>CM061748.1:309703878-310288860 GCA_030979885.1 Lolium multiflorum | reverse complement strand
CGTTAACTGCCAGTTAACGGCGTTAACCGGCTGAAACCCCGTGGTAGATGGTAGGCCCACACGAGGCCTGCCACGTCTTAAGCGGGCCGGGCCAGATGACATAGTTTGACCGGTCAACTATATAGCTGGGCTGGTCCATTAGTTACGTGGGTCGGGCCTAAACCTCTAATGTTGACTGGTCAAAGGTAAATGGGCCGGCCCATTTAACATGTGGGTCCTCTCAGGTGACCGGGCTCGCCCTACAGCTAAGCGGCCGGCCAAAAACAATGTGGGTCCCACTTTCCCGTTAGTGCTATCACCATTTAGTAAAGGGGTCCACGATATAGTGAAGTGGCCGGCCCAACAAGCTACAGCGGGGTCGGCCAAAACACATGGCGGTCCCACTATCTCGTTAAATGGCTTCCGCCCATTTAGTATGGGGTCCACCATATAGCAAGTGGGCCGCCAATGTTAGGGCGGTCGGCCAAACACAGCACCCACCTTCCTGTTAAAGGGCCGGCCCATCTAGTGTGTGGGGTCCACAATATAGCAAGTGGGCTGGCCCCAAGATAGTGGGCCGGGCCAAAAACACATGTGGGTCCCACATTCCCGTTAATGGCCTGGGCCATTTGTTATGGGGTCCACCATGTAGGGAAAGGGCCGGTCTACCAAGAGAAGTGGACGCAAAACACGTGGGTCCCCACCTACTCTTAAAGGGTCGCCCATCACATGGGACCACCATATAAAAGGTACAAGCCCAACAAGATAGCGACGCTAGTACACAAAGGGCCCCACTTTCCTCTGCAGTTGTCGCCTAATTAGGTACGCTGGGTCCAATTATATCGTTAAGTGGGCCTACTAAACAAGATAGCGGGTCAGGCTAAAACACGGTGGGTCCCACTTTCCTCTTGAAGGGTCATCAGTTTAGTATGCGGGGTCCACTCACAAAAGCAAAATGGCCGGCTCCAACTACCCAGCGGTCGGCCCAAAGAGGCGGGGTCCACCTTAGCAAGTGGCCACCCAATTAGAGTGTGGGGTCCACCGTAACTCACATGGGCTGGCCCAAGAAGTAAGTGGGCCAGCCCGTTTAGTTGCTGTTTATATGCCGGCATAATATGCGCTTTAGGATTTTGCGGGCAGGCACATATGTGATTTCGATTAATTGGGCCGTTTAAGGGATGGGAATTCGTGATTTAGATACTGAGAATATTTACGCAGCATTGATTTCTGTCGGATAGCCTCACTTACCACAAGCACCAAAGAAAAAATGCGCGAAAGAACTATAAAAACTAACTAAATATTACATCAGCTGCAAGGCATTGAAAAAATATTACAGAACCCAGAGAAATTGAATGGTAATTAAACCTAGCAATACAATGAAGCGATCCGGCAATCTTTTAAGTTGTCCATGCAGCACCTATATCCGAAACAAAGACATTACAAGTTAAGACAACAACAATGGAAAGGCAAAGACACTACAATATTGTTTGCCAAAGAATTTGGAACTCATCATTTCGTCGTTATAACAAGATCATTGTAATGCGCACAATAAGCAAACAAAGAGTGCATGCCGCATACCAACAACCAATATAACAGAGCATGTTAGAATGAAACAACAGACTTACTACTGTCGAGTCCCATGCAAACCAACATGTTCAGGGAGTACAAAATTGGCATGAACAACATAGTAGCAGGCTATAAATTTTGTAACAACGACTGAGCAAGATGAAGTTATGATGGCTACATCTACAGAGCAGGGAATGTAAACCAAAAATAGAAGTTACGATGGCAAAAGCTAAAGAGGAGGGAATGTGAACCAACATGTGCCAAGTGCAATTACTTCATTTTGCCCGTGAACTAAATAATACTCCTGAATAGTGAAGGGGATGCAAATCAAGATGTTTTGGGATATAAACTTGTAATGAGCAACACATAGAGGATAGTTAATGCTGGAGCTTAGGATGGACCAGATACAGAATATAGTGGGATCACCTGTGAACTTGTATAAGAGGGAATGCAAACCAATATGTTCAGCTTTCCATATGTGAGCGTCATGCCAAGTCAGAGAAACAAGTCAATAATGCAGCTTTTGAAGAACAAGATGGCACGCAAAATTATTATCTAGTAGTATATGACAAGTTTATTTGTACTACAGGCTAGATAGCAGAGTGATAGCATGCCAAACTAAGTCCTTACTTTGTTAGCTTACAATGAACTAGATACAAAACAATGGCATCACCTGTAGTACAGGGAATGCAAGCCAACATGTTCATGGAGTAAAAAATTGGCACAAACAACATAGTAGCAGGCCATAATTTTTGTAACAACGACTGAGCAAGATAAAGTTATGATGGCTAGATCTACAGAGCAGGGAATGTAAACCAAATATAGAAGTTACGATGCCAAAAGCTATAGAGCAGGGAATGCGAACCAACATGTGCAATTACTTAAAATTGGCCATGAACTAAATAATAGCAGGATGTTACTATAATACCTATAATTTTTGTAACAACGACTGAGCAAGATAGAAGTTATGATGGCTACATCTACAGAGCAGGGAATGCAAACCAAAATGTTCAATCGCTTAAAGTTAGCAATGAAGTAGAAAATAGCAACGTGTTACGGTCATAGCTAGGAATGAACTAAAAGAGCTTCAGACAAACAAGAAACTGAACCCAGAACATGGCGCTAAAACAAGGGACTTACATTAGGAGAAGCACTCTGTGGGAGTCACAGCAGATCTTCCTGGGGTTGATAGATCCGGTGATGAAGTACGCTACATGTGCTACTTGGGGTTGGAGAGACGGCCATTACACTTCATGGTTACTCATCTCATCTGCAAAAACGTAACGGCGCGTCGTTAGCACAAACAGGTTCCCCCAAGATTAAACAAGAACTTGCAGGCAAGCAATAGAAAAGCGACAGTAGAAGAGTTTAGATCATGCACGGCGCCGGTGAAGCAGATCCGGTTCATGCACAACGGTGTCGGTGAGCAAGATCCGATGCGGTGGACGACGGATCCGGCGAAGCGGCTCCGGCGGGGTGGACGATACCGCAGCTGAAGCGACTGCGGTAGACTGCTGGATGAGCATATGGTTTCGAGGTTCAATGATCCGGTCCGGTTGATGACGGCGCGATGACGAGGCTCGTGAGGGCTCGGGTAGGCCAGGGAAGTCCGGCGGGGATGTTCCGGTGCGGTGGTCGTGGAGGTGGGAGAGAGGGACTTGGGAAGTTCCGGTGGGTGGTCTGAGGGAAATGAATTTTTTTGGGAGGGTTTCCGGGGCTAGGGAGGTGGTGATCCAAAAAATGACGGGCAGACCCCCCCACCAACCGACTTTGCTGCCATCTCCACAGGGGTAGAATGGGAATTTGGAAGCGTGTGAAATTTTTGTATTTTGTGGGCGGGAAGTTTTGCCGCTATGAGATTTTGAATTTGGCCACCGTCCAAGTATAATGATAAAAAATTGTGAGACCGTACTAGTACCTCTGTTCAAGGCCGAGTGCAAAATCAAATCATCATCACGTTGAAAATTTGTTACCAACTTACCATGATCATGATCTACCTCTGAAAATGGGCGCATCCACTAAAACTTGCAAAGTATAATGATACAAATTTGTGAGACCGTACTAGTACTTATGTTCAAGGTCGAGTGCAACATCAAATCATCATTATATTGAAAATTGTGTTACCATGATCATGATATTTCTCTGAATTTGGCGCAACCGCTAAATCTCGCAAAGGATAATGATAAAAAAAGGTGAGATTGTACTAGTTCTTATGTTCAAGGCCGAGTACAAGATCAAATCATCATCACGTTGAAATTTGTTACAATGATCATGACATATCTCTAAAATTAGTGCATCCGCTAAATCTTGCACGTGGCGCATCTCGGTGCGGAGCAACAAGTCGGTGCTATCAAGGTTGAGGCGTCGGTAGCGTCATCGGGCTCTCATCTCTTGATAGATCTTCTACATGGCGCGGCGCACCACCCGCCGATAAGCAGTCACATGTGAGACCGAGGTGGAGACGTCCCCGGCATCCTCGAGGCGCGTCCGCCCTTCTACGAGCCAGCGTCGACTCAAGGTATGAATCCATGTGGTGTCTTAGATTTATTGTTCTTCTCTTATGATTATTTTGAGCCGAACATGTGTGCTCTTTCTCTGAATATATTGCTTGAAAAGCTTACCAAGTTACTTAAATTCACTTTGTTCTTAATCTTGCGAGCTAATATTGTTATTTTTAATGAACGGTGGTGTGCGCAAGCAGAGTTATTTGTGGATGTGTTGAGCTGTTAGGCATAAGTCGAAATCCTCATCTAAACGAGGCCTCAGATTAACACATAAAAAAGGTGTTCAATCTCGCCCACAATACCCTCTTCTTTCCTCTCCCTTTATTGGAACTTGTTTTGCAGACAAGGAAAGTGGCACGTGTAATGTGAGTAAAACCCTCTTAGCCAAAATCATCTACGAGCAAGATTTTCTATATTGTAGATGCCCCAATTGACTCTCATCCCCAAAGTAGTTTTTTTATGTCAGTATAGACTTCTTTACTGGATGTATACTATCGTACATGGCATGCATTTGCCTAATGAGCAACATTGTATTGCTATTCTAGCCAACCTGATCGATATGTCAAGCTTCATGCACGAGATGCCATGTTTAATTTACTCCCTCGCTCTGATCCATATTTCTTGATGTGAAATGAATGTGAATCGGAGGGAGTACTTTTCTTAGATAGTACTATATCATTTCAAAAAAAGTACTACTACATCACAAATGCATCAAAAGAGTACTACATCACAAGACCACCACGGTTGTACTAGTAGAGTTTAATGCTGAACTTCCAAAGGGATTAAGATTACACATATGAACTTTAAACATGACCAGGAGCATGAGGGCCAGCAGCAGGGGCGTTGACGTGGAGCAAGCTAGGCAAGACGTAATTCTGGAGGAAGAGGCCATATGATGCGTACTTGGCCTTGGTTGCAGGGCGGTGTTTCCCCCTATGTACTTAGGCCTACACCCATCGCATGTTGGATCAGGCTGTGGATGTCCTTCTAGAGAAATTTGCCACATAATGGGCAAAATAGCTCCCCGCGCATGCAGAAACGAATTTCACCACCCTTCAGCCGCTTGAGAACATAGCGGCTTTTCCGGTCCCTGCGCACCTTGTTGTTGTCCATGTCATCAGAATACTCCTATGAATTATTAAGTACTACATAATCAAGTTTTTATGACAGATCGAATAAATACTCCACTAACATAATCAAACCTTAGAAACCCTAAAATTAAATGTGTAGAACAAGTAAATGGCAGAAGAAATCATAATAAATCATGAGAAACCCTATGAACAACCATGAACATTAGCCACAACAATTGCAAGTCCACTAAGTATGAACACATAAATTGATTATATGACTACATGGCAGATTAGTCGAAATTAAACTAGAATCTGATCTTACGAATCGTAGAATCAATTACATCTACAAGAACAAGGTAGGATATCAAATCAATCAAGAACCAGGCTCGTGCAAACCATGTGAACAGCAATATGACACAAAGAGGGTTGGGACAGTTTCGGTAAAAGAGAAGTACCTCCTCGTCATCACCCTCAACATCCTCCTGGAACTGAACGTTTGGGCCGAAATCATCGAAGGGGTCGAGGTTCGCGTCCAGCATCGGGCCTAGGAAGACCTCGCCGTGGTGGCCTGCAACGCCGTGCACATCTTCGGCGGGATAAACAACGTTGGTATCCACCTTCTGCTCGACGGCCAGGACGCCCGTTTCGACCGAGGTCGAAGAACCAGACAAGCAGAGGAGACGAGCGGCATGGGTGCCCGGTGAAGCCTCACCCGTCGTGACGGCCAGGATGCCCATTTCGACCGAGGTTGAAGAATCCGACAAGCAGAGGAGACGAGCGGCTTGGGTGCCCGGTGAAGCCTCACCCACCACGACGGCCACTACCGTAGAGGCATCCTCTGCGTGGGCGGTCGCCTATTGCTCCGCCTCGTATGCAATACCTATCTTCATGCTGTTGTGGTTGGAAACGGGAAAGTCGATGCCTCAGAGGTGCGGTGAGTGGATGGGGGTTTTCACAGTGTGGGGGAGGCAAGTTGGGGGAGTGGAGAGGACGAGCTCGCGAGAGATGATGAGGCCGATTATGTTATAGCCTCCGACCCCCTGTATCCAGTAGTGGACGCGTGAAGTCATGCATGTACTCGACTTTCCACTTTCTGGGAGACGTGTACGAAACTTTTTTTTGGACCATTTAACTTCATCTGGGACTCATGTATACCAATACTTCCAAACGTCATAAGTAATTCAAAATCATTCAGAATAATATGAGACCTTAACATTTTATTTTTTGTGTCAGATATTGTCTATGAAAAATAACATCCTTCAAAAAATAAATCGCCTATGCCAATCCGATCATGCCCGTCTACTCCAACTAGCTTCCTCGAGTAATTTGTCACCTTACATTCTTAAAATGAACCAAAATTTGGCACAGGGGTGCATCATCACATGGAAAATGATGTTACCATTCTGTCTTCCCATTTTTTTTTGAATTTTTCAAAATTGTCATGCCCTAACGGAAAAAATGTACTCCTTCTAAGAAGCATGTATCAGAATGGCATTACCAAAACCTAGGGGTGGGGTGGGGGGAGGGGGGCACATGGTGGTGTGATGATACATCACATTTGGACCACACAACACCATTTGGACCAACCAAAAAAAAACACCCTACACAAACCCTGGTCAAAACTAGTTTGACCAATATTACAAAAGTTGTACGGAGTACATAATTCAGAAACCGTCAGAAATATACGAAGCATTCACGAGTCCCCAAAGTCAGTGACTTTGAGTCACTTACAACTGTGGTCCACATATCAGTCACCCAAAGTCATGGCAAAGTCAGCTTGGCAAAGTCACCGACAGACAAAGCAAGCAGTGAACAGACAACTCCGTAGCACTGAAAAGACATCTCACAGAAAAGGCTAGTACTACCTTTTCTTCCCGGATAAGCAAAAATAGCTGATCGGTACTGACGAAATGCACCAGGTCCGCAATGTACTCCAGCTATAAGTGAAGCATGCCTACCACTGAAGAGGAAATTCAAGATTCCACCAGATCCCCATATCACTCTTTTGCATAAAACACGGACATATCTTTTGCACAATTCACCACTTGTTGGTCTAATCTATCGCAGCTTCCATCAGTTGGTCATCCAATTAACGATTTAACGGATTAGAAAAATAAGCGGTGGAATTAGAAGTACTAGTAGCGAAATGTGCAAAATATACCGCCCTTCCCGAGGGGGTTTGTCCAGAAGAGGGCCGGATGACAATGTCCCGGGTGCATCCAGAAACGAGAGGGGTAGTTTCTAATACATGTAAGAAATTATTTTACAAAAAGGTACATATTAAGTAGTACAACTATTAGTACAGTACTACTATTTCGAGGGAAAATGCCATGTCGTGCGACCTCTAATCAATGAGTAGAAGTTGTAGGTGCGCCTAACATGCATTGCTGAAAGCTGGTTCCGCTGGAATTTGAGCTCAGCCGGGGCGGATTCTGCGAAGTACGCCCGACGTCACTCATGTATCCCACCAAACTGCTCACTTCTTTCAATGTCTCTTCTCTTTCACTGCAGCTCTCCAACATCAGGTGCATCAACTTATCTTGTGCCTTCTGCCTCTCGAGAAGGGCAAGGATGGCGATGTCAGCATATTCAAGGTTCAACTTTTGGAGCTGTACTTTATCCTGAAGAAGGATTTTGTACTCTATATCAGACTTGTCTCTGTCGAGGCACACAGTCTTGAGTATGCTGCTGGCTTTCTCCGCTGATGCTTTCTGCTTAATCAGCTCGTTCTTCAACATATCGCGCTCATTTCGAAGGCTGCAAATGAGCTCCACAAGAGTTTTCGAATTCTTCTTCTTGGCAGCCAAATCGTCTCGGAGGCGATCACACTCTAAGCTGAGCTCCTCGTTTTTTTCCATCAAGATGGCGACAGTGGTGTCGATAGTCGGCGCCGCTTCCTTCAGGGCGAAATCATCGGTAGCAAGTAAGCGCAAAGGAAGAAGAAGAAGAAGAAGAAGAAGAAGAAGTTGGTGCTACCTCATTTCGCCGGGGTAGGGCCGGGTTGAAATCATCGGACGACGATGATTCCTTGGTCGTGGAAGTTGGTGCAGTAGGGGCGTCGTTGGAACTTCCAACCCTTTAAGATGTATAACCATAGAGACTCTTAAAGAGCTTGAGCCCGGGCAAGAAGAAACGAAAGTACATGGCGAAGGAAACTAACCCGGTGAGCACAGCACGGACGCGTTTCGGCGGCGGCGGCAGCGGCGGCGACGGCGAGCCCACTTGGTTTCTGGAACCGTCTCTCGAAATTTCGAGCCGGCGTTTTTTATCCGCGTACTTGACCGCCGGCGACCTGAAGTTTGAACACATTAATTGCTGGAGGAGAGAGCGACGAAAGAAACGAAAGTACATGGCGAAGGAAACTAACCCGGTGAGCACAGCACGGACGCGTTTCGGCGGCGGCGGCGGCGACGGCGAGCCCACTTGGTTTCTGGAAGCGTCTCTCGAAATTTCGAGCCGGCGTTTTTTCTCCGCGTACTTGACCGCCGACGACCTGAATTTTGAAGACATTGCTGGAGGAGAGAGCGACGAACAAATGTTTGTTAGGTGGAGAGAGGAAGAAAGTGAATGGAACGAGAGAGTTTAGCGTTTTGCCCTTATAGTCATAGTCGCTAACCGTGACGCGGGAAGGTTGGTCGTCGGCGTTTAATGGTCTCCCGCGTGGAAACCGAGGCGGCCACGAGGCAGCGGCTGGCCACGCGGCGTCCAGTCGCCTACGCCGCCGTAAATAAGGGTAGTTGCCTACCACCACCAGGTGACATGCACCTTTTGCATGTCACCGTGTGACATGCGGCCTAAATTCAAATTTAAAACATTGCGAAAAAAATCATGCATCCGGTGACATGCCCATGGCATGCCACCGATGAAGAGTTCCGTGCCATGCACTCTGGCACTCTGCGCCGTCTTGGATCAGAAAATGAGCGAAGAACGAGGACGAGGCACTAGTTCAAATTTAGGATGAAGTTTAAGTTTTATTTTGGTTTAAATTAGATTAGAGGGAGTAGTACTCTTACTTTATTACTCGTACTTGTGTTAATGTAGTAGTATTATTATGGTGGTGTACTTGCGTTCGTGTACTTGTTTCAGCTGTTTTGGTGAAGGAGACATGCATCACCCTTTTTGGTGATATATCTAGTCGTCATGTAGCCCTCTACCATGTACTATTTTTGCTATGAATATATGTGGTATTGATTGTCAAAAAAAAACCCCAAGATCCTGAAAAACTGTTGGTCTATCCCGAGAAACGAGGAGGTTTAAGGAAACGAGGAGTCCAGCGCGTGCGGAAGGAGCTTTAATCGTGCGAGCATGCAGGGGCAAAATGAGGAAACTAGCGATTACTTTCTCTCCTGCCAGTCTTATACCTTAATAAATGGGCAAACTGAGCACGTTGTAGCTAATCCTTTTATTAATTAAACAGCTATATTAGTCAATAAGATTGCCTTATGTTTTTCCTCAGTTTTCGCCAAGCCCTTATTTGTTACCCGCAGAAGGAGCTCAGACGGGAGGATTCCAGTTTAGTTGACCGTTCCGTGCTGACGTGTGGGGCTAGTAGAAAGGGACCGCGTGGGACAGGACGAGACCGCGTTTGGTTGTACGTGAGCAGGAGCTGGGTTCTGTCTCTCTCGGCGCGAATTGGCATTTTTAAGAGCACCTTTTCCCCCTCTGTCTCTTTGTCTTTATTAACCAAAAGTATCAAATCTAGAGAAGCTTGCATTTCTGTCTTTCTTCAATTATTTGTGCCTTTTGGCCCTCGTTGTTTGCCCAATATGGCAGCAAATCTAGTACTCCCTCTGGTCCATATGTATGTAGTTAAATCTAGAAGCAAATCTCCAGGGTAATGTACTCCGTACGACAAATTCACAGTAATAGTAAATCGAGAAAACAAAGTAGGGCCAACAAAATATACTCCAGTAGAATAGGGATAGATAATAGGGATCCCTCCCTAGATAATAAGCTGCATACACAGCAGCCAACAGGTTCGAGGTTCTTCACAACACCATCATACTAACAACATAACAACAAGGGATCCCTAGCTAACAACAAAATAGAAGCTGCTTTGCAGCAGCAGCAGCACACGTCCGGGACTCCGCCTACCCCATCTGCCTCCACTTGTTGCTCCCCTTGGGAGCCTTGGGCTTGAGCGGAGGCATGCGCCCGGCGGAGATCTCCACCCGCTGGATGCTGCGGAGGTGCATGCCGAGCGCCATGTGCTTGGCGCGGAAGGAGTGGGGGTTCACCGACGCGCCGACCTTGGGGTTGGTGTTGCCGATGTTCTCGGCATGCGTGAGGAGGCAGTTGAAGTCAGTGCGGCCGAGCCTCCTAGTGCAGAAGGGGCACCTGTAGACACCCTTGGCGAAGTAGGAGACGTACTGGCCGACCTGCAGCCTCCGCAGCACCTGGCGAGTCTTGACGTCATGGTGCTCGTCGTCGCTGCCGACGTCGCTGCCAGACAGCTGATCCATATCAAACGGGAACTATTAGTGAATGAGATGCAACGATGACTAACGTGCATGATAACAAAGTAAGGAAAAACAGAGCCAGCCTCAGTTAGAGTGGACACGATTATATGTCTACAGGGATGGTGTTAGCGAACCATAGCTCATGCACAACAGATTTGTACACAGCAATGGTTCGCTGAACCCACTCTGTAAAAATTTGTGCCCAACGATTCATCATAGGCAAAGAAACAGATTCCAGATCTGATTTTGAACAGATTCCAGAATATTTGCAAAATTAAACGGTTGATATCTTTTGATTCCTGCATAAAATAACTGACTGAGATCCCATAAATTAACTGATTGAGATCCCATTATTACTTGCATAAATTAACCGAACGGCCGAACTCCAAATCTTAAACGAAATCAAGAAGGGATCAAAGCAAAATGGAATAAAATCGATCGGCGCAAATATTAACCCAATACTCAACCATCTACAGATCGGCACTAATAGTTACTAGGGAACCAGCAAAAATAGGGTTAAAAAAGGAATGGGCGAAGAAAAAAGGGAGCAAACCATAGTTACCTCGTTCCATGGGTCGTCCATGAAGGTGTCGTAGGGGTTCGGAGGCGAGATGTACGGCACCGGCTCATAGGGGTCCCATCCCGGCGGGATACGACCGCCACCGGCGGCGGCGACGGCCTTTGAGGGGACGACGTCGAAGAGGGAGGCGTCGCGCTTGGAGCCGACGGCGTCATGGACGATGGGATTCGCATTCTCCATGTCCATCTCGCCTGCAGAGAGGGAGAGGGTTTTTGCTTTGGAGAAGATGATGGGACGTGAGAGGCGGCGTTGCATGAGCGAGTGAGAGTGACAGAGATAGTGCGAGGAGGCGTCTATAAAGGCGAGGGGTGGTTAATGCGACCCGCGTCCTACGCGTCCACCATTTAACGTCTGCACGTCTTGGGCTTCTGCAACGCGACACGCGTCCACAATTGCACGTCTTCGACTTCTGCACCGCGACTCGCGTCAGTACCCGTCAACAATTGCACGTCTTCCACTTCTGCACCGCAACACGCGTACTCGAGTCTAACCCTGGAAATTTAGATATACTCTCGAGTCTTATACTGTAGCATTTTTTGTGTGCTCGGTTTTCCCCTTGAGTACTAATACTGGCTAGTGCAATATACTCAGTTTTACCTCAAGTGCCTGGTCAACAGAGAGTCAACAAATGGGATTAACTAGTTAAATGAGTCAACAAATGGGATTATCAGTTCGTTTTCACGTGTTAAACTTGTCTAAATATTGGTCAAACCAAGGATTTGACCAAGATTCAAATGGGCAGAAAAAAAAATCAGAAAAATGAAAAACCAAAGCACATAGTCTTCTTATGTCATATAGTAAGCATTAAAGTTGATAAACAAGGTCTAGACATATTCAAACAAGAAAAATCATGTGTCTACCCCCTAACCCTAAACTCTGTCTTATGTAGTCAAGCATGAAGAGAAGTACTTTTGGGTTTCAAACATGGAAATTTCAAAAACCACCCAAAAGCTTCATTTTAGTGTGACTAAGAAGGATCAAGGCTTACCTTTTCATTTTCATGTTTTAAACTTGTTTAAATCCTGGTCAAATATAGGTTTGACCAAGATTCAAATGGGCATAAAATAAAAATATAGAAAAATGAAAAACCAAAGCACATAGTCTTCTTATGTCATATAGTAAGCATTAAAGTTGATAAACAAGGTCTAGAAACTTGTCTAAATATTGGTCAAACCAAGGATTTGACCAAGATTCAAATGGGCAGAAAATTAAAAAAATCAGAAAAATGAAAAACCAAAGCACATAGTCTTCTTATGTCATATAGTAAGCATTAAAGGTGATAAACAAGGTCTACACATATTCAAACCATACAAATCATGTATCTACTCCCTAACCCCTAAACTCTGTCTTATGAAGTCAAGCATGAAGAGAAGTGGTTTTGGGTTTCAAACATGGAAATTTCAAAAACCTCCCAAAACTTCATTTTAGAGTGACTAAGAAGGATACATGCTTCCCTTTTCATTTTCATGTTTTAAACTTGTTTAAATCTTGGTCAAACCTAGGATTTGACCAAGATTCAAATGGGCATAAAATTTAAAAAAATCAAAAAATGAAAAACCAAAGCACATAGTGTTCTTATGTCATATAGTAAGCATTAAAGTTGATAAACAAGGTCTAGACATATTCAAACCATACAAATTATGTATCTACCCCCTAACCCCTAAACTCTGTCTTATGAAGTCAAGCATGAAGAGAACTGGTTTTGGGTTTCAAACATGGAAATTTCAAAAACCTCCCAAAAAATTCATTTTAGAGTGACTAGGAAGGATACATGCTTCCCTGGTCATTTTCATGTTTTAAACTTGTTTAAATCTTGGTCAAACCTAGGATTTGACCAAGATTCGATGGGCATCAAAATTTAAAAAAATCAGAAAAATGAAAAACCAAAGCACATAGTTTTCTTATGCCATATAGTAAGCATTCAAGTTGATAAACAAGGTCTATACATATTTAAACCATACAAATCATGTATCTATAACCCTAAACCTTAAACTCTGTCTTATGAAGTCTAGCATGAAGAGAAGTCGTTTTGGGTTTCAAACATGGAAATTTCAAGAACATCCCAAAAGCTTCATTTTAGTGTGACTAAGAAGGATCAAGGCTTACCTTTTCATTTTCATGTTTTAAACTTGTTTAAATCCTGGTCAAATATAGGTTTGACCAAGATTCAAATGGGCATAAAATAAAAATATAGAAAAATGAAAAACCAAAGCACATAGTCTTCTTATGTCATATAGTAAGCATTAAAGTTGATAAACAAGGTCTAGTCTTATTCAAACTAGACAAGTCATGTATCTACCCGCTAACCCCTAAACTCTGTCTTATGAAGTCTAGCATGAAGAGAAGTCGTTTTGGGTTCAAACATGGAAATTTCAAGAACATCCCAAAAGCTTCATTTTAGTGTGACTAAGAAGGATCAAGGCTTACCTTTTCATTTTCATGTTTTAAACTTGTTTAAATCCTGGTTAAATCTAGGATTTGACCAAGATTCAAATGGGCATAAAATAAAAAAAAAAAAAAATGAAAAACAAAAGCACATAGTCTTCTTATGTCATATAGTAAGCATTAAAGTTGATAAACAAGGTCTAGACTTATTCAAACTAGACAAATCATGTATCTATCCGCAAACCCCTAAACTCTATCTTATGAAGTCAAGCATGAAGAGAAGTGCATGGTTTTGGGTTTCAAACATGGAAATTTCAAAAAACTCCCAAAAAATTCATTTTAGAGTGACTAAGAAGGATACATGCTTCCCTTTTCATTTTCATGTTATATACTTGTTCAAATCTTGGTCAAACCTAGGATTTTACCAAGATTCAAATGTGCATCAAAATTCCAAAAAAATAAAAAAATGAAAAAACAAAGCACATAGTTTTCTTATGTCATATAGTAAGCATTAAAGTTGATAAACAAGGTCTAGACATATTCAAACAAGAAAAATCATGTGTCTACCCCCTAACCCTAAACTCTGTCTTATGTAGTCAAGCATGAAGAGAAGTGCTTTTGGGTTTCAAACATGGAAATTTCAAAAACCACCCAAAAGCTTTATTTTAGAGTGACTAAGAAGGATCCATGCTTATCTTTTCATTTTCATATTTTAAACTTGTTTAAATCATTGTCAAACCTAGTATTTGACCAAGATTCAAATGGGCATAAAATTAAAAAATCAGAAAATTGAAAAACTAAAGCACATAGTCTTCTTATGTCATATATATAGTAAGCATTTAAAAGATGATAAATAAGGTCAAGACAATTCAAATAATACAAATCATGTATCTACCCCTAACCCTAAACTCTATCTTATGAAGTCAAGCATGAAGAGAAGTGGTTTTTGGTTTCAAACACAAAAATTTCAAAAACCTCCCAAAAGCTTCATTTTAATTAGACTAACTTATTAATTATGAAGGATCCAGGATTGATTACCTTTTCATTGTCATGTTTTAAACTTGTTTAAATCTTGGTCAAACCTGGGATTTGACCAAGATTCGAATGGGCATAAAAATTAAGAAAAAAATCGTAAGAATGAAAAACCAAAGCACATAGCCTTCTTATGTCATATAGTAAGCATTCAAATTGATAAACAAGGTCTAGACATGTTCAAACCAGAAAAATCATGTATCTACCCCTAACCCTAAACTATGTCTTATGAAGTCAAGCATGCATGAAGAGAAGTGGTTTTGGGTTTCAAACATGAAAATTTCAAAAACCTCCCAAAAACTTCATTTTAGAGCGACTAATAAGGATCGATGCTTACCTTTTCATTTTCATGTTTTTACTTATTTGAATCTTGGTCAAATCCTAGGTTTGACCAAGATTTAAACAAGTTTAAAACATGAAAATGAAATGGGAAGTGTGTATCCTTCTTAGTCAGTCTAAAATGAAGCTTTTGGGATGTTCTTGAAATTTCCATGTTTGAAACCCAAAACCACTTAAGACAGAGTTTTTGGTTAGGCGTAGATACATGATTTTTCTTGTTTGAATATGTCTAGACCTTGTTTATCAACTTGAATGTTTATGACATAAGAAGGCTATATATGTGCTTTGGTTTTCCATTTTTTTCATTTTTTCGAAGTTTTTATGCCCATTTAAATATTGGTCAAATCCTAGGTTTGACCAAGGTTTAATCAAGTTTAAAACATGACAATGAAAAGGTAAGCATGAATCCTTTCTCAGTCACTCTAAAATGAAGGTACTTGAAATTTTTATGTTTGAAACACAAAACCCCAGTTCTCTTCATATGTTTGACTTCATAAGACAAAGTTTAGGGTTAGGGGTAGATATGATACATGATATTTCTGGTTTGAATATGTCTAGACCTTGTTTATCAACTTGAATGCTTACTATATGACATAAGAAGGCTATATATGTGCTTTGGTTTTTATTTTTTTTATTTTTTTTGAATTTTACGCCCGTTTGAATCTTGGTCAAATCCTAGGTTTGACCAAGGTTAAAACAAGTTTAAAAAATGGCAATGAAAAGGTAAGCATGGATCCTTCTTAGTCACTCTAAAATGAAGCTTTTGGGAGGTTTGTGAAATTTCCATGTTTGAAACCCAAAATCACTTCTCCTCATACTTAACTTCATAAGACAGAGTTTAGGGTTAGGGGGTAGATACATGTTTTGTGTGTTTTGAATATGTCTAGACCTTGTTTATCAACTTGAATGCTTACTATATGACATAAGAATACTATGTGCTTTGGTTTTTCATTTTTCTGATTTTTTTAATTGTTAAACCCATTTGAATCTTGGTCAAATCCTAGGTTTGAGCAAGATTTAAACAAGTTTAAAACATGAAAATGGAAAGCTAAGCATGAATCATTCTTAGTCACTCTAAAAATCTTTCGGTCTGCAGAAGAGTCGAATCTGCAATCAGTAGTTACAAAAGCGACCCACCTTAGGGATGGATAATAAGACTTGGGCAATATAAACGTTGATACTACTTACTTTGTGATACTAAAATATATGTATCTAGACATATTTCAGTTGTAGATACATCCATTTTAACATCAAGTAATATGGATCGGAGGACTAGCTAAAGAACAATGAGAGGCAGTGTTTCTCTCCCCCAGCCTACTTGGCGGAGTGGCCCTCCATCAGGACAGGTGGTGATTCCGCTTCTCTCGTTGGAATTCCTTATCCCCCAGCCTACTCGGCGACGTGCGCTCCTCAGTGACCTGCGCGAGGGCGCCTCGGCGACCTACGCAAAGGTGGCTGGACTCGGAGCGCATCGACTTCCTTCTGCGGTGCCTGGATTGGATCGACCATCCCGCGCGTGTCCTCCACCATATTGTTTTTCTTCAAGATGCTGTTATCCATCATCTTCTTCACCGCATCATGTTGGGTGTTGAGGCTCCCGTTGAGAGCTTGAACGCACCTGTTTGATAGCTCGACGTTTTCTTCGCGAAGAAAGCCGCACTCGATCTTAAGCATCAAATTCTCGCCCTTGAGCTTCTTGATGACAGAGTTCGTTTCCTCACTTGATGGAACCCTCACATCATGCAGCTTGCCCCGGCCGGTGACCTCGTCCTTCAAAGTATCGACATCATCGCGAAAGTTGGAGGCGAGTTCCACGAGAGTTTTAAGCTCATCTCTGAAACACGCCGATGCTTCCTGCATGGCAATATCATCAGTACCGAAACAAAGTGACGAGAGGAAGACGAAAATGTCCAATCAGTGGTAACCTCTAAGCGCAGGAGACAGGGGTTGAAGTCGTCATGAGAAGATGTCAGGGTGCGTCGTGGGGCACTGAGATATGTATAAAAAGGATTAATACGGAATAAAGAGTTGGGACCTCCGGGCCAGGAAGAATCAAGAAACATGGCGATGGAAACCAACCAGGAATCTTCGACCGCACGACTGACGCCGTTCCGAGACGAGCGCGAAGCAGGGCCTTCGTTTTCTGGCGGGCCCTTTCTCGCGGCCAGCATCTGGATAGACCGCCGGCGGGAACTCTCCGCGTCCTTGGTCAACACTAGATGGTGCTTCTTCAAGCGAGATGGTGGCCTTGACTTCGGAGGCATCGCTGGAAGTGGAAGGAGACTGGAAGTGAAGCAAGAAGGGGATGGAAGAAGTACTCCCCCCTATTAAAACCAGACAACCGTCTCCTGCCCTCGCTTCGAGCAACCTGGTCCGCCCATCCTAAATCAACGGCCGAGAGGGGGCTCAAGGGTCAGGACGCGGGAGCAGAAGCAAATGAATCGAGAGCGGTCCGGAGTATCCTGTCCGTCCACCGTAAATCAACGGGACAGAGCGGCTACCTTCTCTTCGAAGGCTCTGGCGCGCAACCCGAGGAATGGACATCTGTCGGCTAGTATAGAATTTTATAGCACGCCATTAATCGAGCTAGCAGTACTGTACTACTGACTACAACTCTGATGGACGTCCAAAGCTCTGAATAGTCAGGGGAAACAATGAATGCGAGCCAGGGTAGTACTACTGTAGTAGTGAAGCAATGGGGATTATCTGGAGCAAGTACGGAGTACCGAGTACAGTACTACAAAAGTGCTGTTCGTTGTTTTCGCAGTTCATTTTAGCGTAACGTCCAGGTTGTTGTCGAACCAGCTGTTAGATTTTGGGTAATTATTGTTAAGTTGCTGCTTCTTAATTAAAATTTATCAAAGTCATGTAGACTAGATCGATTTGTGAGAACATCCCAAAAGCTTCATTCATTTTAGAATGACTAAGAAGGATCCATTCTTACCTTTTCTTTTCATGTTTTAAACTTGTTTAAACCTTGGTCAAACCTAGGATTTGACCAAGATTTAAATGGGCATAAAAATTCGGAAAAAAATCAACAAATGAAAAACCAAAGCACATATATAGCCTTCTTATGTCATATAGTAAGCACTCGAGTTGATAAAAACTCTGTCTTATGAAGTCAAACATATGAAGAGAACTGGTTTTGGGTTTCAAACATGGAAATTTCACAAACCTCCCAAAAGCTTCATTCTACAGTGACTAAGAAGGATCCAGGATTACCTTTTTCATTTTCAATTTCTTAACTTGTTTAAATCTTGGTCAAACCTAGGATTTGACCAAGATTCAAATGGGTATAACAATTCAAAAAAAACGGAAAAAAACCAAAGAACATAGTCTTCTGATGTCATATAGTAAGCATTCAAGTTGATAAACAAGGTCTAGACATATTCAAACCAAACAAATCATGTATCTACCCCCTAACCCTAAACTCTGCCTTATGAAGTCAAGCATGAAGAGAAGTGATTTTGGGTTTCAAACATGGAAATTTCAAAAACCTCCCAAAAGCTTCATTTTAGAGTGACTAAGAAGGATCCATGCTTACCTTTTCATTTTGTTTTAATTTGGTCAAACCTAGAATTGACCAAGATTCAAATGGGAGTAAAAATTCAGAAAAATTCAAAATGGAAAACCAAAACACATATATAGCCTTCTTATGTCATATCAAGTTGATAAACAAGGTCTAGACATATTCAAAGCAGAAATATCATGTATCATATCTAACCCTAAACTCCTCGTCTTATGAAGTCAAACATATGAAGAGAACTGGGGTTTTGGGTTTCAAATATAAAATTTTCAGTACCTTCATTTTAGAGTGAGTAAGGAAGGATTCATGCTTACCGTTTCATTTTCATGTATTAAACTTGTTTAAACCTAGGATTTGACCAAGATTTAAATAGGCATAAAAATTCGAAAGAAATCAAAAATGAAAACCAAAGCACATATATAGCCTTCTTATATCATATAGTAAAAAATTCAAGTTGATAAACAAGGTCTAGACATATTCAAACAAGAAAAATCATGTATCTACACCTAACCATAAACTCTGTCTTAAGTGGTTTTGAGTTTCAAACATGGAAATTTCACAAACCTCCCAAAAGCTTCATTTTACAGTGACTGAGGAGGATCCATGCTTACCTTTTGGCTTAAACGTTTGAAACCAAAAACCACTTCTCTTCATGCATGCTTGACTTCATAACACAGAGTTTAGCTAGGGTTAGGGGGTAGATACATGATTTTCCTGGTTTGAATATGTCTAGACCTTGTTTATCAACTTAATTGATTGCTTACTATATGACATAAGAAGACTACGTGCCTTGGTTTTCATTTTTTGTTTTTTTTGAATTTTATGCTCATATATTTGAATCTTGGTCAAATCTTAGGTTTGACCAAGATTGAAACAAGTTTAAAACATGAAAATGAAAAGGGAAGCATGTATCCTTCTTAGTCACTCTAAAATGAAGCTTTTGGGATGTTCTTGAAATTTCCATGTTTGAAACCCAAAACGACTTCTCTTCATATGCTAGACTTCATAAGATCAACAGGGGGTAGATACATGATTTTTCTGGTTTGGATATACCTAGACCTCGTTTAACTTGAATGCATACGATATGACATAAGAAGACTACGTGCTTTTGTTTTTCATTATTCTGTTTTTTTTGAATTTTGTGCCCACCCATTTGTATCTTGGTCAAATCCTAGGTCTGATAATGATTTAAACAAGATTAAAATATGAAAATGCAAAGGTAAGCATGGATCCTTCTTAGTCACTCTAAAATGAAGCTTTTGGGAGCAAAACCACTTCTCTTCATATGCTTGACTTCATAAGACGGAGTTTAGGGGTTAGGGGTATAGATACATGATTTGTCTAGTTTGAATATGTCTAGACCTTGTTTATCAACTTAATTGGCTTACTATATGACATAAGAAAACTATTTGCTTTGGTTTTTCTTTTTTCTGACTTTTTTTCAATTTTGATGCCCATTTGAATCTTGTCAAATCCTAGGTTTGACCAAGATAATTTAAACAAGCTTAAAACATGAATATGAAAAGAGGAGCATGTATCCTTCTTAGTCACTCTAAAATGTAGTTTTTGGGAGTTTTTTGAAATTTCCATGTTTAAAACCCAAAACCACTTCTCTTCACATGCTTGACTTCATAAGACAGAGTTAATTAATTTAGGGGTTAATTAGGGGGTATAGATACATGATTTGTGTGGTTTGAATATGTATGGACCTTATTTATCAACAACTTTAATGCTTACTATATGACATAAGAAAACTATTTGCTTTGGTTTTTCTTTTTTCAATTTTTTTCAATTTTGATGCCCATTTGAATCTTGTCAAATCCTAGGTTTGACCAAGATAATTTAAACAAGTTTAAAACATGAATATGAAAAGGGAAGCATGGATCCTTCTTAGTCACTCTAAAATGAAGCTTTTGGGAGGTTTTTGAAATTTCCATGTTTGAAATCCAAAACCACTTCTCTTCACATGCTTGACTTCATAAGACAGAGTTTAGGGGTTAGGGGTATAGATACATGATTTGTCTGGTTTAATATGTCTAGACCTTGTTTATCAACTTTAATGCTTACTATATGACATAAGAAGACTATGTGATTTGGTTTTTCATTTTTCTGTTTTTATTTTTCTGCCCATTTGAATCTTGGTCAAATCCTAGGTTTGACCAAGATATAGACAAGTTTAACACGTAAATGAGTTAACTTGGATTTCCTACCCTTGAATCCATAGGAAACTTTGTTCTAATGCACTATAATAATCAACCGAGTTTTTACACCAACAGGTCTGTCACTTACGTGTGGTGCCCATGCGTGAGGTCCCACACTTCAGTGAGCACAAGTCACGTGCAATAGGTACGCAAACTCCCAGCCATTTTCTTTGTCAAGAGAAGACGCATCAGGATGCGTATTGGAAGTCTGTGGGTCCTTCTGGATCCTTCGGTCGTCCCTCTCACAAAAAAAAACAAATCTCTCTCATTCTCGGCCTCGCTCGACTCGCTCGCTCGCTCGCTCGCACCTCCTGCTCACTGACAAACCCTGCACAAAAGTCAACATCATCACCCGAAAAAGGGGAGACACCATAATTCTCTCCCTTCTTCTCCTTCCGAGTGATCCCTCTTCCTCCGAGTTTCACTCGACGGGCAAACACACATGTGCTGCATAGTAATAATAAAAAGGTAGAAAAATCGACCTACGAATATATAATTAAATAGGTTAAACTAGGGTTTTACCCAGTACTACAGATCAAGGTTCAAAAAATCCAACTACGGGGTTCGAACAACACGATTCTAATCCAAGAATTTTTTCGACCTAGGTCACCCAAATGGCCTCAAACTATAGGGTTAGCATCTAGTGCAGTATGTGTGAAAATGTATGCACTATGTGTGCTATAACTTGTATGTCTTTCATATTTGAACCAAATTTGAATAAGTTTGAAATATTTGAAAAGGGGCTTTTGGCTTAAACGTTTGAAACCAAAAACCACTTCTCTTCATGCATGCTTGACTTCATAAGACAGAGTTTAGCTAGGGTTAGGGGATAGATGCATGATTTTCCTGGTTTGAATATGTCTAGACCTACTTTATCAACTTAATTGAATGCTTACTATATGACATAATAATACTATGTGCATTGTTTTTTATTTTTTTGATTTTTTTAAAATTGTATGCCCATTTGAATCTTGGTCAAATCCTAGGTTTGAACATGGTTTAAACAAGTTTAAATCATGAATATGAAAAATTAAGCATCTATATATCCTTCTTAGTCACTCCAAAATGTAGCTCTTGGGAGGTTTTTTCGAAATTTCCATGTTTGAAACCAAAACCACTTCTCTTCATGCATGCTTGACTTCATAAGACAGAGTTTAGCTAGGGCGTTAGGGGGTAGATACATGATTTTCCTGGTTTGAATATGTCTAGACCTGGTTTATCAACTTAATTAATTGATTGTTTACTATATGACATAAGAAGACTATGTGCCTTGGTTTTAAATTTTTCTGTTTTTTTTGAATTTTACGCCCATATATTTGAATCTTGGACAAATCCTAGGTTTGACCAAGATTTAAACAAGTTTAAACATAAAAATAAAAAGGGAAGCATGTATCCTTCTTAGTCACTCTAAAATGAAGCTTTTTGGATGTTCTTGAAATTTCCATTTTTGAAACCAAAAACGACTTCTCTCTTCATGCTAGACTTCATAAGATCGACAGGGGGCAGATACATGATTTGTCTGGTTTGGATATGTCCAAACCTTGCTTGTTTATCAACTTGAATGCTTACTATATGACATAAGAATGCTTACCATATGTTTGAATTTTAAAAGCATATAGTCTTCTTATGTCATATAGTAAGCATTCAAAAGTTTTTCTTTGAGAGAGTAGCATGCATTCAAAAGTTGATAAATAAGATTTGTACATATTCAAACCAGACAAATCATGTATCTACCCATATGCATATATATATAACCCTATACTTTTGTCTTATGAAGACGTCAAGGATGAAGAGAAGTGGATTTGGGTTTCAAACATGGAAATTTCAAAAACCTCCCAAAACATGTATATATCTACCCCTAAACCCTAATCTTTGTCTTATGAAGCCAAGCATATGAAGAGAAGTGATTTTGGGTTTCAAACATGGAAACTTCAAAAACCTCCCAAAAGCTTCATTTTAGAGAGACTAAGAATGATCCATATGCTTACCTTTTCATTGCCATGTTTTAAACTTGTTTTAACCTTGGTCAAACCTAGGATTTGACCAAGATTCAAATGGGAGTAAAAATTCAGAAAAATTCAAAAAAAATGAAAAACCAAAGCACATATATATATAGCCTTGATCTTATGTCATATAGTAAGCATTCAAGTTGATAAACAAGGTCGATCTCTAGACATATTCAAAGCAGAAATATCATGTATATATCATATCTACCCCTAACCCTAGCTAAACTCTGTCTTATGAAGTCAAACATATGAAGAGAACTGGGGTTTTGGGTTTCAAACATAAAATTTTCAAGTACCTTCATTTTAGAGTGAGTAAGGAAGGATTCATGCTTACCGTTTCATTTTCATGTTTTAAACTTGTTTAAACCTAGGATTTGACCAAGATTTAAATAGGCATAAAAAAATCGAAAGAAATCAAAAATTGAAAAACCAAAGCACATATATATAGCCTTCTTATATCATATAGTAAAAAATTCAAGTTGATAAACAAGGTCTAGACATATTCAAACAAGAAAAATCATGTATCTACACACCTAACCATAAACTCTGTCTTAAGTGGTTTTGGGTTTCAAACATGGAAATTTCACAAACCTCCCAAAAGCTTCATTTTACAGTGACTATATAAGGAGGATCCATGCTTACCTTTTGGCTTAAACGTTTGAAACCAAAAACCACTTCTCTTCATGCATGCTTGACTTCATAATATAAGACAGAGTTTAGCTAGGGTACGTTAGGGGGTGTAGATACATGATTTCCTGGTTTGAATATGTCTAGACCTTGTTTATCAACTTAATTGATTGCTTACTATATGACATAAGACGACTACGTGCCTTGGTTTTCATTTTTGGTTTTTTTTTAATTTTATGCTCATATATTTGAATCTTGGTCAAATCCTAGGTTTGACCAAGATTTAAACAAGTTTAAAACATGAAAATGAAAAGGGAAGCATGTATCCTTCTTAGTCACTCTAAAATGAAGCTTAATTGGGATGTTCTTGAAATTTCCATGTTTGAAACCCAAAACGACTTCTCTTCATGCTAGACTTCATAAGATCAACATGGGGTAGATACATGATTTGTCTGGTTTGGATATACCTAGACCTCGTTTAACTTGAATGCATGCATACGATATGACATAAAAAGACTACATGCTTTTGTTTTTCATTATTCTGATTTTTTTGAATTTTGTGCCCACCCATCTGTATCTTGGTCAAATCCTAGGCTTGATAATGATTTAACAAGATTAAAATATGAAAATGCAAAGGTAAGCATGGATCCTTCTTATTAGTCACTCTAAAATGAAGCTTTTGGGAGCAAAACCACTTCTCTTCATATGCTTGACTTCATAAGACGGAGTTTAGGGGTTAGGGGGTATAGATGCATGCATGATTTGTCTAGTTTGAATATGTCTAGACCTTGTTTATCAACTTAATTGGCTTACTATATGACATAAGAAAACTATTTGCTTTGGTTTTTCTTTTTCCTGATTTTTTTCAATTTTGATGCCCATTTGAATCTTGTCAAATCCTAGGTTTGACTGAGATAATTTAAACAAGCTTAAAACCTGAATATGAAAAGGGAAGCATGTATCCTTCTTTGTCACTCTAAAATGAAGTTTTTGGGAGGTTTTTCAAATTTCCATGTTTGAAACGACCCAAAACCACTTCTCTTCATATGCTTGACTTCATAAGACAGAGTTCAGGGGTTAGGGGGTATAGATACATGATTTGTCTAGTTTGAATATGTCTAGACCTTGTTTATCAACTTAATTAATTGGCTTACTATATGACATAAGAAAACTATTTGCTTTGGTTTTTCTTTTTCCTGATTTTTTCGATGCCCATTTGAATCTTTGTCAAATCCTAGGTTTGACTGAGATAATTTAAACAAGCTTAAAACATGAATATGAAAAGGGAAGCATGCATCCTTCTTAGTCACTCTAAAATGTAGTTTTTGGGAGGTTTTTGAAATTTCCATGTTTGAAACCCAAAACCACATCTCTTCATGCTTGACTTAATTTATAAGACATAGTTTAGGGGTTAGGGGTAGATACATGATTTGTATGGTTTGATATTTCTAGTCCTTGTTTATCAACTTTAATGCTTACTATATGACATAAGATGACTATGTGATTTGGTTTTTCATTTTTCTGTTTTTTATTTTATTTTTCTGCCCATTTGAATCTTGGTCAAATCCTAGGTTTGACCAAGATTTAGACAAGTTTAACACGTGAAAACGAATAAGTAAGCCTGGATCCTTCTTAGTCACTCAAAAATGTACCAATCGATAGATGTGTTAACTTTGCTTCATGGAAATAATAATGTCATGTAAATGAGTTAACTTGGATTTCCTACCCTTGAATCCATAGGAAACTTTGTTCTAATGCACTATTATAATCAACCGAGTTTTTACACCAACAGGTCTGTCACTTACGTGTGGTGCCCACGCTTGAGGTCCCACACTTCAGTGAGCACAAGTCACGTGCAATAGGTACGCAAACTCCCAGCCATCTTCTTTGTCAAGAGAAGACGCATCAGGATGCGTTTTGGAAGTCTGTGGGTCCTTCTAGATCCTTCGGTTGTCCCTCTCACAAAAAATCTCTCTCATTCTCGGCCTCGCTCGACTCGCTCGCTCGCTCGCACCTCCTGCTCACTGACAAACCCTGCACAAAAGTCAACATCATCACCCGAAAAAGGGGAGACACCATAATTCTCTCCCTTCTTCTCTCCTTCCGAGTGATCCCTCTTCCTCCGAGTTTCACTCGACGGGCAAACACCCATGTGCTGCATAGTAATAATAAAAAGGTAGTACTCGTAGAAAAATCGATATACGAATCTGTAATTAAATAGGTTAAACTAGGGTTTTGCCCAGTTCTACAGATCAAGGGTTCAAAAAATCCAACTACGGGGTTCGAACAACACGATTCTAATCCAAGAATTTTTTCGACCTAGGTCACCCAAATGGCCTCAAACTATAGGGTTAGCATCTAGTGCAGTATGTGTGAAAATGTATGCACTATGTGTGCTATAACTTGTATGTCTTTCAAATTTGAACCAAATTTGAATAAGTTTGAAATATTTGAAAATGGGCTTTTGGCTTAAACGTTGGAAACCAAAACCACTTCTCTTCGTGCATGCTTGACTTCATAAGACAGAGTTTAGCTAGGGTTAGGGGGTAGATGCATGATTTTCCTGGTTTGATTATGTCTAGACCTTGTTTATCAACTTAATTGAATGCTTACTATATGACATAAGAATACTATATGTGCCTTGTTTTTTTATTTTTTTATTTTTTTAAAATTTTATGCCCATTTGAATCTTGGTCAAATCCTAGGTTTGAACATGGTTTAAACAAGTTTAAATCATGAATATGAAAAATTAAGCATCTATATATCCTTCTTAGTCACTCCAAAATGTAGCTCTTGGGAGGGTTTTCGAAATTTCCATGTTTGAAACCAAAACCACTTCTCTTCATGCATGCTTGACTTCATAAGACGGAGTTTAGGGTTAGGGGTAGATATATACATTATTTTCTGGTTTGAATATGTCTAGACCTTGTTTATCAACTTGAATGCTTAATTACTATATATATATGACATAAGAATGTTATGTCCTTTGGTTTTTCATTCTTTTGATTTTTTATGAATTTCTATGCCCATTTGAATCTTTTGGTCAAATCCTAGAGGTTTGACCAAGATTTACACAAGTTTAAAACATGAAAATGAAAAGGGAAGCTTGTATATCCTTCTTAGTCACTCTAAAATGAAGTTTTTGGGAGGTTTTTGAAATTTCCATGTTTGAAACCCAAAACCACTTCTCTTCATGCTAGACTCATAAGACAATTTAATTAGGGGTTAGGGGGTAGATACACATGATTTGTCTGGTTTGAATAAGTCCAAACACCTTGCTTGTGTATCAACTTGAATGCTTACTATATGACATAAGAATGCTTACCATATATGTTTGAATTTTAAAAGCATATAGTCTTCTTATGTCATATATATAGTAAGCATTCAAAAGTTTTTCTTTGAGAGAGTAGCATGCATTCAAAAGTTGATAAATAAGATTTGGACATATTCAAACCAGACAAATCATGTATCGATCTACACCCCCTAACCCTAAACTCTGTCTTATGAAGTCAAGCATGAAGAGAAGTGCTTTTAGGTTTCAAACATGGAAATTTCACAAACCTCCCAAAAGCTTCATTTTACAGTGACTAATTAAGGAGGATCCATGCTTACCTTTTGGCTTAAACGTTTGAAACCAAAAACCACTTCTCTTCATGCATGCTTGACTTCATAAGACAGAGTTTAGCTAGGGCGTTAGGGGGTAGATACATGATTTTCCTGGTTTGAATATGTCTAGAACTGGTTTATCAACTTAATTAATTGATTGTTTACTATATGACATAAGAAGACTATGTGCCTTGGTTTTAAATTTTTCTGTTTTTTTTTGAATTTTATGCCCATATATTTGAATCTTGGTCAAATCCTAGGTTTGACCAAGATTTAAACAAGTTTAAACATAAAAATGAAAAGGGAAGCATGTATCCTTCTTAGTCACTCTAAAATGAAGCTTTTGGGATGTTCTTGAAATTTCCATTTTTGAAACCAAAAACGACTTCTCTCTTCATGCTAGACTTCATAAGATCGACAGGGGGTATAGATACATGATTTGTCTGGTTTGGATATACCTAGACCTCGTTTATCAACTTGAATTCATACGATATGACATATGAAGACTATGTGCTTTAATTTGTTTTCATTTTTCTGATTTTTTTGAATTTTGTGCCCACCCATTTGTATATTGGTCAAATGCTAGGCTTGATAATGATTTAAACAAGTTTAAAATATGAATATGCAAAGTTAAGCATGGATCCTTCTTAGAAACTCTAAAATGAAGTTTTTCGGAGGTTTTTGAAATTTCCATGTTTGCAACCCAAAACAACTTCCTCTTCACATGCTTGACTTCATAAGACAGAGTTTAGGGGTTAGGGGGTATATATAGATACATGATTTGTCTAGTTTGAATATGTCTAGACCTTGTTTATCAACTTTTAATGCTTACTATAAGACATAAGAAAACTATTTCCTTTGTTTTTTCTTTTTTTTTGATTTTTTTCAATATTGATGCCCATTTGAATCTTGTCAAATCCTAGGTTTGACCAAGATAATTTAAACAAGCTTAGAACATGAATATGAAAAGGGAAGCGTGTATCCTTCTTAATTAGTCACACTAAAATGAAGTTTTTGGGAGGTTTTTGATATTTCCATGTTTGAAACCCAAAACCACATCTCTTCATGCTTGACTTAATTTATAAGACATAGTTTAGGGGTTAAGGGGTAGATACATGATTTGTATGGTTTGATATTTCTAGACCTTGTTTATTATCAACTTTAATGCTTACTATATGACATAAGATGACTATGTGATTTGGTTTTTCATTTTTCTGTTTTTTATTTTATTTTTCTGCCCATTTGAATCTTGGTCAAATCCTAGGTTTGACCAAGATTTAGACAAGTTTAACACGTGAAAACGAATAAGTAAGCCTGGATCCTTCTTAGTCACTCAAAAATGTACCAATCGATAGATGTGTTAACTTTGCTTCATGGAAATAATAATGTCATGTAAATGAGTTAACTTGGATTTCCTACCCTTGAATCCATAGGAAACTTTGTTCTAATGCACTATTATAATCAACCGAGTTTTTACACCAACAGGTCCGTCACTTACGTGTGGTGCCCACGCTTGAGGTCCCACACTTCAGTGAGCACAAGTCACGTGCAATAGGTACGCAAACTCCCAGCCATCTTCTTTGTCAAGAGAAGACGCATCAGATGCGTATTGGAAGTCTGTGGGTCCTTCTGGATCCTTCGGTCGTCCCTCTCACAAAAAAAAACAAATCTCTCTCATTCTCGGCCTCGCCGACTCGCTCGCCGCACCTCCTGCTCACTGACAAACCCTGCACAAAAGTCAACATCATCACCCGAAAAAGGGGAGACACCATAATTCTCTCCCTTCTTCTCTCCTTCCGAGTGATCCCTCTTCCTCCGAGTTTCACTCGACGGGCAAACACACATGTGCTGCATAGTAATAATAAAAAGGTAGAAAAATCGACCTACGAATATATAATTAAATAGGTTAAACTAGGGTTTTACCCAGTACTACAGATCAAGGTTCAAAAAATCCAACTACGGGGTTCGAACAACACGATTCTAATCCAAGAATTTTTTCGACCTAGGTCACCCAAATGGCCTCAAACTATAGGGTTAGCATCTAGTGCAGTATGTGTGAAAATGTATGCACTATGTGTGCTATAACTTGTATGTCTTTCATATTTGAACCAAATTTGAATAAGTTTGAAATATTTGAAAAGGGGCTTTTGGCTTAAACGTTTGAAACCAAAAACCACTTCTCTTCATGCATGCTTGACTTCATAAGACAGAGTTTAGCTAGGGTTAGGGGATAGATGCATGATTTTCCTGGTTTGAATATGTCTAGACCTACTTTATCAACTTAATTGAATGCTTACTATATGACATAATAATACTATGTGCATTGTTTTTTATTTTTTTGATTTTTTTAAAATTGTATGCCCATTTGAATCTTGGTTTGAACATGTTTAAACAAGTTTAAATCATGAATATGAAAAATTAAGCATCTATATATCCTTCTTAGTCACTCCAAAATGTAGCTCTTGGGAGGTTTTTTCGAAATTTCCATGTTTGAAACCAAAACCACTTCTCTTCATGCATGCTTGACTTCATAAGACAGAGTTTAGCTAGGGCGTTAGGGGGTAGATACATGATTTTCCTGGTTTGAATATGTCTAGACCTGGTTTATCAACTTAATTAATTGATTGTTTACTATATGACATAAGAAGACTATGTGCCTTGGTTTTAAATTTTTCTGTTTTTTTTGAATTTTACGCCCATATATTTGAATCTTGGACAAATCCTAGGTTTGACCAAGATTTAAACAAGTTTAAACATAAAAATAAAAAGGGAAGCATGTATCCTTCTTAGTCACTCTAAAATGAAGCTTTTTGGATGTTCTTGAAATTTCCATTTTTGAAACCAAAAACGACTTCTCTCTTCATGCTAGACTTCATAAGATCGACAGGGGGCAGATACATGATTTGTCTGGTTTGGATATGTCCAAACCTTGCTTGTTTATCAACTTGAATGCTTACTATATGACATAAGAATGCTTACCATATGTTTGAATTTTAAAAGCATATAGTCTTCTTATGTCATATAGTAAGCATTCAAAAGTTTTTCTTTGAGAGAGTAGCATGCATTCAAAAGTTGATAAATAAGATTTGTACATATTCAAACCAGACAAATCATGTATCTACCCATATGCATATATATATAACCCTATACTTTTGTCTTATGAAGACGTCAAGGATGAAGAGAAGTGGATTTGGGTTTCAAACATGGAAATTTCAAAAACCTCCCAAAACATGTATATATCTACCCCTAAACCCTAATCTTTGTCTTATGAAGCCAAGCATATGAAGAGAAGTGATTTTGGGTTTCAAACATGGAAACTTCAAAAACCTCCCAAAAGCTTCATTTTAGAGAGACTAAGAATGATCCATATGCTTACCTTTTCATTGCCATGTTTTAAACTTGTTTTAACCTTGGTCAAACCTAGGATTTGACCAAGATTCAAATGGGAGTAAAAATTCAGAAAAATTCAAAAAAAATGAAAAACCAAAGCACATATATATATAGCCTTGATCTTATGTCATATAGTAAGCATTCAAGTTGATAAACAAGGTCGATCTCTAGACATATTCAAAGCAGAAATATCATGTATATATCATATCTACCCCTAACCCTAGCTAAACTCTGTCTTATGAAGTCAAACATATGAAGAGAACTGGGGTTTTGGGTTTCAAACATAAAATTTTCAAGTACCTTCATTTTAGAGTGAGTAAGGAAGGATTCATGCTTACCGTTTCATTTTCATGTTTTAAACTTGTTTAAACCTAGGATTTGACCAAGATTTAAATAGGCATAAAAAATCGAAAGAAATCAAAAATTGAAAAACCAAAGCACATATATATAGCCTTCTTATATCATATAGTAAAAAATTCAAGTTGATAAACAAGGTCTAGACATATTCAAACAAGAAAAATCATGTATCTACACACCTAACCATAAACTCTGTCTTAAGTGGTTTTGGGTTTCAAACATGGAAATTTCACAAACCTCCCAAAAGCTTCATTTTACAGTGACTATATAAGGAGGATCCATGCTTACCTTTTGGCTTAAACGTTTGAAACCAAAAACCACTTCTCTTCATGCATGCTTGACTTCATAATATAAGACAGAGTTTAGCTAGGGTACGTTAGGGGGTGTAGATACATGATTTCCTGGTTTGAATATGTCTAGACCTTGTTTATCAACTTAATTGATTGCTTACTATATGACATAAGACGACTACGTGCCTTGGTTTTCATTTTTGGTTTTTTTTTGAATTTTATGCTCATATATTTGAATCTTGGTCAAATCCTAGGTTTGACCAAGATTTAAACAAGTTTAAAACATGAAAATGAAAAGGGAAGCATGTATCCTTCTTAGTCACTCTAAAATGAAGCTTTTGGGATGTTCTTGAAATTTCCATTTTTGAAACCAAAAACGACTTCTCTCTTCATGCTAGACTTCATAAGATCGACAGGGGGTATAGATACATGATTTGTCTGGTTTGGATATACCTAGACCTCATTTATCAACTTGAATTCATACGATATGACATATGAAGACTATGTGCTTTAATTTGTTTTCATTTTTCTGATTTTTTTGAATTTTGTGCCCACCCATTTGTATATTGGTCAAATGCTAGGCTTGATAATGATTTAAACAAGTTTAAAATATGAATATGCAAAGTTAAGCATGGATCCTTCTTAGAAACTCTAAAATGAAGTTTTTCGGAGGTTTTTGAAATTTCCATGTTTGCAACCCAAAACAACTTCCTCTTCACATGCTTGACTTCATAAGACAGAGTTTAGGGGTTAGGGGGTATATATAGATACATGATTTGTCTAGTTTGAATATGTCTAGACCTTGTTTATCAACTTTAATGCTTACTATAAGACATAAGAAAACTATTTCCTTTGTTTTTTCTTTTTTTTTGATTTTTTTCAATATTGATGCCCATTTGAATCTTGTCAAATCCTAGGTTTGACCAAGATAATTTAAACAAGCTTAGAACATGAATATGAAAAGGGAAGCGTGTATCCTTCTTAGTCACACTAAAATGAAGTTTTTGGGAGGTTTTTGATATTTCCATGTTTGAAACCCAAAACCACATCTCTTCATGCTTGACTTAATTTATAAGACATAGTTTAGGGGTTAAGGGGTAGATACATGATTTGTATGGTTTGATATTTCTAGACCTTGTTTATTATCAACTTTAATGCTTACTATATGACATAAGATGACTATGTGATTTGGTTTTTCATTTTTCTGTTTTTTATTTTATTTTTCTGCCCATTTGAATCTTGGTCAAATCCTAGGTTTGACCAAGATTTAGACAAGTTTAACACGTGAAAACGAATAAGTAAGCATGGATCCTTCTTAGTCACTCAAAAATGTACCAATCGATAGATGTGTTAACTTTGCTTCATGGAAATAATAATGTCACGTAAATGAGTTAACTTGGATTTCCTACCCTTGAATCCATAGGAAACTTTGTTCTAATGCACTATAATAATCAATCGAGTTTTTACACCAACATGTCTGTCACTTACGTGTGGTGCCCACGCGTGAGGTCCCACACTTCAGTGAGCACAAGTCACGTGCAATAGGTACGCAAACTCCCAGCCATCTTCTTTGTCAAGAGAAGACGCATAAGGATGCGTATTGGAAGTCTGTGGGTCCTTCTGGATCCTTCTTAGTCACTCTAAAATGAAGCTTTTGGGAGGTTCTTGAAATTTCCATGTTTGAAACCCAAAACCACTTCTCTTCATGATTTACTTCATAAAACATAGTTTAATTAGAGTTTTAGGGGTAGATATATACATGATTTTTCTGGTTTGAATATATATGTCTCTAGACCTTTGTTTATCAACTTGAATGCTTAATACACATATGACATAAGAATGCTATGTGCTTTGGTTTTTCATTCTTTTGATTTTTTTTCTGAATTTTTAGGGCCATTTGAATCTTGGTCAAATCCTTGGTTTGACCAAGATTTAAACAAGTTTAAAACATAAAAATGAAAAGGGAAGTCTGTATCCTTCTTAGTCACTCTAAAATGAAGCTTTTGGGAGGTTTTTAAAATTTCAATGTTTGAAACCCAAAACCACTTCTCTTCACATGCTTGACTTCATAAGACAGAGTTAATTAATTCAGGGGTTAATTACGGGGTATAGATACATGATTTGTGTGGTTTGAATATGTATGGACCTTATTTATCAACAACTTTAATGCTTACTATATGACATAAGAAAACTATTTGCTTTGGTTTTTCTTTTTTCAATTTTTTTTTCAATTTTGATGCCCATTTGAATCTTGTCAAATCCTAGGTTTGACCAAGATAATTTAAACAAGTTTAAAACATGAAAATGAAAAGGGAAGCATGGATCCTTCTTAGTCACTCTAAAATGAAGCTTTTGGGAGGTTTTTGAAATTTCCATGTTTGAAACCCAAAACCACTTCTCTTCACATGCTTGACTTCATAAGACAGAGTTTAGGGGTTAGGGGTATAGATACATGATTTGTCTGGTTTAATATGTCTAGACCTTGTTTATCAACTTTAATGCTTACTATATGACATAAGAAGACTATGTGATTTGGTTTTTCATTTTTCTGTTTTTATTTTTCTGCCCATTTGAATCTTGGTCAAATCCTAGGTTTGACCAAGATATAGACAAGTTTAACACGTAAATGAGTTAACTTGGATTTCCTACCCTTGAATCCATAGAAAACTTTGTTCTAATGCACTATAATAATCAACCGAGTTTTTACACCAACAGGTCTGTCACTTACGTGTGGTGCCCACGCGTGAGGTCCCACACTTCAGTGAGCACAAGTCACGTGCAATAGGTACGCAAACTCCCAGCCATTTTCTTTGTCAAGAGAAGACGCATCAGGATGCGTATTGGAAGTCTGTGGGTCCTTCTGGTTCCTTCGGTCGTCCCTCTCACAAAAAAAACAAATCTCTCTCATTCTCGGCCTCGCTCGACTCGCTCGCTCGCTCGCTCGCTCCTGCTCACTGACAAACCCTGCACAAAAATCATCATCACCCGAAAAAGGGGAGACACCATAATTCTCTCCCTTCTTCTCTCCTTCCGAGTGATCCCTCTTCCTCCGAGTTTCACTCGACGGGCAAACACCCATGTGCTGCATAGTAATAATAAAAAGGTAGTACTCGTAGAAAAATCGATATACGAATCTGTAATTAAATAGGTTAAACTAGGGTTTTGCCCAGTTCTACAGATCAAGGGTTAAAAAATATCCAACTACGGGGTTCGAACAACACGATTCTAATCCAAGAATTTTTTCGACCTAGGTCACCCAAATGGCCTCAAACTATAGGGTTAGCATCTAGTGCAGTATGTGTGAAAATGTATGCACTATGTGTGCTATAACTTGTATGTCTTTCAAATTTGAACCAAATTTGAATAAGTTTGAAATATTTGAAAATGGGCTTTTGGCTTAAACGTTGGAAACCAAAAACCACTTCTCTTCGTGCATGCTTGACTTCATAAGACAGAGTTTAGCTAGGGTTAGGGGGTAGATGCATGATTTTCCTGGTTTGATTATGTCTAGACCTTGTTTATCAACTTAATTGAATGCTTACTATATGACATAAGAATACTATGTGCCTTGTTTTTTTATTTTTTTATTTTTTTAAAATTTTATGCCCATTTGAATCTTGGTCAAATCCTAGGTTTGAACATGGTTTAAACAAGTTTAAATCATGAATATGAAAAATTAAGCATCTATATATCCTTCTTAGTCACTCCAAAATGTAGCTTGGTCTTGGGAGGGTTTTCGAAATTTCCATGTTTGAAACCAAAAACCACTTCTCTTCATGCATGCTTGACTTCATAAGACAGAGTTTAGGGTTAGGGGTAGATATATACATTATTTTCTGGTTTGAATATGTCTAGACCTTGTTTATCAACTTGAATGCTTAATTACTATATATATATGACATAAGAATGTTATGTCCTTTGGTTTTTCATTCTTTTGATTTTTTATGAATTTCTATGCCCATTTGAATCTTTTGGTCAAATCCTAGAGGTTTGACCAAGATTTAAACAAGTTTAAAACATGAAAATGAAAAGGGAAGCTTGTATATCCTTCTTAGTCACTCTAAAATGAAGTTTTTGGAGGTTTTTGAAATTTCCATGTTTGAAACCCAAAACCACTTCTCTTCATGCTAGACTGCTTCATAAGACAATTTAATTAGGGGTTAGGGGGTAGATACATGATTTGTCTGGTTTGAATATGTCCAAACCTTGCTTGTGTATCAACTTGAATGCTTACTATATGACATAAGAATGCTTACCATATGTTTGAATTTTAAAAGCATATAGTCTTCTTATGTCATATATATAGTAAGCATTCAAAAGTTTTTCTTTGAGAGAGTAGCATGCATTCAAAAGTTGATAAATAAGATTTGGACATATTCAAACCAGACAAATCATGTATCGATCTACACCCCCTAACCCTAAACTCTGTCTTATGAAGTCAAGCATGAAGAGAAGTGCTTTTAGGTTTCAAACATGGAAATTTCACAAACCTCCCAAAAGCTTCATTTTACAGTGACTAAGGAGGATCCATGCTTACCTTTTGGCTTAAACGTTTGAAACCAAAAACCACTTCTCTTCATGCATGCTTGACTTCATAAGACAGAGTTTAGCTAGGGCGTTAGGGGGTAGATACATGATTTTCCTGGTTTGAATATGTCTAGAACTGGTTTATCAACTTAATTAATTGATTGTTTACTATATGACATAAGAAGACTATGTGCCTTGGTTTTAAATTTTTCTGTTTTTTTTTGAATTTTATGCCCATATATTTGAATCTTGGTCAAATCCTAGGTTTGACCAAGATTTAAACAAGTTTAAACATAAAAATGAAAAGGGAAGCATGTATCCTTCTTAGTCACTCTAAAATGAAGCTTTTGGGATGTTCTTGAAATTTCCATTTTTGAAACCAAAAACGACTTCTCTCTTCATGCTAGACTTCATAAGATCGACAGGGGGTATAGATACATGATTTGTCTGGTTTGGATATACCTAGACCTCGTTTATCAACTTGAATTCATACGATATGACATATGAAGACTATGTGCTTTAATTTGTTTTCATTTTTCTGATTTTTTTGAATTTTGTGCCCACCCATTTGTATATTGGTCAAATGCTAGGCTTGATAATGATTTAAACAAGTTTAAAATATGAATATGCAAAGTTAAGCATGGATCCTTCTTAGAAACTCTAAAATGAAGTTTTTCGGAGGTTTTTGAAATTTCCATGTTTGCAACCCAAAACAACTTCCTCTTCACATGCTTGACTTCATAAGACAGAGTTTAGGGGTTAGGGGGTATATATAGATACATGATTTGTCTAGTTTGAATATGTCTAGACCTTGTTTATCAACTTTAATGCTTACTATAAGACATAAGAAAACTATTTCCTTTGTTTTTTTTTGATTTTTTTCAATATTGATGCCCATTTGAATCTTGTCAAATCCTAGGTTTGACCAAGATAATTTAAACAAGCTTAGAACATGAATATGAAAAGGGAAGCGTGTATCCTTCTTAGTCACACTAAAATGAAGTTTTTGGGAGGTTTTTGATATTTCCATGTTTGAAACCCAAAACCACATCTCTTCATGCTTGACTTAATTTATAAGACATAGTTTAGGGGTTAAGGGGTAGATACATGATTTGTATGGTTTGATATTTCTAGACCTTGTTTATTATCAACTTTAATGCTTACTATATGACATAAGATGACTATGTGATTTGGTTTTTCATTTTTCTGTTTTTTATTTTATTTTTCTGCCCATTTGAATCTTGGTCAAATCCTAGGTTTGACCAAGATTTAGACAAGTTTAACACGTGAAAACGAATAAGTAAGCATGGATCCTTCTTAGTCACTCAAAAATGTACCAATCGATAGATGTGTTAACTTTGCTTCATGGAAATAATAATGTCACGTAAATGAGTTAACTTGGATTTCCTACCCTTGAATCCATAGGAAACTTTGTTCTAATGCAGTATAATAATCAATCGAGTTTTTACACCAACATGTCTGTCACTTACGTGTGGTGCCCACGCGTGAGGTCCCACACTTCAGTGAGCACAAGTCACGTGCAATAGGTACGCAAACTCCCAGCCATCTTCTTTGTCAAGAGAAGACGCATAAGGATGCGTATTGGAAGTCTGTGGGTCCTTCTGGATCCTTCTTAGTCACTCTAAAATGAAGCTTTTGGGAGGTTCTTGAAATTTCCATGTTTGAAACCCAAAACCACTTCTCTTCATGATTTACTTCATAAAACATAGTTTAATTAGAGTTTTAGGGGTAGATATATACATGATTTTTCTGGTTTGAATATATATGTCTCTAGACCTTTGTTTATCAACTTGAATGCTTAATACACATATGACATAAGAATGCTATGTGCTTTGGTTTTTCATTCTTTTGATTTTTTTTGAATTTTTAGGGCCATTTGAATCTTGGTCAAATCCTTGGTTTGACCAAGATTTAAACAAGTTTAAAACATAAAAATGAAAAGGGAAGTCTGTATCCTTCTTAGTCACTCTAAAATGAAGCTTTTGGGAGGTTTTTAAAATTTCAATGTTTGAAACCCAAAACCACTTCTCTTCACATGCTTGACTTCATAAGACAGAGTTAATTAATTCAGGGGTTAATTACGGGGTATAGATACATGATTTGTGTGGTTTGAATATGTATGGACCTTATTTATCAACAACTTTAATGCTTACTATATGACATAAGAAAACTATTTGCTTTGGTTTTTCTTTTTTCAATTTTTTTTTCAATTTTGATGCCCATTTGAATCTTGTCAAATCCTAGGTTTGACCAAGATAATTTAAACAAGTTTAAAACATGAAAATGAAAAGGGAAGCATGGATCCTTCTTAGTCACTCTAAAATGAAGCTTTTGGGAGGTTTTTGAAATTTCCATGTTTGAAACCCAAAACCACTTCTTTCACATGCTTGACTTCATAAGACAGAGTTTAGGGGTTAGGGGTATAGATACATGATTTGTCTGGTTTAATATGTCTAGACCTTGTTTATCAACTTTAATGCTTACTATATGACATAAGAAGACTATGTGATTTGGTTTTTCATTTTTCTGTTTTTATTTTTCTGCCCATTTGAATCTTGGTCAAATCCTAGGTTTGACCAAGATATAGACAAGTTTAACACGTAAATGAGTTAACTTGGATTTCCTACCCTTGAATCCATAGAAAACTTTGTTCTAATGCACTATAATAATCAACCGAGTTTTTACACCAACAGGTCTGTCACTTACGTGTGGTGCCCACGCTTGAGGTCCCACACTTCAGTGAGCACAAGTCACGTGCAATAGGTACGCAAACTCCCAGCCATTTTCTTTGTCAAGAGAAGACGCATCAGGATGCGTATTGGAAGTCTGTGGGTCCTTCTGGTTCCTTGTCCCTCTCACAAAAAACAAATCTCTCATTCTCGCTGCTCGACTCGCTCGCTCGCTCGCTCGCTCGCACCTCCTGCTCACTGACAAACCCTGCACAAAAGTCAACATCATCACCCGAAAAGGGGAGACACCATAATTCTCTCCCTTCTTCTCTCCTTCCGAGTGATCCCTCTTCCTCCGAGTTTCACTCGACGGGCAAACACACATGTGCTGCATAGTAATAATAAAAAGGTAGTACTCGTAGAAAAATCGATATACGAATCTGTAATTAAATAGGTTAAACTAGGGTTTTGCCCAGTTCTACAGATCAAGGGTTAAAAAATATCCAACTACGGGGTTCGAACAACACGATTCTAATCCAAGAATTTTTTCGACCTAGGTCACTCAAATGGCCTCAAACTATAGGGTTAGCATCTAGTGCAGTATGTGTGAAAATGTATGCACTATGTGTGCTATAACTTGTATGTCTTTCATATTTGAACCAAATTTGAATAAGTTTGAAATATTTGAAAAGGGGCTTTTGGCTTAAACGTTTGAAACCAAAAACCACTTCTCTTCATGCATGCTTGACTTCATAAGACAGAGTTTAGCTAGGGTTAGGGGATAGATGCATGATTTTCCTGGTTTGAATATGTCTAGACCTTGTTTATCAACTTAATTGAATGCTTACTATATATATGACATAAGAATACTATGTGCCTTGTTTTTTATTTTTTGATTTTTTTAAAATTTTATGCCCATTTTAATCTTGGTCAAATCCTAGGTTTGAACATGGTTTAAACAAGTTTAAATCATGAATATGAAAAATTAAGCATCTATATATCCTTCTTACTCACTCCAAAATGTAGCTCTTGGGAGGGTTTTTCGAAATTTCCATGTTTGAAACCAAAACCACTTCTCTTCATGCATGCTTGACTTCATAAGACAGAGTTTAGGGTTAGGGGTAGATATATACATGATTTTCTGGTTTGAATATGTCTAGACCTTGTTTATCAACTTGAATGCTTACTATATATATATGACATAATAATGTTATGTCCTTTGGTTTTTCATTCTTTTGTTTTTTTATGAATTTCCATGCCCATTTGAATCTTTTGGTCAAATCCTAGAGGTTTGACCAAGATTTAAACAAGTTTAAAACATGAAAATGAAAAGGGAAGCTTGTATATCCTTCTTAGTCACTCTAAAATGAAGTTTTTGGGAGGTTTGAAATTTCCATGTTTGAAACCCAAAACCACTTCTCTTCATGCTAGACTTCATAAGACAATTTAATTAGGGGTTAGGGGTAGATACATGATTTGTCTGGTTTGAATATGTCCAAACCTTGCTTGTTTATCAACTTGAATGCTTACTATATGACATAAGAATGCTTACCATATGTTTGAATTTTAAAAGCATATAGTCTTCTTATGTCATATAGTAAGCATTCAAAAGGTTTTCTTTGAGAGAGTAGCATGCATTCAGAAGTTGATAAATAAGATTTGGACATATTCAAACCAGACAAATCATGTATCTACACCCCCTAACCCTAAACTCTGTCTTATGAAGTCAAGCATGAAGAGAAGTGCTTTTGGGTTTCAAACATGGAAATTTCACAAACCTCCCAAAAGCTTCATTTTACAGTGACTAAGAAGGATCCAGGCTTACCTTTTCATTTTCATGTTTTAAACTTGTTTAACTCTTGGTCAAACCTAGGATTTGACCAAGATTTAAATGGGCATAAAAAATCAGAAAAAACAGAAAAAATGAAAAACCAAATAACATAGCCTTCTTATGTCATATAGTAAGCATTCAAGTTGATAAACAAGGTCTAGACATTTTCAAACCAGAAAAAGCATGTATCTACCCCTAACCCTAAACTCTGTCTTACGAAGTCAAGCATGAAGAGAAGTGGTTTTGGGTTTCAAACATGGAAATTTCAAAAACCTCGCGAAAGCTTCATTTTAGAGTGACTAAGAAGGATCCATGCTTACCTATTCATTTTCATGTTTTAAACTTGTTTAAACCTTGATAAAACCCAGGATTTTACCTATTTAATCATAGATTCATAGGTCGATTTTTTACTTTTTTATTTTTACTATGCAGCACATGTGTGTTTGCCCGTCCAGTGAAACTCGGAGGAAGAGGGATCACACGGAAGGAGAAGAAGGGATAGCAGTCACGGGGCCCCTCTTATTATTTATGGTGTATATCTTTTTTCTGGTGATGTTGACTGTTGTGCAGCGTTTGTCAGTGCGCAGGAGGTGCGAGGCTGCGAGCGAGCGAGTCGAGCGAGGCCGAGAATGAGAGAGATGTTTTTTTCTTTTTCTTTTCCGTGAGAGGGACAACAGAAGGATCCAGAGACGACTTCCACTACGCATCCTGGTGCGCGTCTTCTCTTGACAAAGAAGATGGATGGGAGTTTGCGTACCTACTAATCTACTATAGTACTACTACTACACAAGAACCATATACATGTCAAACTTTTCAATCATGACCCACATGCATTTTATGTATATATTCAGAACTTTTAATGCATGCATGAAAACTCAGCAAAATATGTGCATTTTGGGTTGTCGCACATAAATGTGCTTTTACTTGTCTGCCACCAATCCAATTTTCATGTTAGGGGGAAACACGACACACGATGGACATTTCCAATGTTTCACGAATTAATTATCTCAATTTGCATCCATATATATATGCGCCTGGTTACTGAAAGATCGAACCAAAGGTGAACTTGAAACGTTTTAATTTTCATGTTTTAAACTTGTTTAAATCTTGGTCAACCCTTGGATTTGACCAAGATTCATAAAAAATTCAAAAACATAGTCTTCTTATGTCATACAGTCAACATTCAACTTGATAAAACAAGATCTAAACATATTAAAAGAAGAATCATGTATCTACCCCCTAACCCTAAACTCTGTCTTTTGAAGTCAAACATGAAGATACGTGGTTTTGGGTTTACAAAATGGAAATTTCAAAAACCTCCGAAAAGCTTAATTTTGGAGTGACTAAGAAGGATACATGCTTACTTTTTCATTTTCATGTTTTAAACTTGTTTAAAGCTTGGTCAAACCTAGCTAGCTTGGATTTGACCAAGACTCAAGTGCGCATAAAAAATTCGAAAAAACCCCCAAAAATGAAAAACCATAACACATAGTCTTCTTGCGTCACATATATTGTAAGCATTCAAGTGTTGATAAACAATATCTAGACATATCAAACAAGAAAAATCATGTATCTATACCCCTAACCCTAAATTTGTCTTATGAAGTCAAGCATGAAGAGAAGTGGTTTGGGTTTTCAAACATGGAAATTTCGAAAACCGCCCAAAAGCTTCATTTCGGACTGACTAAGAAGGATCCATGCTTACCTTTTCATTTTCATGTTTTAAACTTGTTTAAATTCTTGTTCAAACCTAGGATTTGGCCAAGATTCAAATGGGCATAAAAACAATCGAAAAAATCAAAAATGAAAAACCAAAGCACATAGTCTTCTTATGTCACATAGTAAGCCATTCAACTTGATAACAAGGTCTAGACCTATTCAAACCAGAAAAATCATGTATCTACCCCTAACCCTAAACTCATTTGTCTGATGAAGTCAAGCATGAAGAGAAGTGGTTTTGGGTTTCAAACATAGACATTTCAAAAGCCTCCCAAAAGCTTCATTTTGGAGTGATTGAGAAGGATCCATGCTTAATTTTTCATTTTAATGTTTTAAACTTGTTTAAATCTTGGTTAAACCTATGATTTGACCAAAATTTGATTTGGCATGAAAATTCAAAACAAATCAAATAAATAAAAAACCAATGCACATAGTACATCTTCTTATGTCATATACTAAGCATTCAAGTTGATAAGCCAGGTCTAGACATATTCAAACTAGAAAAATCATGTATCTACCCCTAACCCTAAACTCGATTTGTCTTATGAAGTCAATCATGAAGAGGTGTTTTGGGTTTCAGACATGGAAATTTCAAAAACCTTCCAAAAGCTTCATTTTGAAGTTACTAATTAAGAAGGATCACTACAAGAAAAGTTTGGCAAATTTTCTTGTAGTGGATCCAGGCTTAATTTTTCATCTTCATGTTTTAAATTTTGGTCAAACCTAGGATTTGTCCAAGATACAAATGGGCATAAAAATTCAGGGTAGCATCATACCCCCCTCCTTCCCGCGTAGAAAAAGTGTTAGGCGAGTAGTAGAATGGCATGACCAACAAGTTTCAAGTAAAATTTTGAATATGACCAAAATATACCAATTGATAGATGTGTGTGACCCAAGATTGAGCCATGGTACATTTTGCCAACAAAGTAGCAATTGAGTTGGCTTTCTACCTTAGTAGGCGTGCATTGGAAGGATGCATTATGCCGGCAAAGTTTTCAAACGTTCAAACTTTTCCGGTTTCTCATACAGTATTTGGCTCCTTGAGAAGCATTGATGTGATCATATAAGGTTATCCAAAACTTCGCCTTTCCCGTATTTGCCCGAGCACTCGACACCCCTCGTCCCATGGCGACTCCTCCAGCCATAGCCCCGTGCACCCAGGCTCCACGACTCAGCCTCGGAGGGGTGTGCGCTAAAAGCTCGCAAATGTCTGTGTGCCATTGGTGTGCGATGAAGCAGGCGGCTCTGTGTCTTGCTGTGGCTAGACTCCTGGCGCCCTTTGATCTAGGAGAGGGAGAGGAGGGAGGGGGTCCCATGAAGCGGCGGTGGCCCAGGTATCGGCGGCAGCCCAGGCAGCAGCGGCAAAGTGGGCTGGTCGGAGCATAGGCATGCGCCGGGGGCGAACCTCGCCGGGTGAGGATGCTTCCATTGTGAAGAAGCACTTGCCATCCAGGGCTTCGGGTTCGCCAACAAACTCAGCGCCTCGGTCCATGGCGTTGCCGTCGTGGGGACGTCGGGGGCGGCGGCGACGTGCTGCAGCCCCAGCCTTTAGTGGGGACCAAAGTGCGACCGACCACATCACGGCGTCGGCAGCATTGGGGATGCCGATGGGCATCCACTGCCACACACAGATTTGGGAGGTTCTGGCCGGGCCGAGTTCCAAACTTCCATCATCGGAGCCGAGGGCTTGGTACTTCAAATTCCGAATCAGGCAATCCTTCGACCCCAATCAGCTTCTGCCTGTGGTCCAAATCCGAGATATCTTGGCGGCAGCTATGCTGGTTAAGCTTAGCCGGACAGCGGCAATCGACGATCTGCAAAACCTAGATGCCTTCCGAGGATTTGCAGCAGCCGTCAATGCACTCGTGGAGGCATCGCATGCTGGTAGCAGCGGCGAATGCGGGTATGTTGTTTTACTCCCTTTGTATGCTTTTGTCATAAAAATCAATTTGCTAATTCTCATTCGATTGAAAATCAGACCCATTCACCATCAACTCTCAAACAGTGGACACTAGTAATATGTAGAACTAGAAATTACACAAGATTTCTGTACTGCTAGTACTATTACTTCGACGCTACATGTTGTTTACACGAGGAAATTGCACAAACTACCGCTTATTGCTGCCTTCGTTGCTTAAAACACTTTTTAAAACTGTAATTTTTTTCCGCACAAACCACCAACTATCGTGTTCTGTTGCAGGGAATTTCAAATTTAGGATTGAGCTGTTTAAGAGCAAATCAGATGATCGGGGACCACCAACTACTATAGTTTTAATTGCAAATAGAATAGATTTTGCAAAATTATGAAACGCACATAACGTTTGAATTACTACAATTTTTTTGAAGGTTTGATATTTTCATCATTTTTGTGTGAATCTTACACCAAGTAACACAACTTTCAGACGGAATACAAAATATTTTCAAACTTCCTAGATTTGATAGCTCAAATATTTTTAATTACTAGTTTTTCAGTATTTTAAAAAGTCGAAACACTATATTTTGGCTGAATGTTAGAAAATATATTTCATGATTATCCCATATTAGTTAAGAAGTACATAAACTAGTAGTAGTAATAAAGAACAGAGGGAGTTTATGGAGATACATCCATTAAGGGCATGTTAGTGTGTGTTGGTGTATTACTTATGCCTTCTTTGGTTAATACACTTCTCAAGTGATCCCCGCAAACCCTCTATTCTTGCCTAGAATACAAAAACTCCCCATCAAAGTATTAGTGCATTTTTTGGATGAGTATTCGAGAGGATTGGGTGAACACCAAGGATTTGCATAGGGAATTGGTACAATTGAATCCTTGGCTGTTTGATTTGTAGGATTGTTTCCGATAGGAATTTTTCCTAAGGATTTCTTTGCACAGATTCCATAGAAAATTAAACATCTACTCATACCTCTTTTTAAGAATGCTTTACTTTTCCTATGGTGGAATCAAACAAAGTTTGGATTCTATGAATTCCTATAGGATTGGAGTGGACATGACATTGCAATCCTACATTTCCCTATTCCTACATCTTTCGGTAGGCATTTGCCTAGAATAAATAACCATGTGTATTACGGAGTAGCAATAAAATATAGGTTTATTTCTCTAAAGCATCTTGCACTGTACTAGTACATGGCTTAAGAGACAATATTTTTACCATTTTTTTTGCGAGAAGACAATATTATTACCATAGTTACTAAGTACATTTTATTGGATGATGAAGTGATAGCCCTCATCAATGCATTGTGAATTATTAGGGCATGGGTCACACGTGATTTACGAGTACACCGCACGATCGAGAGCCGCCGTCCCTCTTTGCTTTTTACCGATGCGGCGGAGCTCCTCCCCACACCCACGAATAACTGAAAGCCACAACTGCTGGGGAAAAGTCTTGCGCCGAGAAAATCTACAACCGTGGTTGAGTACATGTGTTTCTTAAGATACGAGTGCTCCAATGCATTTTTTCTTTCCTTTTACTAATTTACCTTGAAAATCCTGCACGTCCACTTATTTGTGGACGGAGGGAGTATCACGCCAAGAGGAAGTAGGACAATACTTTTGCCAGCTGTTGGCTCTTCTATTGTTCTTGCTCTAAAGAAACCCCGATTGTGAAAGGCCAAGGCGTACTTCTTTTGGTCACGCAAAATTCAAAATACTGCCATGGACATTGAATTGACATGACAACACATAGCTTGGGATGTCCAAATTTGCACGTTAGACCAGTGACTTGTTCTTCACCTTTTCAGAGGGAACAGTGACTTTTTATTATGGGTCTATACACTTTCCAAGAAACAGGAGGAGATGCTGTAGAGTGTAGAGGAGCGAAGTCAAGCGCCCCGCCCCCACCTGCCCTATTTCTGTTCACCTCCATCGTCTACCTCCGCCCCCGCCCGCACCAATCGACCACCTTCCATAGCACACGCCAGTGCCGCCGCCATGCAGCTTTAGAATCAATTCCACCGCCCAGTTTGAGAGCCTCCGTTCTTCATCTTCCCCGCCACCTGCCGCCATCGAACCCAAATTAAACTCCAATCAGTTGAACCCAAACCTCATAGACCCACCCCCTGCCCTGCGATGGCGGCATCGAACAAGGAAAATGATGACTCTGAACTGTTTCAGAAGGTCTTTTCCGAAGGTCCCCTTGAAGAACTCGTAACAAGATGCGACGTCATCACCGCCGCGAGCCTCGTCGGTTCGTCCAAACTATTTTTCGACTCTGCAAATGATAGTGCAACTCTATCTTTTTCTCTCCCGTTTGGCCTCCCATGTGTTCTTCATTCTCACCCGACGAAGGTAGCACGGGATTGCAAGCTGACGCCGCTGGACAGGTTCTCCTCCGACGCTGTGATGCCAGACGGTACGGGTAAGCAGTGGGTAGGTGCCAATGGAGATTGGGTTGCCATGGTTGACACTGGCTTTCCTGCTTGCAAATGGAAACTTGTCAACGTCTACACTCGCCGTGAAATTCCTCTCCCTGTGCCGTTTGAAACCACCCACATTCCAAATATATACCACCACAACCTTCGTGCTATTATATTTCACAAGATATATATTTGCCAAGTTCCCACAGCTGCTGGGGGGTACAAAAATTTCTCTCTTGTTGCTGTTTTTGACATCAGAGTTGCCCTCCTTTGCGGCGAAGATTCTGGATGGACAGTTCTTACAGAGCCCAAGTCCCACATCTTTTACAATTACAGCGATGCAATTCTCCACAATGGGCTTGTGTTTGCCACAACTCATACTGGCACTGTTCACGCATGGAATCCTCAGCAAGCTGGTAATTTTCCTCCGGACGTAAGTAGTGTATGATGAGCTTCATTATTCATGGCTGTAAAGATAATTTTAATGCACAAACTTATTAATTTTCGAACCTGACTGATCTGACTTGGAGGCTTGGGGCATATTTGCTTCGGATGAAATTTCATTGGTATTTAGACTTTTTATTCGAGATGATTACCATAGAAAAATTTGAGGATTGTATAATTAGGAGTTTTATTCTCAGATTGAATTATGTTGGATTTTGACCTCTACTTGAACTTCTTGAAATGAATCCTTTGGTTTCCCATGTGATGTACTGAAATACACCAATATGCTGTATTATTGAATGGAAATGCCATTATATCATCCCATCTGAATCCTAATGCGTTTTCCCAATTCTTACGTTTTCAGATTTGTGCAAACCAAACATACCCTTCTTAACAGTAATTTCGTTTTCAAGCAGGTCCTCCGCTGATCGTAGAGCCACCGCCCATTGTGTTTGAATGGCGGTGTGCACTTGATGATGCTCTTGGCCATGATCACGAGGTCGATTATGGCATGTGGTGGTTAGCAAGATCTATAGATGGTTCTAGACTTCTTCTGATCCATACACTGGGCATTGCTGATGAAAGGGAATATTCCTGTAAAGTTTGCCATACTGCTTCTGATCGTCGTGTTCATCATGGTCGCACTGTTGGCAACTATGCTTCTGGGTTTGGTTGCCTGGTGTTCACGAAGGACACTAGTAAGTTAAATGAAGGTATTCCATGGGAAAAGATTGATGACCTTGGAGAATATTCTCTTTTCCTTGGAGTGAACTATCCGATTATGCTGCCATTAGGCGGTGCAGATGTTGTCCCAGGATGTCTGACGAGAAGAAATTGTGTGTACACCTTGCCGAATGAAGCATGGCTTCGCAATTCGCAGCTGCCTGAAATATGCCGATTCAGTCTGAATCGTGAAGATTGCGCCGTTGGTTTCCAAACCAACGCCTTGGAGAAAACATGCAAAACAAAAAAAGATAGGTACCTGGTAAAGACACCGCTTTGGTTCATCCCAAACTTCGCCAACGCCCCGGATTGGAACAAGTGTGATGTTTAATTCTGAAACAGGGCCTGCAGCCATTGTAGCTACTGATAGTATGTAATTTCATAGCTAATGAACGAGGCAATTGTGGTCTACTAGTTACAACTGTTTTGTAAAGAGGTGGTCTATAAGTATACCCCTCTCTTCATTGATGCATTTGTGGTCTACTTGATGGTACTCTTAAATATATGGGTGTGGCTCCTCAACACATAATGTGGGGGTATTATTGTGTTAAAGTTGAAGGCTTGATCAACTATAGGTTCACTTCTCTAGTTACATTACTAGGTACTCCGGTTGGCTATGTTGTGATGAAATTATGGTATGCTTATGTTTAAGAGCAAGCGAGGGTTTAGCTTGAGATGTTAAAATTCAGATTTGAACTATTTTTTGATATGGAAATTTGAAATATATATGGTACTGTATATGATTATGTGTAACAACAAGCGACGAAAGGGCTGATGCTCCTATTCCTTGTCGGCGGGAGGACTATGTGTGCGGCGACTTGAGCCAAATTAGAAGGCCATAGCTATGTTGATTGGTCCTTGAAGTTGGAGGGGCTAGGATTTCGGATGAGCGGAGTGGGGGAAGTTGTTGCTCATGGAACATAAGTCCTTAAAATAGTAATGTTAGTATATAGGAGTACAAGGTATATACTTGTACTATTTTAGTACTATAATAAGTATATCGGGTTCATCAAAAAGAATTATCTCGGGTTCACAACCACGTGGGGTCAAGGTGAGGGAAAGTTGGTCAATACCTCTTACCGCTATATCCCCGCCCCAAGTTCTAATGCGCAAGTGCTGTTATTTTTTTTAAGGGAAATAGTGGTTCCTCTCTCCCGGAAACATGCCCCGCATCTCCACCTCCTAGTATCGTAGTACTACTACTGCATCTTCTCCAAAAAAAACCCTCTTCTGTCTCTTTCTCCCGTTCACCCCTCTCTCCCTTGCATTGGATTACCGACTCCAATGAAGCAGAAGCGTAAGATTGAGGAGATTCCTGATTGCTACCACCAGTCCATGGGGTGGGGCAACCTCCACTACCCACTGGTGGAGAACATAGCCGAGCGGGCGGATATCCTCAGCACTGGTCGCCTCGCTCGAGGCATGATCGGCATGCGGCATGCCATCCGCGGAGCGCATAAGGTTCCGTTCGGTTTACCGAGCCTGCTCCACTGCGACCCCGAGACATGGCCAGACGACCGCGACAATACTGTAAGAGTATTTATTTATTTACTCATCTCGTTTCAGCTTGTGTTTTTTCAATCAACTTTTCTTATTGCCAAACATCATGCATGAATTTAGACTCAACATAATCACCTGATTTGGGAGTACTGTAAGGTTTGCTGCCTTCACTATGCACATGTACTCTTCGGAATTGCTTTATTTATCCATTACATCTGTGCTTCAGTTCTGCACAATCCGCTCTTCATTCTGTCGAATACCTTGCATGCATAGACAATTTTGAAACAAATCCTATTTGCAGGGCATTCACGCGTTGCTGATGCCATTAGACAAGCCGACAGTTCCAGCATTTATCCATACCAAGGAGGAACTGGATGGACATGGACCCATGCACTGGGTGGGTTGTAACGGCGACTGGGTGGCATTTGTCCAGCAGGACGGGCACTTGACGATCCGCAACATATACATATCAGATACTATTATACCTCTTCCATCTCTGCAAGATGCAGGAATTTCTTTGGGCCCTACTAGTGAATGGTGGCATGGCAGCCCACCATTCCTGTTCAAATACAAAATAGATAAAAGTTTGGAACTGCTCAAAGTACGGATCGTCAAGAGGCCGTACAAAGATGATCTAGCAGGGCCATGGCATTACGAGGTAATCGTTGTATTTGACGAATTGATTGCTATCCTACAAGCGCCCCTAGAAAAGGAGTGGAATATCCTGAGAAACCCTGAATTCTTTGATAGAAACAGCTATGTCGATGCCATGGGCATTCCTGGATATGGTACAAGTTCACACCTACATCGTGTATACGCAGTTACATATCCGTATGGAGATGTTCTGGTTTGGGAACCATATACCTGTGGTGAGTCTTTGTTTTATGTCTTAACTAGTAAATGGCATGCTGCACATGTTGGACCAATTACGATTCGCAATACTGATGTATAAAAGTTGCGTTCTAAATGTTGTTCAAACTTTCAATACAACTAATAATTTGGTTATACCATCAAAATAAGTGTGAGCATACAGTTTATAAATATGAACAAAAATTTGGAACCTTTCTTAATCACTATCAAGTGGGACGTGTGATATCGGTGTGAGACTGCTCTGATTTTTCTTCATAATGGAAACATGACGGTTCTAGAAACACGTGGACACTGGTGTGGTATTTTTTTCACGCGAATACCTCTAATCCCAACCGTTAGATTTTGGACACCAACAGTTGGAATTGCTGCGACATGTCTTGTTAAAAACTGGTGCCTTATAGTAGTAGAAAATAGAAGATAGAAGAGAAGAGATAATTTTCAGTGTAGTTCCTACTTGCTGCATTGTGGTTGATCTTTGTGCATTGCAGGGACACATGCAGCCCCGCGTCTCATTGACGCCCCTGTCATTGAAGATGAAGAAGCAGAAGTGGCTGCAATTTTCGCTCAAATCGAGGGAGATGCTGTCATGGAAGATGATGAAGCAAATGTGGCTCAAGGCGATGGAGGTGCCGATGAAGATAATGATGCTGATGAAGAAGAATTAGAAGAAGAAGAATTAGAAGAAGACGAATTTGATGATGAAGAATTAGATGATGAAGAATTAGATGATGATGGTGATAATCATAATTATGAAGATGAAGATGTATTTCTTGGATTTTCTGACCAGCGCACTTGGTTCCTGGCACCAATGAGAGCAGAGTCCATTACTGGTGAATCTGATCTCGCGTGGATTCAGGTTAAAGGTTATCGGCCCATCCTCGGTCCTCCAATATTACATATGGGTAACAAGCTGAGGTCTTATCCTTTGGTACGGTGCTACGTTTTCTTGAGATCTGCCCATACCTTGGACCCTGTAGAAGAGGCAAGGTGGGAAAGATTGAACAATTTGAAGGGGCGTTCTTTATTTCTTGGACTCAATCACCCAATTTTCATGCTACCCCCGCCAGTCGACGCAGAGGCTGCAGAACCAGATTTCCAATTGTTCAAACCTGACTGTGTCTTTGCTACCCACAATCGCGCCCGTGATACATGGATACGTCCAAGGCCAAATTGGTGCAGAATGCACGTCAATGGAGGTCCTGCCATAGGCTCAAGATTGCAGTACAAAAAAGAGAAGACTGAACATAGAGCCGAAGCACCCATGTGGTTCGTCCCAACACTTCCACCTGTTTTTCCTTGAGAAATAAGAGACAGATGGTGACCTTATTTTATAGAGAAAACATAGTGTTCGTGAACTTAACCTCATGAACATTCGCTGTTCGGTTTTTGCTGAAATCAAAATTTTGCAGAGATGAAGATCTTTGTTTGAATCCCGTGCTGAACATATTTTTCACAAATTAGCTACCCGTATTGTGATGAATACATGCTGGTTTGTTGTTTGGTGCAGTAGCAGACATGAAGATCTTTGTCCTGAATACCACAATGGACATCTTTTTTTTCTTCAAAAATTAGCTAAGCTCACGCTATTAGGCGCAAATGCCTATTAAGAGATTTGGTGCTCTTGGGCACCATTGCTCCTGCTATTTTAGAAAAAAATAAAAAAAAATTTATTTGTTCAAAAAATTAGAAAACAAATCATGGAGTAGCTAATGAATTGTCCCATAAACGTGCAAAATTTCAGTTTCAAATAAAAAAAATTCTGGGCTACACAAAAGTAACAAACGTGTGGATCTGGGTATGCATATTTCAAATCTCCAAATTTCAACAGATTTTGTCTTTTTTGTGTAGTCTACAATATAAAGAATATCATATTAAAATTTTACACGCTTGTAGGTTACTTTATTTATTATGTCTACATTCATTTTCAGATTTTTTTGAAACAAATATGTATGCTATTTGATTTTTTTTTAAACAGCAGAGCACTGGTGCCCATTAGCCAAAGACACTTTTCGCAAATGCCTACAATAAAGGAACGGATGGTGACCTTATTTTATAGAGAAACCATAGTGTTTGTGAAGTTAAAGTCATGAACACACGCTGTTCGGTTTTTGGTGAAATCAAAATTTAGCAGAGATGAAGATCTTTGTTTGAATCCCGTGATGAACACATTTTTCCTAAATTAGCTACCAGTATTGTGATGAATACATGCCGGTCTGTTTTTCGGTGGAGTAGCAGACATGCAGGGGATCGAAAGAAACGGCAAAGTAGCCAGAAATCAGGGGTCAAATATAAATTCGAGAAAGGAAACGTTTATTCAACAGTCAGGCTGACATGTGGGACGTATCTTGCAGCCGCAGCCCCAACATTTATCATTCAGAGAGGATGACATGTGGGACCCACGAACCAGTATCGTTCTCGGCGTTTCTCAAAGGGGGCAGGAGATCGAAAGAAAAAGGCAAGTAGCTCGAAATCAGGTGTCCAAAAAATCCAAGAAAGGAAAGGTTTATCGCACAAAGAGGCTGACATATTGTACCCAGTTTGCAGCAGCGTCATCAACGTTTCAAAGGCGGTGGAGTTCGAAAGAAAAAGGCAAATAGCCAGAAATTAGGGGTCAAAAATAAATCCAGCAAAGGAAACTTTTATCGTACAAAGAGGCTGACATGTGGGACCCAGCCAGCAGCGTCCTCAACGTTTCTAAGGTGGCAGGCAATGGAAAAAAGGCAAATAGCCAGAAATTAGGGGTCAAAAATAAATGCAACAATAGAAACTCTTATTGTTCATAGAGGCTGACATGTTGGACCCATGAGCCAGCAGGGCCCTCAACGTTTCAAAGGCGTCACGGGATCAAAAGAAAAGAACCAAGTAGTCATTAATTAGGTGTCAAAAATAAATCCAAGAAAGTAAATGTTTTACTTTTCATAGAGGCTGTCATATGGGACCCATGAGCCAGCAGCGTCCTCAACGTTTCTAAGGCGGCTGGGGATCGAAAAAAAAGCGAAGTAGCCATTAATTAGGGGTCAACTATAAATCCAAGAAAAGAAATGTTTATTGTTCTTAGAGGCTGACATGTGGGAGCTATGCGCCAGCAGCGTCCTCATCGTTTCAAAGGCGGTCGGGGATCCAAAGAAAAAGGCAAATAGCCAGAAATCAGGGGTAAAAAAAAATCCAAGAAAAGAAATATTATTGTTCATAGAGGCTGGCATGTGGGACCCATGAGCCAGCAGCGTCCACAATTTCAAAGGCGGCACAGGATCGAAAGAAAAAGGCAAGTGACCAAAAATCAGGGGGTAAAAAATCCAAGAAAAAAACTTTATTGTACATAGAGGATGACATGCGGGTCCCATGAGCCAACAACTTACTCGTCGTTTCAGAGGGCCGAGGCGGCATGAGATCGAAAGAAAAAGGAAAGTGACCAAATATCAGGAGCAAAAAATAATCCATGAAAAGAAACTTTCATTGTACATAGAGGATGACATAGGGTCCCATGTTGTAGCAGCGGTCTGAACGTTTCAAGGACGGCATGAGATCGAAAGAAAAAGGCAAGTGACCAAATATCAGGAGCCAAAAATAATCCAAGAAAAGAAACTTTTATTGTACCTTTGAGAGTCGGCATGAGATTGAAAGAAAAAGGCAAGTGACCAAATATCAGGAGCCAAAAACCTAGAAAAGAAACTTTTATTGTACATAGAGTATGACATGCGGGTCCCATGACGCTGCAGCATCCTCAACGTTTCCAAGGCGGCAGGGGATCAAATGAAAAGGAAATAGCCAAAAAAGAGGGTGAAAAAAATCGAAGAAAAGAAACTTTTATTGTTCATAGTGGATGACATGTGGGACCCATGAGGCAGCAGCATCCTCAACGTTTCCAAGCAGCAGGGGATCGAAAGAAAAAGGAAATAGCCAAAAATCAGAGCGTGAAAAATAATCCAAGAAAAGAAACTTTTATTTTACATAGAGGATGACATGTGGGTCCCATTTTGCAGCAGCGGTCTCAATGTTTCATATGCGGCTTGAGATCAAAAGAAAACGAAAGTAGCCCGAAATTAGGGGGAATAAAACTCCAAGAAAAGAAAGTTTTTTGTACATAGAGGATGACATACGGGTCCCAAGGCGGCAGGGGAACAAAAGAAAAAGGAAATAGCCAAAAATCAGAGGGGTGAAAAAAAATCCAAGAAAAAAGAAACTTTTAGAGTTCATAGTTCATAGAGGATGACATGCGGGTCCCATGAGGCAGCAGCGTCCACAACGTTTCCAAGGCGGCACACAGGACCAAAAGAAAAAGGATGTACCCCTGCTGGGCCTTTTGATCAAAAAATAATCCAAGATAAGGAAGATATAAATTGGGGCTGCCTGGCCATCTGGGCCTTCTAACCTGCTGGACGTCTTTTGACTCGTACAATTTCAGCCCACTCCAAAACAAGAAAGTCCTATGCTTCGCAAAAACAAAACAAAAACAAGGAGATTCATATTAGTTCGTTTATGTAAAAATAAAGATTTAATTTATCCGTTTGCAATAGCTCAGAGCGAAATACACTTTTTATTGTCTGCAAAATAATCAAGATATCACATGTTTCTTGTACGGAGGCTGACATCGGGACCATGAGCCAGCGTCGTCAAAGTTTTAAAGGCGGCAGGATCGAAAGAAAAAATAAATCAAAAATCAGTGGGTAAAAAAATCGAAGAAAAGAAACATTTATCGTTCTGAGAGGATGACATGCGGGACCCATGTGGCAGCAGCATCCTCAACGTTTCCAAGGCAGCACGGGATCCAAAAAAAGGCAAAATAGCCAGAAATTAGGGGTCAAAATAACTCCAAGAAAAGAAAGGTTTATCGTCCATAGAGTCTGACATGTGGGACCCATTAGCGAGCAGATTCTTCAACGTTCAAAGGCGGCAGGATCAAAAGAAAAAGGAAGTAGCCAGAAATTAGGGGTAAAAAATAACTCCAACAATGGAAACTTTTATTCATAGAGGATGACATGCGGGACCCATGAGCCAGCAGCTTCCTCAACGTTTCAAAGGCGGCATGGGATCGAAAGAAAAAGGCAAGTGACCAAATATCAGGAGCCAAAATAATCCAAGAAAAGAAACTTTATTGTACATAGAGGATGACATGGTCCCATTTAGCAGCAGCGGTATCACCGTTTGAGATGCGGCAGGAGGTCTCGAAAGAAAAAGGCAAGTGACCAAATATCGGAGCCAAAAAATCCAAGAAAAGAAAGTTTTATAGTACATAGAGGATGACATGCGGGTCCCATTTAGCATCAGCGGTATCACCGTTTGGGAGGCGGCAGGGGATCGAAAGAAAAAGGCAAGTGACCAAATATGAGGTGCCAAAAATAATCAAAGAAAAGAAAGTTTTCAACGTTTCAAAGGCGGCAGGGGATCAAAAGAAAAAGGAAGTAGCCAGAAATTAGGGGGCAAAAATAACTCCAAGAAAGGAAACTTTTATTGTTCGTAGAGGATGACATGGGGGACCCATGAGCCAGCAGCTTACTCAACGTTTCAAAGGTGGCATGAGATCGAAAGAAAAAAACGCAAGTGACCAAATATGAGGTGCCAAAATAATCAAAGATTTATTGTACATAGAGGATGACATGCGGGTCCCATTTTGCAGCAGCGGTCTCAATGTTTGAAATGCGGCTTGAGATCAAAAGAAAAAGAAAGTAGCTAGAAAGTAGGGGGTCAAAAAATCCAAGAAAAGAAAGTTGATGGACATAGAGGTTGACATGCGGGTCCCATGTGCCAGCAGCTTACTCAACGTTTCAAAGGGGCCAGGGGATCAAAAGTAAAAGGCAAGTGACGAAATATCAGGAGCCAAAAATCAGAGGGTGAAAAAAAATCCAAGAAAACAAACTTTTATAGCACATAGAGGATGACATGCGGGTCCCATGAGCCAGCAGGTTCCTCAACGTTTCAAACGTGGCATGAGATCGAAAGAAAAAGGCAAGTGACCAAATATCAGGAGCCAAAAATAATTCAAGAAAAGAAACTTGATTGTACATAGAGGATGACATGCGGGTCCCATGTGTAAGCAGCTTACTCAACGTTTCCAAGGCGGCAGGGCATCAAAAGAAAAAAGGAAATAGACAAAAATCAGAGAGTGAAAAAAAACCATAGAAAATAAACTTTTATAGCACATAGAGGATGACATGCGGGTCCCACGAGCCAGCAGGTTCCTCAAAGTTTCAAACGTGGCATGAGATCGAAAGAAAAAAGGCAAGTGACCAAATATCAGGAGCCAATAATCCAAGAAAAGAAAGTTTATTGTACGTAGAGGATGACATGCGGGTCCCATTTTGCAGCAGCGGTATCACCGTTTGAGAGGCTGCACGGGATCGAAAGAAAAGGCAAGTGACCAAATATCAGGAGCCAAAAATAATCCAAGAAAAGAAATTTTATTGTACGTAGAGGATGACATGCGGTCCCATTTTGCAGCAGCGGTCTCAACGTTTCCAAGGCGGCACATGACCAAAAGAAAAATGAAGTAGCCAGAAATCAGGGGGTGAAAAAAATCCAAGAAGAAAGATTTCAATTGGGCTGCATCTGGACATCTGGGCTTCGAACTATCCTGCTTGGCCTTTTGACTCGTACAATTTCAGCCCACTCCAAAACAGGAAAGTTCCGAATTTTCTAAAAAAACAGGAAAGTCCTATGCTTCGCAAAGACAAAAAAACAAGGAGATTCAACATATAAGTTTGTTTATGTAAAAATAAAGATTTAATTATCCATTTGAAATAGCTCAGAGCGCAATACATTGTTTATTGTCTGCAAAATAATCAAGATATCATATGTTTCTTGTACGGGGAGGCTGACATCGGGGACCCATGAGCAAACAGCGTCGTCAACGTTTTAAAGGCGGCAGGGGATGGAAAGAAAAAATAAACCAAAAATCTGTTGGTAAAAAATCCAAGAAAAGAAACATTTTCGTTCTGAGAGGATGACATGCGGGACCCATGAGGCAGCAGCATCCTCAGCGTTTATTGTTCATAGAGGTTGACATGTGGGACCCGTGAGCCAGCGGCGTCCTCAACGTTTTAAAGGCTGCAGGTGATCGAAAGAAAAAATAAGCCAAAAATCGTTTGGTCAACAAAATCCAAGAAAATAAACATTTACCGTTCTGAGAGGATGACATGCGGGACCCATGAGGCAGCAGCATCCTCAACGATTCCAAGGCGGCAGGGGAAATATCCAGAAATTAATGAGGGGTTCAAAATAAATCCATCAAAGGAAACTTTTATTGTTCATAGAGGATGACATGTGGGACCGACCTGCCAACAGCGTCCTCATCGTTTCAGAGGGGGCAGAGATCAAAAGAAAAAGGCAAATAGCCAGAAATTAGGGGTAAAAAATAACTCCAAGAAAGGAAACTTTTATTGTTCGTAGAGGATGACATGCGGGACCCATGAGCCAGCAGCTTACTCAACGTTTCAAAGGCGGCATGAGATCGAAAGAAAAAGGCAAGTGACCAAATATCGGGAGCCAAAGATAATCCAAGAAAAGAAACTTTATTGTACGTAGAGGATGACATGCGGGTCCCATTTAGCAGCAGCGGTCTCAACGTTTCAAATGCGGCTTGAGATCAAAAGAAAAAGAAAGTTGATTGTACATAGAGGATGACATGCGGGTCCCATGAGTCAGCAGCTTACCATACGTTTCCAAGGCGGCAGGGGATCAAAAGAAAAAGGAAATAGCCAAAAATCAGAGGGTGAAAAAAATAAAGAAAATAAACTTTTATAGTACATAGAGGATGACATGCGGGTCCCATGAGCCAGCAGGTTCCTCAACGTTTCAAACGTGGCATGAGATCGAAAGAAAAGGCAAGTGACCAAATATCAGGAGCCAAAAATAATTCAAGAAAAGAAACATGATTTACATAGAGGATGACATGCGGGTCCCATTTAGCAACATCACGTTTGAGAGGCGGCAGGGGATCGAAAGAAAAAGTCAAGACCAAATATGAGGTGCCAAAAAAATCCAAGAAAAGAAAGTTTTATAGTACATAGAGGATGACATGCGGGTCCCATTTAGCAGCAGCGGTATCACCGTTTGAGAGGCAGCAGGTGATCGAAAGAAAAAGTCAAGTGACGAAATATGAGGTGCCAAAAAAATCCAAGAAAAGAAAGTTTTATAGTACATAGAGGATGACATGCGGGTCCCATTTAGCAGCAGCGGTATCACCGTTTGAGAGGCGGCAGGGGCTCGAAAGAAAAAGGTAAGTGACCAAATATGAGGTGCCAAAATAATTCAAGAAAAGAAAGTTTTATAGTACATAGAGGATGACATGCGGGTCCTGTTAGCAAGAGTGTATCACCGCTTGAGAGGCGGGGGATCGAAAGAAAAAGGCAAGTGACCAAATATGAGGTGCCAAAAATAATCCAGAAAAGAAAGTTTTATAGTACATTGAGGATGACATGCGGGTCCCATTTAGCAGCAGCGGTATCACCGTTTGAGAGGCGGCAGGGGATCGAAAGAAAAGGCAAGTGACCAAATTTGAGGTGCCAAAAATAATCCAGAAAAGAAAGTTTTATAGTACATAGAGGATGACATGCGGGTCCCTAGCAGCGGTATCACCGTTTGAGAGGCGGCAGGGGATCGAAAGAAAAAGGCAAGTGACCAAATTTGAGGTGCCAAAAATAATCCATGAAAAGAAAGTTTTATAGTACATAGAGGATGACATGCGGCAGTGGTATCACCGTTTGAGAGGCGGCAGGGATCGAAAGAAAAAGGCAAGTGACCAAATTTGAGGTGCCAAAAAACTCCAAGAAAAGAAAGTTGATTGCACATAGAGGATGACATGCGGGTCCCATTTAGCAGCAGCGGTCTCAACGTTTCCAAGGCGGTAAGGGATCAAAAGAAAAAGGAAGTAGCCAAAATCAGGGGTCAAAAAATCCAAGAATAGAAAGAATTTTGGTTCATAGAGGATGACATGCGGGACCCATGATCCTGCATCGTAAACGGCTCGATCGGAGAACGTTGAACGAGATGGCGCGATGTAGAAAAAACAATGCCAGAGAGGCTGCCATCTGGGCCCTACATCCCTCGGCGGTGCGGATTTGCGTTGACTCGGCCGGCGAACCCGAGATTTCGAGATGCACCACGTCCCGGGCCACCATACGCCACGTTTTGGCCGCTTTCGTCGGGCTAGGTGGCCTCAAAAACGAGAAAAAAAAGTTTTGACATGCACCACGGAGGGACCAAAATCGTCGGCCAACTTGGCAACCGAGCACTTCACGGCTGGCATTTTTCGCGGAGGGGGTCTTCGATTTGGCATCGGGTATAACCATGGTGGTGAAATATAGTCCATCTTTTTCGACGCTCTTGGCCCATCTCACACGGAACATCGGTATCGTCACTCCAACGTAGTCGAGTTCCCAAATCTCCTCGATCCTTCCGTAGAATCTTTCCTTGACATCAGTCTTGTCATCGGTGTAGGATAGCATAGTTACTCCTGAGTTTTGATATTCGCTATTCTTGTCCTTTTCCTCGGTGTAGAATCTATAGCCGTTGATGTCGTACGACTGATAGGTCCTTACGTTGTGCCCGGGTCCCTGTGACAGGGAGAATATGAGTTTCTGCTCTTCAGTAGAAGGCATCGGTGCGGGACTTTCCAGTAGCCTTTTCTTGAACCACCCCGTGAAGTTGGAGTTGTGCTCTTTCGTAACGTCCCCTGTTTTCCTCGGCCGTCCTAGGTCGATGAACTTCTGCTCGATTAAGCTTTTGTGCTTATCCACCCAAGGGCTGACCAATTCTATGTGTTGTAGCGCGACTCGGTGTGCCCTGTCAAAGTCGGCGTGTCGACCAGCGATGCCGACATGCATTGCGCGGTAGCCCTCACGGTGACCAAACCCTGCTAGCCTGCCGACGTGCTTCCTGGTGGGCAGACCGACATCCTCGTTCTCGGTGCTTAGGTAGTTCTGGCAGAAGGAGATGCACTCGTAGGTGAGAAAGCCCTTGGCTATGCTTCCATCTGGACGGGCCCTGTTGCGAACGAATCCTTTGATGACACCGTTCAACCTTTCGAATGGCATCATGTTGTGCAGGAATGTCGGCCCGAGGTGGATGATGTCATCCACTACATGGACAAGCAGATGCACCATGATGTCGAAGAACGCTGGCGGGAAGTAAATCTCGAGCTCGCATAGTATCTCGACGATCTCTTCTTGTAGCCTGTTGAGCTGCTTAACGCCGATGGACTTCCTAGAGATGACGTCGAAGAAGTTGCAGAGGCCAAACAACGTCTCGCGGACGTGGTCGTCCATTATCCCTCGCATCGCAACGGGAAGTATCTGTGTCATCAGCACGTGACAGTCGTGAGACTTCATCCCGCTAAACCTCTTCTTCGCTACGTCCAGATATCTGCTTATCTTCCCCGAGTAACCGTGTGGAACTTTTACACCTAGGAGGCACTCGAAAAACCTCTCGAGCTCCTCCTCGCTCAGAGTGAAGCAGGCAGGTTTAAGCACCACCACCTCATTCTTCTTAGCCCTTTTGTGGTGACCCTGAGTCGTTTCCGTCTGTTCATCATCATCATCACTATCGGTGGGGTACTGAAGTTCTTTCTTGAGGCCAAGCAATTTCAGGTCGGTTCTTGCTTTCGGGCCATCCTTGGTCCTCTCCGGCATGTTCATCAGAGTGCCAAGTAGGCTCTCGGTAACGTTTTTCGTGATGTGCATGACATCGAGGCTATGGGGCGTGTGGAGGACCTTCCAGTACGGCAGGTCCCAGAAAACAGACCTCGCTTTCCATACTCCCAGCAGCGGCGATTCCCGCGGTCGCTTCTTTCCCGGCGCGGGGCACTCTTCCCAATTTTCCAAAAGCTCGGATATTTCTTCGCCGCTCCTCGGTCGTGGGGCTCTTCCGAGCTCCTCTTCGCCGTTGAACAGATCCTTGCGTTTTCTCCACGGGTGATCGAAGCGAAGCCACATTCGAGTCCCTTGGAACACAGTTTTACAAGACCCGGGAGGCTTCGGCAGCTGCAGATGCGGGGTCTTATCCATGCACTTGACACATCCCTTGAATCCGTGGTTCACCTGGCACGATACATATGCGTAACCAGGATAGTCCTGCACTGTCGTTAGCAATGCGGCTCTGAGAGGGAAATAATCTCTTTTGTACGCGTCCCAAGTAGGGGCCGGCGTCTGCCACAGCGTGGCTAACTCCTCTTTCAACAGACCGAGATACAGATGCATGTCCACGCCCGGTTGTTTTGGCCCCTGAATAAGAATACTCATGTGTACGTACCGCTGCTTTGTGCACAGCCAGGGGGGAGGTTGTATGGCCATACAAACACGGGCCAGGTGCTATGCGTGCTACTCTGGTTTCCAAAGGGATTGAGTCCGTCGGTGCTCATGCCCAGACGAATGTTCCTCGGTTCGCTCCCGAACTCATCTGCGAACTCAATGTCCAACGCATTCCACTGGCTAGCGTCTGCAGGGTGTGTCAGGATCTTGCCCTTCTCCGGATCATCTGCGGGCTTCTCCCTTTCCGCGTGCCATTGCATGAGCTTTGCTTCCTTAGGATCTACGAAATACCGCTGCAGACGGGGAGTGATAGGAAAGTACCAGACAACTTTCAGAGGAACTTTCTTGTTCCCTCTCTTGTACCGTCCTTGGCCGCACACCGGACATGTGGTTCTATCCTTGTACTCATTCCGAAAAAGTGCACAATCATTGATGCATGCGTGGTACTTTACGTGCGGTAGGTCGAGTGGGCAAACTACTTTCTTGGCCTCGTCGATACTTGTCGGCAATGTGTTGTCCTTGGGAAGACGAGCATGCCAGGATTTCATGTTATCGCTGAAGCTGCTGTCGGTCCATTTGTGTTCCGCCTTCATCTCCAGACACTCGAGCGTTACACTCAAGCGTGTATCCTCGGGCCGGCACCCTGGATACAATGGAGTCATCCCGTCTACCTCCATTTGCGCCAGCTTGGCTTCAGGTTTGGCGTTGCCCGTGTCCTTCAGGAGAAGCTCTTGAACATGAGGGTCCCGCAGGGCCGACGTTAGCGGCGTCTGCTTCCTCTCGGCATCTCCACCACCATCTCCTCCGGCATCATCATCTCCTTCATCGGCCTCTCCTTCCTCATGATGAACACCATGTTCGGGAGACTCTTCGTCTTCTCGCCCGATGTCGGCCTCTTCTTCATGACCAACATTTGCCGCCGGCTCCTCGTCGAAGCCGAGCATGAAACCGCGCCTGAGCAGGTGTTCCTCCAGTTGTCCAGAATCAGGGTCGATCCACTGCCGGAGTCCGCATTTTCGACACGGACATCTTATCAGGGTCATGTTGTTCCTAACCATGTCGGCCTTCGCGTTCACCTTGTATCTAACCACTTGTCCTTCCCTCATATGGACGACCATGGTTGACTGCATCATACATATATAGAGCAAAAGAGAGTTAATTAGAACCACACACACCACCCATAAACACACATGCATGCATGATCGCCGGAAAATTTCGACATGACCTATCCTAAAAGTGGGACATATGGCTAGTGCAAGAATTTGCCGAAATGGAAATGAATCAACATTTCGGCAAACATCCATGCACCACACGCCGGCACAAACCAACAACACAAATAAGCTTCTTCGCAAGCAAACATTCAACCACAACACAAAGCTCAACACATATAAACATCATCTTCTCGCCACCGCAAACCGTCCGGGAGCGCGATAATAATCTTCACCTACAAAACATCCATACACACAAAACATGCATCCAATAGTACTCAACCTCTCACAAATCTACCAACATCATGGTGGAGCAAGAGGATGGGGTGGTGGAGACAAAACAATGGACCATGCAAGAGGGAAAGTGGAGGAGGAGGGAAAGAGAATTGTGGTTTTTAGTACCCCTCTACAAGTTGGTGTGGCTTCCCCTCACAAATATGCCCACAAAATAGGCTTAGAGCTATCAACAATGGAAAAAAGTATGACCAAAATGGAGTGGGAGAGAGGAGGAACACGAGCTGGTTGGAGAAGACAAGAATGGAAAGGGTGGTGGGTGGAAGAAAAGAGGGGGAAAGCTGCCTCCAAAAGTGAGATCTACTATTCACTTTCTGTGGCGCATTAGCTGATATGCGCCACAAAACATGAACTTCTGTGGCCCATAACAGCTCATGCGCCACGAATCATGGTGGCGTGAGCCGGGGGTGGTCCCCGCAGGAAATTCGTGGCGCATGGACCAACGTGCGCCACGTAACTTAACTTTCTGCACGCCGATCATGCGCCATCGGCCATGTGCGCAGACCCAGCGGTCCCATTTTCTTGGCGCACTGCTCACCGTGCGCCAAGTAATCTCCATCTCTGTGGCGCACGTGCAAGCATATGCGCCACAAACATCAATTTTTTATGTGATTTAGGTGGTCCGCCACAGAAATATTTTTGTGGCGCATGAGCTATTTGGTGCGCCACAGAGGTGGTTTCCACCTATAATGGTTTTCCTACTAGTGTTACCATGAGCGTCCAGCTTTGTCATCAGGTAGACGACATGATCACCATTGAGGCTAAGGGTCGGGTACGCTGTTGCCAGGTTCCCTAGTGTTGATTTTCCATAACCATCAACTAGTTGAGGCAACAACATAGCATGTTTTTGGTTGTCGGCCAAGATATCATTAACATGAACACAGTGTCCCTTGCGCCAGTAGTTCCAGGAAATATGCCTATAACACGTCCGGATCTTCCAACCATCACGGATATAAATGATCTGCTCGCCCGGCGCTTCCAGAAAAGCCTCGTGCGGGAGGAGGAGCAGATCCCGGTCATACATCTTGTCTAGAGTATCAAGATCCTTTGTCACCTTGAACGTGTTACCAAAGTTATCGTCGACATCAACGACCTCCCGTCTGACATAAAGTTCCATCTCGACAAACTTGATGACACCGTTGCTGGCAGTAACATCCCGGACTGGCTTTGGGTCGCCCATCCGGGGCAAGTTGAAAGCAGGCTTGGGCAGCGGGATCAGATATATGAATGGGTCATCCGCAAGGATGTTGGAAACGATAACACCACGCCAGAGGTCGACCCATCCTACCATGCCTCCTCCAAGCGAGATCACCTTGTGCGGTTCAGCAAACAGGTCCTCTTCCCTGATCTGATTAGCAGGCCCCTGCACCTGCATTGTCCTGGTGATCCACTTGCCCGTCTTGGATGAGAAGATGCTGAGGTCATAGTATGTAATGGGAGATGTGAGAGACAGATGGGCGAGGAGGAAATGACCGTCGTCGCGCACCACCATGCTGACATTACACTCTGTATTCCTCGTGCCCGGAGGAGGAGTAGCCGGGATGGGTTCGAGCGACGACGGATTGCCTCGGCCAGATTTGTAGATGAAGTACTCGACGGTGCTGCTCGAGTCGCCGGTGAAGGTGAAGACTAGGAGGGCGAGGTCCTTGTCCGAGAATACAACCTGGGGCTCAACGGCCAAGTGCTGGGTAGGTCCATGAACGCAGAAGTGGGAGAGGGACGGCGGATCGGCGAGGCAGAAGGTGACCTTTACGGTGTGGCCGGTGGTGCTTGACGTGGCCGTGGCGGTGGTGGCGTTCTCGAGGTCGGCGAAGTAGGCCTTCCTGTCGAGGAGAACCCAGGCGGGATAGCGAGGGGGGATGTTGGCGGTGGCGGCAGAGTTGACTCTTGGCGGGTGGAAGGACGAGGAAAGGAACAATCCCGCCATAGTGACCGGCGCACAGATCGATCGGATTTGGGAGCTACTAGGCAGCTAGACGATGACTTTTATGTGGTCGGGAGATCGTTCATTGGGTTTCGATCCGTAGTCCGGTAAGCAGGCGGATGCGACTGCGGCCACGAGAAGGAAACCGGACGACGTACGGCGCCGCTTCCTGCTGTGTGTGCATTGATTTTTTTTTTTTGTTTCTCTATTTTCTCTTGTCTTGGTTTTGCAGCTCTTTTTGTCCTAGAGCACGTTACAGGGCACGTGCGACAGGAATTGCTTATTTCACTCGAATAACAGCTAGGCCGCCATGGCCGCTAGGGCGTGGCATGGCGTCGTGATGCCCGGCCGTGTCACACGTGACCCAATTTTTGGCATCTACAATCCCATTCAGCCCGTTGATACAAGTTGGATGTATCAAAATGCCATGGTGGACATGGGAATACATAGACCTGAATTTTAAAGCATATCAAAACTTTAAATTTTTCTTGAAATAAATCCCGCACGTACATATTGCCGTGTATATTTTTCAAAAAAAATAAAATTGTATGTGGCCTACACAAAAATATGATCATTGTATTGCTCCTTGGACACTTTGTCTTTTTCGCACAAGTTGCCTACTTTTCTGTTTTATTTTGGTAAATTGTCTATACACATGATTTATATCCTTTTTTATTCCATTTAGTATTTCCCAATTTTATTATGCATTAGGGATCATGTGTACCCATGCCCACCAAATCTGCATCGTGTATAAGCTTTCTTCCGACAAGGCATACGAATTACCAATGGACCAACCAGGATGATACAATCCTACAGTCACATACTCCTTAACATAATGACTTTTAGTGAGAGAGTATACAAAGTATGGTGTTATATAGTGATTTTACACCAATTCCTTATAATTACATGTATCAATCACATTATGTATATCCTCAAACTTTAGTCTCCTGCCTGTTTAATGTGTGTGAAACCTATCCATTAGGTTGGGCCATTGGGGTGCCGTTTCACCTTGAAGGACGAGGGCGATGGGCGATGCATGTAGGTTGTCAGTTTCTTCCTATTTCAAAGGAAGGATGGGCGGTGGGGAATTGAGAGAGAGTGAAGGGTAATGTGCATCATAATTGCCATGATCTTAGTCGCTTGGCGTACCCACAGAAAATAGGTACTTGTGCCTATACTATCCCGTAGCTCGTGGGCTTCATGGTATGGTATGGTCCATCCTAGACGCATGATGTGGCTTGGATTGACGAGGCAGACGAGTGTCGGCTGATGAAACTCGAAACCAATTGTTGGAATGATCCATTATCATTGACGTACATCTTTTTCATATACATCTTATTTTGATTCATACCATACTTGTGTTGATTTAAAGTGAGTGGGTTAAATAGCTCACCTTCCCTCACGTGCAAGCTAGCGCTGAGAACGGTAGACCTGATGGAGATAGTCGATTCGGCCGTTCCTCCTGGGACAGGCCCAAAGGTGCTTTGAGAACCGGTTGAATCACAACATGGAGACTTTCCAAGCAATCAAACGATCTATTTTTTTGCTCCCCACATGTGAGCCAAGGGGCATGCGAGCTATCAAACGCGTCTCTAATATTTCTATTATTAGTTGAATGCCCGTGCGTTGCTACGGCTACTATATTTTTTCCTCGCAGCATGTAAATACAATACCCGCAAAAATTCATGTGTATAAAAGAAGCACAATATATTGTGAAGACCTATACGATTCTAAGTCGTTCAAAATATATTTTGACAACCGATATAATTGGCATTATTTGAATAAAATAAGTACTTGACTAATTATTTTATGTTAACAAATATCTACTCCTCGATGCTCCTTAGATATATGTTAGGGATACTTTCTTTTACTTCATTTTCATGGACTTGAGTAAGAGTACCGAAAAATTCTTCCCTAGCTTATAAACATCATATAAAACAATACTCCATCCGTCCCAAAATAACCTGGGTAGCATGTATAGTAATTATTTTTTACAAAAAAAACCCTCCCTAATTCCAAACATTTCGAAAACATGTCCGACTCAAATAGTTGTCTTCCTTTGCATCGGGGACAGCCGCGCTCCTGCTGCACCTCGGGGAGGGCGTCTGATGTCGGCGTCCGCCATCTGCGTCGCCAGGTCGTCAAACGCGAACGTGTTACACATCGACGTCGGTGCACCTCCCTGCCAGCTGCCCTGTTCCACATCGACGCTGAGAGGAAGAGACTCGGACTCAGAGGATTTGCGAGGTGAGGAAGAGGTTTGAGGCCTCGAGTGTTGCTGTGGTGGATCCAGCTGCTCCAAATAAGGTTTGTGCCTGCTAATTCAACAAACAATTCCGTGATTAGTTTTCCAAAATTTCATGACCGATTCTCTAAAATCCGGTGATTAGTTTCCAACAGAAAGAGGCTCTACCCTTCCCTGCCATTATTTAATGTCCTACCAATTTTTTGTAAGTATTGTTTTCTAGCAGTAGGAATTTTAACCTTGTAAATGCAAATAACTTTTACGTGCAATGTACATGAGATTTCCGGTAAAATATGTGAAAACAGAACCTACCTGAATGGCATGTATGACATCAGGATAATCAACACCACAAGCAGATACATTAGAATTAACTAATATCACAACCTTTGACCTTCTTAAATCATCCGAGAACTTTAGTCCTTGCTGATTGTGACTATCTGGAATGAGTCTCTCTAATATTCAGTTTCAACTCGGAGAGAACTTCAGCAAGAAGTTTCGTGACCATTGCGGTAATACAAAATATAATCAATCACCTCTTATATTTTCGGCGGCGGAGGATCTGCTCCTTTCTTGCATCCCCAATCGGTCAACTATGAATCCATGTACATATCAGGTTCACACTCTATCCCTGTTGCTCTCCTATATCTCCGGTCGTGACCAGCTAGTATATGCATGCAAGATAGAGCCCCATGATCACAAACACTGAACCCAGCACGCTGCAAGATCAAGTCATCACAAAATCAACACTGATTGAGTTTGTTTGTACCTACTGCAATGTACAAACAGCATTCTGATGAAACGTAAGTGTTAAAATTTCATAAATTCAGAAAGGGTGTCAATATGGGTGACCGACATTCAGAGGTAGACCGTTCGTGGAGGATGAATAGATGGATTCATGTGAGTGGTAGACCGTTCGTGGAGGATGAATAGATGGATTCATGTGATGCAAATCTTGGACTGCGTGCTGAAGGTGGACATGAACACTGGACCCTCTATTCATGGAAGTAGGTTAGCATCAGGTACCCAAACCCTGACAGACCACTGCCTGCTCAATCACAACAACCAAATCCACATAAATAAAATTAAATCCCAAAATCCCATCCAATTGAACGATGGATCATGGATCTTGGTCGCCGCCGCCGTACCACCACTCTGTGGTGACCCTCAGCCGCCACCGCGATGACAATATCCACGATGACCCTCAGCCACCGTTGCTGCTCCGCCACTCTACGTAGTCTAGCTGAAACTTGCGAAGACCAGAAACGAACTTGTTAGATGGACAAGCTTGATTTGAGTGGGGTTATATCATTGGACATCAATAAGAGTGGAAAAATAAAAAAATGATAATAGCACTAAGAAAAATCAAATATTTTATGCTTTTGCACCACATATAATCAAAGCCTTTGTGAAGGATTTGGCAAAATGTAGCAACATCCGGAAAACCAAGTTAATTTGGAAAAAAAGGTGAAACCATTCAACACTATGGGAAATATGGTATCATAATGATCTGCTTGTCATCGTCACAGTAATATAATTCAGATGACCAACTCAATGGAAGTGATCAAATGCCGAAGGGCTAGCTTAAGCAACTGAACCACAAGGCTGAAAAATAAATAAGTCGTACAAATGAACAATCACCTCATGGACATGGAATCAAACTCTGTAGCTATGGCTGACTCCCATAGTGGAATCAAACCATCCGAGGTGCATTCACAAGTGACATCCGGCCATCTAACCTCGATCCAACGGTAAAAAAAGAGAGGAATGGCACGAAACTGTTCACAGGTGACATGCCCATGGCATGGCACCCGATCCCAGTCCATTTTTATACTTTTCTTGTAGCACGTCTAGTCTCTTTAGTAAACCTGCTGATTTTTTTCTATTTACTCTGATCTATTGATCTGAAAGCACTTCTTCTCTTTGGCCATCAATTAGCCATGACGTCTTGCCCAATACCAACATGACTTGATTTTTGCTCATATCTACTGTGATTAACCAAAAGGAGAGCCTCACACGAAATTAAACAACAAATATAGACTGTCAAACATATGGGCTACCAGAGGAGTAAGAATACACAGGGGTAGGCCAGTAGGAGGTAAGGGATTTGGGTGGTCGGGATATACCTTGGGAGGAACAACATAGAAGGATGAGGAGAGGACTTTGGGCGCACTCTCCAGCTAGCATTCCAATGGAACCTCAGCCGTTCCATCATTCCATGGCCTCCTTCCTCTCGCCGTCCTCAGCGTTACTCGCCACGACAGCGAGTACTCTCACCATGGTGGTAACCACGGACTTGGCACCAGAGAACAAGCCAACTAAGGACGCGATAAAGCAGAGGGGAGGGGGTGGTTGGTCGCGCCATACTGGAGAGGAGACTGGGCGGCGGCGCGTGAAGAAAAGCCCGACACAAGATGGATTCGTTGGCGTTGGTGCCTGTGAGATTGACTACCAAGTTTTCTGGACGGAGGAGCTAGGAACGTGATTACCCGTAATTGAGCGAGCGTAGTATTTGACTTTCCCTGATTGGGGCGTTAATTGTTGGTACATAAGGTAATGAGGGATAAGGAAATATATCTTGCCGTGATTAACCGTGATGATACGCGCTGACAAAGGAAATGAGGGGCAAGTTGCCGTAACGGAAGGTTAGATATTAAGCCAAGACCGTTAGATTAGATTAAACGGACATGATGCTCCCAATGACGACCATCAAACGCGTTGAGTGTCAAACGACCAACTCGTATTTAATAGTAAAGATTTCCTATGATGTTTTCGTAAGCTGGCAACTGATGTCTACTCACGCTTCTTTTCCTGTAGACAGTGTTGGGCCTCCAAGAGCAGAGGTTTGTAGAACAGCAGCAAGTTTTTCCTTAAGTGGATCACCCAAGGTTTATCGAACTCAGTGAGGAAGAGGTCAAAGATATCCCTCTCAAGCAACCCTGCAACCACAAAGCAAGAAGTCTCTTGTGTCCCCAACACACCTAATACACTTGTAGATGTATAGGTGCACTAGTTCGAAAGAGATATTAAAACACAGTGGTATAGATGGTGGTAATATTGCAGAGTAAAGATGCAGAAAACAGTAAACAAGCGGCGCAGAAAATAGCTTACTGGCGTGGAAAGCAATTCTTTGTGATGGAAACAAGGCCTAGGGATCATACTTTCACTAGTGGACACTCTCAACATTGATCGCATAATAAATAACTCTTTCTCATATGTGCTACATATACTCTTGTTTGATAATGAACACCATTCGTTGCGTATGATTACACGAACCCTCAATGCCGGAGTTAACAAGCTCCACAACATTCGATATTCATGTTTAAGTAACCTTAGAGCATAATAGATCATTGCAAAATAAACCAAGAACTAACATAGCGCACACACTGTCCACATTACACTATGAAGGAGGAATAGATCACATCAATACTATCATAATGATAATTAACTCCACAACCTACAAGAGATCATGATCATAGCCTACGACAAGAACCACACGGTGCACACACTAGTCACCTTTACACCATGCAGGAGGAATAGACTACTTTAATAACATCACATGAGTAGCACATAACTAGTAGCGATACAAAGCTCATCATATGGATCTCAATCATGTAAAGCAGCTCATGAGATCATTGTATTGAAGTACATAGGAGAGAGATTAACCACATAGCTACCGGTACAGCCCCGAGCCTCGATGGAGAACTACTCCTCCTCATGGGAGCAGCGGTGATGAAGATGGCGGTGGAGATGGCAGCGGTGTCGATGGAGAAGCCTTCGGGGCACTTCCCCGCGGCGTGCGGAACAGAGACTCTTGTCCCCCGATCTTGGCTTCGCGATGGCGGCGGCTCTGAACTTTTCTCGTCGTGGCTTATTCGTCTCGTGTTTTAGGTCGACCTTTATATAGGCGAAGAGGCGGAGTCGAAGGTCGAAGGGGCGACGACACCATAAGGCGGCGCGGCCAGGGCCTGGGCCGCGCCGGACTATCATCTGGGGCCGGTGTGGCCCCTCTGGCGACTCTCGTGTGTTCCGGATGCTTCCGGCAAAATAGGAACCAGGCGTTGATTTCGTCCAATTCCGAGAATATTTCGTTACTAGGATTTCGAAACCAAAAACAGCAGAAACATGAACCGCACTTCGGTATCTTGTTAATAGGTTAGTTCCAAAAAATGCACGAATATGACATAAAGTGTGCATAAAACATGTAGATATCATCAATAATGTGGCATGGAACATAAGAAATTATCGATACGTCTGAGACGTACGCATCCGGCCCCAGCAATTCTGCTCGTCCAGAGGTAAAACGATAACAAAGATAATTTCTGAAGTGACATGCCATCATAACCTTGATCATACTATTGTAAGCATATGTAATGAATGCAGCGATCAAAACAATGGTAATGACATGAGTAAACAAATGAATCATAAAGCAAAGACTTTTCATGAATAGTACTTCAAGACAAGCATCAATAAGTCTTGCATAGAAGTTAACTCATAAAGCAATAATTCAAAGTAAAAGGTATTGAAGCAACATAAAGGAAGATTAAGTTTCAGCGGTTGCTTTCAACTTATAACATGTATATCTCATGGATAGTGTCAATGTAAAGTAATATAACAAGTGCAATATGCAAGTATGTAGGAATCAATGCACAGTTCACACAAGTGTTTGCTTCTTGAGGTGGAGAGAGATAGGTGAACTGACTCAACATAAAAGTAAAAGAAAGGTCCTTCAAAGAGGAAAGCATCGATTGCTATATTTGTGCTAGAGCTTTTATTTTGAAAACATAAAGAGAGCATAAAGATAAAGTTTTGAGAGGTGTTTGTTGTTGTCAACGAATGGTAGCGGGTACTCTAACCCCTTGCCAGACAAACCTTCAAAGAGCGGCTCCCATTTTATTTTATTTTTGGGTGGCACTCCTTCCAACCTTTCTTTCACAAACCATGGCTAACCGAATCCTCGGGTGCCTGCCAACAATCTCATACCATGAAGGAGTGCCTTTTTATTTTAGTTTTATTATGATGACACTCCTCCCCACCTTTGCTTTCTCAAGCCATGGCTAACCGAATCCTTCGGGTGCCGTCCAACAATCACATACCATGGAGGAGTGTCTATTTTTGTTAATTAATTTGGGACTGGGAATCCCATTGCCAGCTCTTTTGCAAAATTATTGGATAAGCGGATGAAGCCACTAGTCCATTGGTGAAAGTTGCCCAACAAGATTGAAAGATAAACACCACATACTTCCTCATGAGCTATAAAACATTGACACATATAAGAGGTGATAAATTTTGAATTGTTTAAAGGTAGCACTCAAGCAATTTACTTTGGAATGGAGAAATACCATGTAGTAGGTAGGTATGGTGGACACAAATGGCATAGTGGTTGGCTCAAGGATTTTGGATGCATGAGAAGTAATCCCTCTCGATACAAGGTTTAGGCTAGCAAGGTTATTTGAAACAAACACAAGGATGAACCGGTGCAGCAAAACTCACATAAAAGACATATTGTAAACACTATAAGACTCTACACCGCCTTCCTTGTTGTTCAAAACTCAATACTAGAAATTATCTAGACTTTAGAGAGACCAATTATGCAAACCAAATTTTAGCAAGCTCTATGTATTTCTTCATTAATGAGTGGAAAGCATATGATGCAAGAGCTTAAACATGAGCACAACAATTGCCAAGTATCACATTATCCAAGACATTTTACCAATTACTACATGTAGCATTTTCTGTTTCCAACCATATAACAATTAACGAAGCGTTTCAACCTTCGCCATGAACATTAAAAGCTAAGAACACATGTGTTCATATGAACCAGCGGAGCGTGTCTCTCTCCACACAAGGATGAACTTATTCAAACAAAACAAAAATAAAAACAAACAGACGCTCCAAGTAAAGTACATAAGGATGTGACGGAATAAAAATATAGTTTCACTAGAAGTGACCGATAATGTTGTCGATGAAGAAGGGGATGCCTTGGGCATCCCCAAGCTTAGATGCTTGAGTCTTCTTAAAATATGCGGATGAACCACCGGGCATCCCCAAGCTTAGACCTTTCACTCTTCTTGATCATAGTATATCATCCTCTTCTCTTGACCCTTGAAAACTTCCTTCACACAAACTTCAAGCAAACTCATGAGAGGGTTAGTGCTTAACCACAAATTCACATATTCAGAGGTGACACAATAATTCTTAACACTTCTGAACATTGCACAAAGCTTCTGAAAGTTAATGGAACAAAGAAACTCATTCAACATAGCAAAAGCAGCAATGCGAAATAAAAGACAGAATCTGTCAAAAACAGAACATTCCGTAAAGATGCATCTGGACTGGGCACTTAACTTGCTCAAACGGAAAAACTCAAAACTAATGAAAGTTGCGTACATATCTGAGGATCACACACGTAAATTTGCTGATTTTTTTGATTTTTTACAGAGACTTCTGCTCAAATTCGTGACAGACAGCAATGCTGTTTCTGCACAGCAATCCAAATCTAGCATCAACTTTACCATAGAGATTTTACTTGGCACAAAAACATGATAAGGAGAGGTTGCTACAGTAGTAAACAACTTCCAAGACTCAACAAAACAAAAATTTCTGTAGTAAAATAAACACATGGGTTATCTCCCAAGAAGTTCTTTCTTTATAGCCATTAAGATGGGCTCAGCAGTTTTAATGATGCACTCGAAAGAAATAGTATTTGAAGCAAAAGAGCACATCAAGAAGCAAATTCAAAATGCATTTAAGCCTAACCCACTTCCTATGAAAAGGAATCTTGTACACAAATAAATTCATGAAGAACAAAGTGGCAAGCATAGAAAAGCAACACAAGCGCAATTTCAAGATTCTCAACATAAAGAGGGGAAACTTAATATTATTAAGATGCATATAACCATATTTCCCTCTCTCATAATAAATTTCAGTAGCATCATGAACAAATTCAACAATATAACTATCACATGAAACATTCTTGTCATGAGCATAATAAATTTTATTACTCTCCACATAAGCATAATCAATTTTATTAGTTAACAAAGTAGCTATCATTATTATTCTCATCAAGTGTAGGAGGCATAGTATAATCATAATAAAATTTACTCTCCATAGTAGGTGGCACCAAAAGACCACTATCATTATAATCATCATAAATGGGAGGCATATCATAATCAACATAAACTTTCTCCTCAATACCCGGAGGGCTAAAGAGATCATTTTCATCAAAACCGACCTCCCCAAGCTTAGAATTTTCCATAGCATTAGCAACAATGGTGTTCAAAGCATTCATATTAATAACATTCCCATTAGCATGCATATAAATTTCCATGGGTTTTTTAATTCTCTCTTCAAACACATCATGTCCTAATTCAAGATAAAGTTCATAAATATCTCTCATATTTTTGTTGTTTTCCATTATGCCTAACTAGTGTAAACAAGAAACAAAAAGATGCAATTGCAGGATCAAAAGGAAATAGCTTCGAGTACTTACAACGGCGCCGGAAAATAGCTTAGTAGCCGAGATCCGTGTGAGTACCTTTTACCTTTCCTCCCGGCGCCAGAAAATAGCTTGATGTCTACTCACGCTTCTTTTCAGACAGTGTTGGGCCTCCAAGAGCAGAGGTTTGTAGAACAACAGCAAGTTTTCCCTTAAGTGGATCACCCAAGGTTTATCGAACTCAGGGAGGAAGAGGTCAAAGATATCCCTCTCAAGCAACCCTGCAACCACAAAGCAAGAAGTCTCTTGTGTCCCCAACACACCTAATACACTTGTAGATGTATAGGTGCACTAGTTCGGCGAAGAGATATTAAAACACAGGTGGTATAGATGGTGGTAATATTGCAGAAAGTAAAGATGCAGTAAAACAGTAAACAAGCGGCGCCAGAAAATAGCTTACTAGCGTGGAAAGCAATTCTTTGTGATGGAAACAAGGCCTAGGGATCATACTTTCACTAGTGGACACTCTCAACATTGATCGCATAATAAATAACTCTTTCTCATATGTGCTACATATACTCTTGTTTGATAATGAACACCATTCGTTGCGTAGGATTACACGAACCCTCAATGCCGGAGTTAACAAGCTCCACAACATTCGATATTCATGTTTAAGTAACCTTAGAGCATAATAGATCATTGCAAAATAAACCAAGAACTAACATAGCGCACACACTGTCCACATTACACTATGAAGGAGGAATAGATCACATCAATACTATCATAATGATAATTAACTCCACAACCTACAAGAGGTCATGATCATAGCCTACGACAAGAACCACACGGTGCACACACTAGTCACCTTTACACCATGCAGAGGAATAGACTACTTTAATAACATCACATGAGTAGCACATAACTAGTAGCGATACAAAGCTCATCATATGGATCTCAATCATGTAAAGCAGCTCATGAGATCATTGTATTGAAGTAGATAGGAGAGAGATTAACCACATAGCTACCGGTACAGCCCCGAGCCTCGATGGAGAACTACTCCTTCCTCATGGGAGCAGCAGCGGTGATGAAGATGGCGGTGGAGATGGCAGCGGTGTCGATGGAGAAGCCTTCCGGGGCACTTCCCGTCCCGGCGGCGGAACAGAGACTCTGTCCCCCACCTTGGCTTCGCGATGGCGGCGGCCGGAACTTTTCTCGTACCGTGGCTTATTCGTCTCGTGTTTTAGGTCAGAGACCTTTATATAGGCGAAGAGGCGGATTCGGAAGGTCGAAGGGCGACGACACCATAAGGCGGCGACCAGGGCCCGGGCGCGCGGATCATCGGGCCGTGTGGCCCCTCGCGACTCTGGGTGTTGGATGCTTCCGGCAAAATAGGAACCTGGCGTTGATTTCGTCCAATTCCGAGAATATTTCGTTACTAGGATTTCGAAACCAAAAACAGCAGAAACTGGCACTTCGGCATCTTGTTAATAGGTTAGTTCCAGAAAATGCACGAATATGACATAAAGTGTGCATAAAACATGTAGATATCATCAATAATGTGGCATGGAACATAAGAAATTATCGATACGTCGGAGACGTATCAGCAACCCAGTAGCTCCTTGGAAGTGTCCTTGTAGGGGTGTTTCTTTTGAACTATTAGTTTAAAGTTGAGCTCATTGATAGCTTGCACGTGAGGACAAACATCTACCCTCAATGCAATGTAAGTCACCTTACTTCGTCTCGTTCGGATCATTGTCCTATTTTACTTGATCTGTGTATCAGGAAGAATATTTCGGTTCGACAAGGAGATATGAAGTGGTATGGGAGGCAGAGGCCTCGCTTATGGATGAAGTAAAAACTGCATGGGAGAAGCACGCAAAACCGAAAAGATTTGGGGGTTGTGGCCTCTAACCTCCCAGGCGTGATGGATTGCTTGCAATCATGGAGAAAAAAAACTATGGGATTGGTAAACAATAGAATTAAGAAACTACGAAATAAGCTCAAGAAGATTAATTCAAGAAACACAACCAATGATCAGGAGAAGAAGAAAAATATAGAAAAGGAACTACACAAACTACTTGAACAAGAAGAAGTGTACCGGAGACATCGGTCAAAGATCAATTGGCTAAAAGAAGGTGATCCCAACACAATGTTTTTTCACAAAAAAGCAACCTGGAGAGCAAAGAAAAACAAAATAGAAAAGCTGCAAAGAGACAATGGGTCCATCACTGATGATAAAGAGCATATGAAAACGATGACCACCAAGGTCTTTGAAGAACTATATACGGCTGATCCAGATGTGAAACCTGACACTATATTAAATGATATTTTACCTCAGATTTCTTAGGAAATAAATGAGAAACTATGTTCAGAGTCTTCTAATGAAGAAATTGGAAATGCACTTTTTCAAATAAGACCGTTGAAGGCCCCATGCAGGGATGGATTTCATGCAAGATTTTTTCAGCGGCATCAGGCATCAGGGAGTGTTTAAGAACGATATCACTATAGTGGTAAAAGAATTCTTCAAAACAAGGAATATGTCTGATGGTACTAATGATATTGTAATTGTGCTAATTCAAAAAAAAAACCATGTTTTCCTGAGAGACTTTAGACCAATTAGCCTATGCAATGTCATTTATAAGGTGGTCTCTAAATGTCTGGTGAACAGGTTGAGACCGATACTCCAAGATATCACTGCGCCAAATCAGAGTGCTTTCATTCCTGAAAGAATGATCACTGATAATGCACTCATTGCTTTCCAGTGTATCCATTCTCTTAAAAAAAGCCAAGATAGAGAAGTAAAAATATGTGCTTATATGCTAGACTTGGCTAAAGCCTATGATAGAGTGGACCGGTCATATGTTGAAGGGGTTCTAAATAAACTTGGTTTTGTCGACCAATGGATTGAATGGATTATGGCATGCATTAAATCAGTTACTTATTTCGTGAGATTTAATGGGGAGTTGTTAAATAAATTCACCCCATCGAGAGAACTAAGATAGGGGGATCCTTTATCACCATATTTGTTCCTCTTTGTTGTTGATGTCATGTCAAGACTTCTTCAGAAAGAAATTGACGAGGGGCAAATTAAAGTGTTAAAGGTCTGCAGATGTAGCCCTGGTATATCACACTTACTCTTCGCAGACGATAGCTTGTTGTTCTTTGAAGCCAGTCCGGATCAAGCCAATAATGTCAAAACAGTCCTAAATAAATATGAAGAGGCTACATGACAACTTCTAAGCCCTGGAAATTGTTCATTGTTAATTGGGAATAGGTGCTCGAAGGTAGAGGGCCAAGTAGTGGCTTTCATTCTGGACATACAAATAGTAGGATTTGAGGAAAAATACTTGGGTTTGCCCGTGCCATAAGGACGAATGAAAGATGGTAAATTTCAACTAGCCAAAGAGAAGTTAAAAAATAATTCCTCTGACTATGCTGAGAAAGATGCGTCAAGTGGAGCCAAAGACGTGATGATAAAATCAGTTATTCAGGCTATTCCTACTTATCACATGAGTATCTTTAAGTTCACTGAAGGTTTGTGTGAGGAGCTTATGAGACTAACAAGAGACTTCTGGTGGGGATATGAAAATGAAAGGAGACGTATGCACTGGATGAGTTGGGATAAAATCACAGCGAGAAAAGGACAAGGAGGTATGGGTTTTAAAGATCTTCATCTTTTTAACCAAGCCTTGCTAGCAAGACATGCATGGAGGTTGATTTCTTATCCAGAGAGTCTTTGTGCTAAATTATTGAAAGCAAAATACTACCGGAATGGGGAATTGATGGATACAACTTTCATACAAAACCCATCTGTAGGATGGCAAGGGATTATGCATGGCCTGGAAGTGCTGAAGAAAGGGGCTATATGGGGAATCAGAAATGGTGCAAAGGTTCATATATGGAGAGATAGTTGGGTTCCAAGGGGACATATGAAGATAACATCCAATGTCAACAATTCAAGGATTAAGAAGAGTATCACAATTGATAATCCAACAAGATAGCAGCTGGAAAGAAAATGTTGTTAGAAGCATTTTCATGCCTTTTGATGCGGGTGTTGTCCTTAGTATTAGACTTACAATCTTTTGATGCGGATTTTGTCCTTAGTATTAGACTTCCAACCTACAAAGGAGAGGACTTTATTTCCCGGACTCTGGAGAATCACATCATGTTCACTGCCAGAAGCGCTTATAATCTTGCTCTGATCTAAAGAATGAAAGGTCACCAAATACGAGCAATAATCAAAACGAAGATAGAAGCCCATGGAAATTAATATGGAGCACTAATTAATGTTCCCCAAAGGAAAAAATATTTACTTGGAAGCTTGATACTAATAGCCTTGCTGTCCAGGTGAATAGAGCTCTAGGCTACCAAATGTGCTCCCTATGTGTACTATATGTGGAATGGATGAGGAGACAGGCTTCCATGCAATAATTACCTGCACAAAAGCTTTAGCCCTGAGACAAGGTCTCTCAAAAATTTGGAAGGTACCACCGGATTAAAAAATGTCATGTACAGGACCGGACTGGGTTCTTGTCTTGGTAGATAGCATACGCGAGGATATGCGAAGTAAAATGACGTTTATTTGGTGGAGAGCATGGCATCATAGAAATAATATTATCTTTGATAATGGTCAAGCATATGTGGATAACTCGATAAGTTTCTAGCAACACTATCTTAATATTGTACAAGGTTTAACTTCAGGTACAATTACTGTCGATCGGAAGGGAAAAGCTCATGTACAACAAGGAAAAGTTCAGAGAAAACCGTTTCGCCCCTCGCGTCGCCTCCTCCAGGCGACCGGGGAGGCGAAACCCTAACCCCTCGCCGCCGCCGCCCTCCTCCCCCTCTCTCCCCTGCCTCGCCGCCCCCAGAGACGCCGCCGGGCTGCGGTCGCAACGCCGGTGAAGGGGGCGGCGGGGATCTGAGCTCGGCTCCCCCCGTGGTTGCTAGATGGAGGATCTCCGCGCGGGGTTTGCCATGACCGAGGCGGCGGCCGATGAGCTTCCCCTTCGCGGGCGAGCTTGTCCGTTGGCTGCTCCGGTGGGGGCTCTGGATCTGAGGCGGCGGCCTCTGGTGGTGTGGCGGCGCGGGCTCTGCGGCGAGCGGCGTGTGCGATGCGGGTCCTCTCCTCGGCTGTGTGGATGGCGGGGAGGTGGAGGGTGCTGGCCGTGGTGCGGGGGCCGCGGCGTCGGTGCCCCGGACCAGATCGGAAGGGTGGCGTCTCCCTCTTCGCTTGGCGCGCCCCACCCTCCCGGCGTCGAGCTCCGACGGTTTTTAGCGGGATCGGTGCCGGGCTGGGTGCTGGAGGTGGTGCGGATTCCGGGAGAAATCCCTGGCTGGCTGTGTCAGCCACGACGGTGGCGACGCCCGAGGGCGCCGTGTTCTTCCTGGAGCGCCGTCAAGGTATCTTGCCCCCTCCCTTCCCCTTCCTGATACCGGGAGAAATCCCAAATCCTTTGGATTGGGCGGCAGCGACGCCCCGTGCGCGCCACCTTCCTGAAGGTGTCGCCTTGGATCAGTTGGGGTTGTGGGTTGGCGCTGTTTCCTGGTGGTTGGCGCCGTGGCTGTGGTAGGGGCGGTGGTGGTGCTGCTGAGCTCAAGGGTCTGGCTCCCGCAATTCTTTTGGATGCTCGCTGGTTCGTGCCCTCCACTCGCTCGGGTGCGAGGTTGCGGGACGACAGCACGATGCTTCTCCCTTGTAGGTGCTGCCCCGAAGCTCGGCTATGTCATTCCTCGTCCCCTCTCGAGCTCCTTCTCTTCAGTCCTCGCCCTGCAGCTGTCTCTTCGTGTCAGTGCCGCGGCCAGCAGCAAGGCATCTCGTGGTGTGCTCGACGCAGCGCTCGGGTGGGCTCTGTGTTGGCTCAGTTTAGCAGTCTGGTTCATGTCCCTTCTCTGCTCTGGGTGAGTGTGTCTCCATGGGCGGCGGTACGGCGCCCTTCGAGCCAGGGCGAGGGGGCAGGGGTCCCTCTCCGGCCATGGAAGAGAATGGACAGGCGACGACTCGCCATCTTGGTCCAGCCGTGAATCCTCCCAAGCAATGCAGATGATTCCATCCCAAGTTTCACCTTGCCTGCTCCTGGTGCTTCGATTGCGTTGGAAGGGCTCTTCGGGCTTCAGCTAGTCTCTTGTGTACCTTATGTTTGCTGTTGTCTGTGTGAGTTGTAAGCTGTTCTTCAGCATCTTTGTAACCTTGGCCGTGTGGCTTTATTAATTTAAAGCTGGGCACTTTGTGCCTTCTGTTTAAAAAAAAGTTATCAGAGAAAGAGGCTAACAAGAAAAGGCTAGGCTCATTGAGTCTCTTATGTTTAATAGTAAGAAAAATAAAAACAGAAGCTGAGGTGTCTCCTATGTACACGTCCTTTGCATTCTCGAAGGAGTAGCATCAAAATAAAGACTAGGAAAGTAGCAGAACCTGAAATGGAAGAAAAGCTGCAATACTCTTCGTAGGCCGACGCGCACCCAATTGTTTAGGCCCGGTCCACGGACACGCCGCGCCTCTCCTCTCCTCCGTCTCCTTCTTCCTCCTCCTGGCCTCGCTGCAGCTCCCCACGCGGCCTCTCTTCATCCTCACGTCTCTCCCCGTCGGCATCGCGCGCGCGCGCCCACCGGAAAAGCCAAAACTCGCTTCCTCCTCCTCCGCCGCCGCCGACACCAAACCCTACCCCTTCCGCCGGCCTCCCCCATGCGCCGCCGCCTCGCCGCCGACCATGGCCGCCTCTAGGGTTTCCCGGCCCTCGCCATGGTGATCGTGCCCGCGCCCTCGAACCACCCCACCGCGTCGGTAAGCGCCTCTATCTACACGTACGGACCCGATTCGATCCCCTTGCTCGCTCCCCGCGAGCCGAATCGTCCCCCAGCCAAATCCGAATTCTCAATGTCTGCCTCTCGTGTCGCCAGCTTTGCTTAGGATCCACCCGCCGCCGAGGCAGGAGATCTTCGTGATGTCGAGGTCAGCTCCGAGGCTCAGAATCTCTTGTTGTTGAGTTGGCATGATGTGCCCTATTATAGTTTTGAATTTTGATCCGATTCGCCCCAATGCTGAAGTGTAATTGGCTTCCCTGTTGCCCCCAGGTTTATGCAATTAGGGAAGAGCAGCAGCAGGAAGCTAACTCATGCTATACTGGCCAACTCCAAGCCCAGCAGCTCCAACATCGGACCGAGCTTTGCGTCCGGCTTGGCCTATAAAACCAGGGCGTATCTGCACGGGGGAGTCCACAATGGCCCGAGCACCCCGTTCATGCTCGGGCGCGCAAAGGAGGGCTTGCACTGGAGCCCTGGTGCCAGAAACTTCTCGGTTCTCTCGGCCTGTAGCCGGAGCGCATTCCACAGCCAACTGGCTTGGAAGCACCTCATGGCGGCCGGTTCTCGCCTACCAAAAGCATCTCCGGCTCTAATAAGAAAGGCTGCCTGTGCCGTTACCTTGGCTGCCAGCAGGTCCAAGTTGGTTCCGTACCTGGCCGCTCTCGTGGCTGGGGAGTTGATGCTGGCTCAGAAGAGCAGCGCGGACGGCGAGTACCTCCAGATACGCGAGAACATCTACAACCGGGCCCAGGACAGCCGTATCTACGTGTCCTCGGTGATATTTTCGGCAGTGGAGATGGTTATCATAATCCTCAGATCGATATACCTGGCGTTCTTGTTCACTCCCAGTATACTGATGGCGCCGTTTGCGGATAATCTTGGCAGTAAGTACAGGGAAACGTGGCTCCGCCTTGTGCATCGTACTTTGGAGATGGCAGGCCCTGCGTTTATCAAGTGGGGCCAGTGGGCTGCGACACGGCCTGACCTGTTTGCCAATGACCTGTGTACCGAATTGTCAAAGCTACACACTAAAGCACCTGCTCACAGCTATGCATATACCAAGAAGACTGTCGAGAAGGCTTTTGGTCGGAAGATATCTGACATTTTTGTCGAGTTTGAAGAAGAGCCTGTAGCGTCTGGAAGTGTTGCTCAAGTGCACCGAGCTCGCTTGAACTTCAAACATCCTGGCCAGAAGACAAAGATTATAACAGTCGCGGTGAAAGTAAGACATCCCGGTGTAGGAGACTCGATACGGAGGGATTTCAGTATCATTAATGCGGTGGCTAAAACTTCAAGATACATTCCAGCATTAAATTGGTTACGGCTAGATGAGAGTGTGCAACAGTTTGCTGTCTTCATGATGTCTCAGGTTGACCTTGCAAGGGAAGCTGCTCATTTGAGCCGGTTTATCTACAATTTCCGCATGTGGAAAGATGTGTCGTTTCCCAAACCTCTTTATCCACTTGTTCATCCTGCTGTCTTGGTCGAGACTTATGAGCATGGGGAGAGCGTCTCACACTACGTGGATGATCAAGATGGACATGAACGAATTAAAAGTGCTCTTGCACATATTGGCACTCACGCACTCTTGAAAATGTTACTGGTAACACATTCTTAGTCTTCTTTTTCTTATTTCAGTTTTGCCTTTGAAGTTGAGAGTAGATAATTTTGTATGGAACAACAGAATGTTATAGACCCCTTGAAATAATTCATACTCCGTATAAATTATGATTTTCTTCAGGGCTATATTGGATCCTGAATGGTTTAGAAATTTGTGTGTCAACCAAAGATACAAAAATCATATTGCTCCGGTTATTGTGTTACTATACTCTTGAATGGAGTGGAATAATTGCCATTGGAAATATCTAAAGAGAAGGATATACAAACGAAAAAAAAGTGCACATTATCTCAATATAGTAGAATATCAAAATTGAAAGCTAGCATGACATGTGTCTAGGCCCAGAGGGAGTATTGGCTGTGTTGTAAGTTCAAGTTGAGTGTGATTGCATCTATTCTTAGTTAGGAAAATCAATTTCTAATATTGATACTTATTTACAAACATAACCAGGACATATCGACATGGATTTAAAATTTATTAGAAGATAACAGTATTAGTTGACAGAATTATCTCTGAGCAGAGAATTAGTTCAGAATGTATGCTTACTGAACTCGAACAATTGAATGAGTTGATGAAACACGAAATCCGAAATAGATACTCTCTAGAAAATCAAACAGGCTTCTATATTATTTTATTCATCAGAGTGACACCCATGCTCCTTAGTTCTTGAAAAACTTCTGCATGCAGGTGACAGTAAATAAATCATTAGTATTTTGGTCAGATTTCTTCTGTATGTGTCTGTCCTTATTTAGCACATTATTGTAGTATTGTGTATATACCCATTGGCACTTAGCATTTTGGAACTTGTATTTACGGTTTCACATCCTTCATTGCTTTGTCACCTCATTAACATCCATCTTTTCCAGGTTGATAATTTCGTCCATGCCGATATGCATCCTGGAAATATTCTAGTCCGTGTTGTACGGCCAAAAAATACAAATAACACCCTTCGGAAGTCAAGGCCACACGTGGTATTCCTTGATGTAGGAATGACTGCTGAACTTTCAAGTAATGACCGTGTGAATTTGCTGGAGTTTTTCAAGGCTGTTGCACGTCGAGATGGTCGTACAGCAGCAGAGAGTACGCTTAAGTTGTCAAAACAGCAGAATTGCCCAAATCCAAAAGTTTTTATCGAGGTAATTATTCTCTTTTCTTATTGCCAATAGTCTCTTGGGGTTACAAACTCGTTTTTTCATTTTGAATTTCTCCTTTTCATTGATAAACTAGGTTGCTGTAGTGTACTAGTGGCTGCACTACCATAATAAGAAAAGCAGCCTAGTGCCTACTCCCTCCGTCTTCAAATAAGTGGACATCTAGCTCTAAATTTTGTCCACAAAAAAGTGTACTCCTATCTTCCCAATGCACTTTAATTGCTTCTCTCTCATTGCATGGAAATCAAATCCAATAATATTAAGCACATATTCTTCTTGTTTTCTACCCGCACTTAGCTTATTGGAGGTGAAAAAATTAAAGAGGAGAGATGCATGTTCCCAATGTATTTTTTACTCAACTTCATAATTTGTCTTGGAAAACCCGCATGTACACTTATTTGTGGACGGAGGGAGTAGCCTGCTTAGGTGCAGCTTAAGCGTGCCTAGACAGCTGTCTAGAAAAGCAGCAGTAAGATACACCAGGTTGAAGATTTGAAAATGTGAAATAATAGGAAGGAAAAAAGAAGAATAGGCTAGCATGGGCTAACCTGACCCACTAAAGCACAATGACATGGTCGTGTATGCCTCTTATTGATGGGACAAATAGGGAGAGGTTGATTCCGCACTTGAGATGATTTTTTCGTTATTTGAGATGGTTGATTCCTCTGCATTCTATAAAGATATATGACACATATTTGGCGTGCGCTCTCGAAAAAAGAGATGGTTGGTCTTGCTGGGAGGGCCAGTTACTTGCTGGATGGCATCGCTCGCCGCCTACACCTCTGCCAAGCACCTATAGACCCTAGAACCTCACTTATGAGTTAGTATAACTTAGTACTAGGTTTTTGGCCATTGAACCATGATAAGTGGTCTGTGGCATTTATATCTTGTAAAACATGAATTGATGTTGGCCAAAATTTAGTTTTGGACTACCTTGTTAGTGGACACAGGAGTATTCTTTTTCTTTCACAATTTGCTAGGTGATCTTTTGGCATTTAGTTAGTTAAAGAGTGTACTATTATATTGAATCTCTGATGTGTAATAAAAGTATAAAACCTGGCATTCTAGAAAGAAGGAAAAGTTGGATGCGGTCTCCTAGGATCTGTTGATATCTGATGTTGCGTTTGCATGGTCATGTGCCAATACTGTTTTGCTAGTATAGTTAGTGGTGGACTGGTGGTCAACTAGGCTAGTAGTGACATGACACTACCATAAGCAGATAAGCTTGCCACTAAATGGATGCCATCGTGGCAGCAAATATTTCATATAGATCCAACATTATGATAGTAAATATTCCATATAGATCCATGCGTTGAATTGTCCAAGCTGCTTGATGAATGGGAATATTTGTTGGAATGGAATATTTAAATTAATATAACTAAACTTTTGATGTCACATTTTGTTTTGATCCATTAGCTGAAAGTCCATGAGAAATCATATTCTGATGCTAAGATTTAATGGTTGCAATTATTGAGAAATCTTGCCTTTTTTTTGCCAACAGGAAGTTGAACGAGCATTTTCCTTCTGGGGTACCCCTGAAGGTGATATTATCCACCCTGCTGATTGTATGCATCAGTTGCTTGAGCAAGTCCGACGTCATAAAGTAAACGTTGATGGGAACGTTTGCACTGTCATGGTGACTACATTAGTTCTTGAGGTAAATTTATGGCTTTTTGTTACAAAATTTTGTTCTTAATTTTTTTTGTTTATGCTACCAAATCTTCCCAAAGCTCAGTAGTTGTCCTGTAGAGCACCATGACCTGAGCCTCAAGGCTACTTAGGATTGCACGTGATTATAATGCCTGCAGAAATTGTGTCACATGAGAAAAGTATTCACTGAGCTTTAATAGGTTACAGGTAAAAGGGTTTTTGTTGGTTACCTTAAATGATATGTCTAGTTTTCCTGTAATTTAAGATCTTAGACAAATGCAGGGCCTCTTTGTTTGGGTTGGCTGTGTTGTCAAAGCAGCTGTGGGCTTGCTGTGCTGTCAAAACTGCTGTTCTGAGAAAGCTGTTGCTGAGGTTTGCTCTTGGCAACCCGGCTGGCAGTATGGCTGTAACAAAATTCTTTTATAATCTTTAAAACTACTGACGAATAGGCCAAGAGCGCGCACACACACAATTCATCAAAATCCATGCATCTCTTGTACTCCCTCTGTCCCGAAAAGGATGTCGCAGATTTGTCTAAATTCAAATGTATCTAGACACTCTTCAGTATAGAAAAATCCGTGACATCCTTTTTGGGGCGGAGGGATCATCATGACTACTACCTCCAATCTAAAATCAGTGTCGCAATTTTATCTAGCTACGGAAGATATTTTAGTTATAGACACATCCATATCTAGATAAAGTTGTGACACTTATTTTAGAACGGATGGAGTAACTACTAGTGCAACAAGGCAAAGTAATAATCAGACACTGTTCTTGAACCTAATAACATATTAATTATACTAGGCCCTGGCTGGAACATATGAACTGAAAAGAATATACTGAAGTACTCCCTCCGGTCGGATTGAATCGACGCGGAGGAGAGCCAAACTTAGCGTATCCCGTGTGTAAACCCACATCAATTAAAGAGGATCAGAGGTAGTAAATATCAACTGGCTATATTCAGTTCACCAGTTCTGTTATTTTTGTCATCAGCTGACAAACACAAATGTACAGAAGCTTGGTACGGGTGTGGTCTAGGTGGCGCCTGTTGATTGATAGATTGTTTTTGATTGACTTGGCACGTGTAGTTCGAGGACTGGCTTTGGAAAAGCCTACCACAAAGCTAAACCCTTTGTTTCGTTTGCATGGCTTATCTCAGTTGAAAGCCAATAAAAGCCGAAACAAAGAGGCCCATAAACTTGTAGCTATCATTTCTGCTTTCTTTAAAAGAAGGCTTTGGAACGGGGATTTGAGGCCCCATGTCTGCCACTGTGGATGGTGGCATGGCAGAAGTGTTGACGCAACATTTTATTAGAAACAAATATGCATTTTAGCCCACGGTGCGTTTCTGTCAATTTTTTGCTTCTTTGTTGAGTTTCTTCTGTTGATAAAATTGATGTATAAATGTGCAATAAAACAACTGATTCGTCTGAATTTGTTTATCCCTTTACAGGGCTGGCAGCGGAAGTTGGATCCAGATTACAATGTGATGAAAACATTACAAACCTTACTATTTAAGGAAGACTGGGCCAAGTCCCTTCAGTATACAATCGAAGGGCTTATGGCACCTTAGGTGTTCACTGGTATCTGCCCAATTTTGCTGATCTGGTTTACGTGGGGTCGACAGATGTTTTTTCTTGTCCTGTTTTACTTAGTTTTTAGAGTTACAGTTTTGTGCCTACAGTTTTGTACTCCTCATCTTGGCCTGTGCTGCCAAAACGGCCACGCTAAAGTAATAATTGCAGCATTCTTTCGAGCAACTGGAGTACCAGCCCCTGGGATATGCTTGTCGGTCAGGCCAAAGGACGGGTCCTTTTGAGTGCCTCCCAGTTTTTCTTCTTGATAGATACTAAGATGTAGCGAAGGCCCCTTATCCTGATGCTCTTGTTTGTAACAGGAGAGATTGTATCAGTGAATGAGAAATTTGTCTTTATATGTATACAGAAAGATACAGTTCATTGTTTCAAAGAAAAGCACGTTCTGTCTGACAAATTTTTCTGAATGGATATGTTTGAAAAGCAGAGTGAGTAATGATCTGCAGGCCCAGACTTGCTCCTGTAGATATGCAAGTGCTCTACTCCTGCTCATCCAGCGTTATTCTTGTCTTTTTTACTTTCTGATGACTTGCAGTTTGCTCTGCACGGTGGTGTTTCTTGGTTCCCATTGTCGCGTGTTGTGTCAGATCCAAATCACTTCCTGGATTATGCTGATTGTATCCGCTTGCACGGTTTTCCTCTGTGCTTTGCCATATTTTTCTTTTCTGAAGCTGAACCTTGCGGAACTCGAAATCCAATGTCCTGTCCAGCAAGTAGTACCGCTAAGCTAGCAGGTCATGTCCAGTAAATACTTCCTCCATCTTAAAATGTGCTGCATATAGTTTTTTGTTGAAGTCAAATTGTGTAGATCTGTATTAGAATGAACAAAGTCCCAACAAAGTCCCTTCAATATACTCTCTCCATTTCAATGAATAAGGTGCCATCGGTTTTTGTGTTTATTTTATAAAGAATTATTCAAATATACAAAGATTGTTGGCACACCATTAAAATTATTGGAAAGTGTTTTTTAATATAAATTTAATGATACTAATTATGCATAATATAATCAAAATTTTGTTGCTCAACATATGCATCTTCTTCATTGAAATTGAGGTAGTACTACAATGGAAGGCATGGCTTATGACACCTTAGGAGTGCATCGGAATCTGCCCAAATTTTACTGATCTGGTTTACGTGGAGTTGATGGATGATGTTCTTTTCCTGTTTTACTTAGTTTTTGGAGTTACAGTTTTGTGCCTACGGTTGTCCTTTCTGCATTGCCATTTTTTCTTTTCTGAAGCTCAACCTTGCAGAACTCAAAATCCAATGTCATGTCCAGCAAGCAGTACTACTAGCTAGCTAGCTACCATGTCATGTCCACCAGGTAGTTTGCCGATGACTTCCTCCTTAGGACTAAGTCTTAAACCATCCGATTTGCATCGTGATTTATGTTACTCATGAGTTGCAACTGAAATTTGATGACATTATCTGGTAGAGAACGAAGTTAGTTCTCAGTCGACTGAGAAATAGTTACAACCATTTATTAGCTGGTTTTATTTTCTTGATATCTCAAATATAAGTTTGTGGCCTTGTATATGAGAAAGAAAGGATGAAACGCCAGGCATTCTCCATTTTAGATCAGCTGCTTGGCCATCCCAGCCCACATGCATATGTGAATACCAGACGATTTCTCTGGATTGTGCTGCATAATACTACTAAGCTGGCACCAGAGCAGCAACGTGTGCGTCCCTGTCCGTCGCATGGAGCGTATATACATACAAGAAATGTTAGAGAGCGATACGTACGTACGCGGTGTCGTCGATTGGGTGGGCCCAGCGCGCGTGCTGGAGCTGGACGTGCGGGACCTGGAGCGAGGAGAGTCAACAAAGGAGGAAGACAGAGATCGGGTGTGGCCGTAGGTGGCATGTCACCGTACGCAATGCACGAGCGAGCCGGCCCCGATCGGGACCCCCTCCTACCATACTGACCCAGCAAGAACATAGATTGATCGACGGTGGTCGCTTGCCTTGCCGCCTCTCTTCTTCAGCCGTCACTCACCGGCCCCTCGTTATCTGCTCCGGCCGCCCGCCCATCCCGTCGGCATGTCGCGCTCGCCGCGGATGACCCACCACGTGCGGCGTCGCCACCGTACGCACCACAGTCCGCACCTCCCGGCGGCCCGGGCCCGGCGCGCCACATCCATTCCGGCGCCGGACGAGAACCCCTTCCTTGCTTGAACGAGAAACGAATCGACAAGAGGCTTCGATGATTCGGTCCATCACTGGTACGTACGATCGACGTCACCACCGAGAACCCGCTGGTAGCACGGTCGACGGCCGTCCAGTCGCTAGCTTCCGGTACGTCTCAACCACCGTATAGACATAGCCAGCAAGGAGGATGGTGCATGTGCACCCCTCTAGATCGATCGATCGATCGATCGTACATGGATCCATGTCGGATTCCCGTCCAATCGATCACCTATCTGCGTCTGCATACAGCTCGGTCGATCGACGGCCTATCCGGCCTCCCGGCAGCTGGACCCCAATATATACGACGTTCTTCCTTGCCCTCGGTCACCGAGCAACACGGAGAAGGTCGTGTTAATATGTTTAGAGCATCCCAGACAGCTTCGCTCAAATGGCATTTCAAAGAGATTTAGCGGACGGCCAAGTGCGCGCACACCAAATAGATTTTCACATCAATACGCGGTCCGGCATTTCCAGTCCATCCCAACATACAGGGGACAAACCTGGGATGCCGGACAAGTGCCGCGGTGGCTGAGGCCACCTAGGCTACCGACGGCTGGGCCAGCCTTGTTATGGACACAACGGCTTGACCAGCTTTAATTAAGACTTGGCAGGCTTGACGGTCCGCGAAATTAAGGCGGCACCGGTTCCCCAGGCAGCGATAGACGATGCATCTTGTCGTCACAGTGCCTTCTGCAGGTGGACGCGTGCGGTTTACCCACGCACTGTAGTTATTGCGCACCAGCCTTCTCGCCTTCCTTTTGACGATAATACACCCTGACACGCTCCTCTCTCATCATTTTTCCCTCGCCCACCTAAACCCTAGTCCACCACACCGCCGTTCAATGGCAACCCTTCGTGAGGGAGGCACCGCTGCGAGCGGCTTTGGGCCGCGCAACCTGACGACCGAAGAGGCTTGGATCCTATATGAGAATCAGTATGTCGCCCCGCCGGACATGCGCCTTCCGACAGGTTGGAGGCGGAGTCATGGGGGTAATGACATCCTATCGATGCCCAGGCCGAGCAGCAGGCGGTGTTGGTGCAAGATCAACACCTGTCGCGGGAACCTGACATCGACACAACACGTCTCCCATGTTTGGGACAATAGCAACACCGACCACTTGCTCGGGGATAACGAGCTCAGGAAGATCGCGGTCGCCGTCAAGCCGGCGCCAGAACAAGCATGGGCAGGAGCACTACTGGAGCGAGTGAGGGTGCACGCTCGACGCCGTGATGACGCACATCATGAACGGTGGGGAGTGCCTACCGACACCGCCTCCTCGTTCTCCTGTTTGCTACCATACTCAGGAGGCTTCGAGGAGGACGACGTCCATTTCCTTGTCCTGGCGGTCATCGTCGTCCACGGCGCTACGCCCATCCATGTAGACACCGTGCACGCCCTCCTTTCTTGTCCCGAAGGAGGAAGAACCGTCTCCTTCCATGAGCCGCCGCCTTGCAGGTGACATTGTGCCACTGTCGCCGTTTGAGGGCCACAACAGTGATGCTCTTAGGTACACGCATCGATTAGATTTATGAGACGATGTATGCGTGCACATTTGTACATTTTGTTGTTGCGAAACACAATACTGGCGGTTACAAGTACGTATATATACACTCGTCCCTATAAATGCATGTATGCACACTCTAACCTTATGAACAACTGCGAAAGATTAATTCGGTGAATTTTAAGATTGACGAAGTTACTGTTTTGCGCTTTCGCTATCAACGTATCCACCACATATACATCACTTGCGTGGGTCGATGAGTGGATCCATCATCTCATGCGAAGAACAAGACCGCGCGCGCGCACGTACGTGCCAGTATTATTGTGTCCCCGGAATACTCGAATGTAACAGTGCGTCGCAGGCTCCATTCCATCCACTCGAGCGGCGGCGCGGCGGCATGGATAGTGCCGGCCGGCCGGATGGAGGAGGAGCGCGCGGGAGAGGCGGAGGAAGTGTGCATCGATGGATGCGCGGTTGGTGCCGTGTGGCGCGGGGGTTCAATCGTGCGCGTCGGCCACAAGTTTAATAGTACAACCAGCTGCTAGCTATAAGTAAGATGCTATAAGTAAGATGTCATGTCATCTATAGCTAACATATAGCTAGTATGTATAATAGTTGGTTCTAAAAGTGCACAACTTTATCAATACATGGCCCGCTTTTTAGTCTCACAATGTGCCGAAGCACGTGCTAGAGCTGGCTCTTGCATTAGAGCCCACTTACCTTCTCTCTTTTCTTCTCTCCCCTCCAACTAAGCATAATTTAAATTCTTGCAGCCTACTGACTAAGTCTTATTATACTTACTCTTATACACTTCGGACTTCTCCGAGTGGGGCCGGCCGGCCTGCCCCCACTGGCTTGCCCTGTCGTGCCGTTAGCCGTGTCGCCGTCCGGCCGGAGGACGACCGCGGCGTGCGCGCGACAGAGACGCGCCTCAGCTCTCTCAAAACTACCATTTCCTTCTTGGTTAAATTAGCAGTCTTCTATACTTTGCATGGAAAACGTGGCATAGCTTATATTGGAAACTTCAGAAGCTCGTTTTTACAAGTTTCACGACTTAGCTTGTTTTCTTTTTTCTTAGCTAATGCCCCGTTTGGAACAAAGGAAAAAAAAACTTAGAATTTTGAAGGATGGGATTTTATATGAAAATTTTCTTTGGTGCCGCTTCGAACATCGCCCCTTGTTTTCAAATCCTCGTGTCTACGATTCGCATTTGCGTGACATCCAAACAACACTTCGCTGTTTTCCAGTGATTTTGGAATTTTATGATACATGACATCTCAATTCCTGTATTTTTTACTTAATTATCCCCAAGTTTTGTTTTCAGTTCATACGTTTCAAACGGGACCCAAATTAATTTACAAGTGGGTTCCCGTGCGACCCATGCATGTTCGCGCTATTACGCCTTTCCCCTAACACGAATCGTGAGCTGCTCCACCATCCACGGCTGAAATTTTGAAAGCATGCGTGACTAGGTTCTCAAAATCCGCTCAAATTCATACCTTGCTAAACACAAGCATATGTTGGATTTCTTGTTATTTTGGAAATGGGTAAATGTTACTTTCTGGTGGCAAACCGGAGGAGTTCACGTTCATATTTTTTAAAACTAAAACTACGGCAAGAATTATCAAACGGAGGAAGAGTAATAATTATATCATTAAATATACACATGTACACAAAATTATTAAATATAGATACAGCTCTTAAGATACAATGCATTGAAGAATTTGTCTCTTAATACTGTATATACAATGCATTGTGCATTGTGAAAGGCCTAAGTGCAAGGAAGAATAGGAGGCTCTAATATTTATTTCTAATCGCATGCAAAATAGAAACAAAAAAGGACATTGAGCAATGGATAATCCCTAATTAAAAGGTGTCTTTGTTGACATAAGGTCATGTAGTATTTCAGATTTTGGCTAAATCTTAAAGCCCACATATGTGGTAGCTCATGTGAGTTTGAGCCCAAGTTGATGGCAACTCACAATGGAGTGGCAAGAGGAGTGTGAGCTAAATTTAGTCCCACATGAAAAGTTGAGAGGAAGTTAGACCATATTATAAGTTGGTTGTTCCACCAGTAATAAGTGAGTAAGAAGAAAAGTGGTACAAACGTGTTCCTCCCCCTCCCCATTCGCTCGTCTCGACACGTCATGCCGCGCCGTGATTGTGTTGAGTGGATCGAGCCTTGAGTCAAGACTTTCCTTTTGTTGTTTAGAAAAAAACAAATAGAATCATAGACAGACGCATCACAATTAGTCGGTTTGGGTCGGCTGCCGCAGAAACACAGCTGATACACGAGTTAGGTTTTTCCACCACTCTCTGCTTGCGACGCCACCATAGCCTACTCCATTCCGCCCGCCAGCGTACATCGGTAAATGGGAGAGCAGATCTCCAAAACCACTCGCCTTTGTGATCATGTATGGGAGAGGGCGAATTAGTCTTTTTTTTTTGGAAAAAGGCTCTACGCGACTGCTCAAGTTGTTTATCACGAGTCGCCTACTAGACAAGTTGGGCGGTGCGGCGTACCATCGTATTCAACGCCGTATACTTCGACTTGTATTCACCAATTTTATCGTTAACAACGTTACTGCTGGGTCGACGACTGCTACACTGGTAGAAAAGGCCTTGGACAGCCCATTAGTCGCGGATATGCAAGAACCGCGACCAATGGGACCTTTAGTCGCGGCCCTTGTGGCGAACCGCGACCAAAGGCCTGGCCCAGGTGCTCGGTGGCTGGTGGACGGGAGGCTTTAGTCGCGGTTGGCCAGGCCACCCCCACGGGGGCCTTTAGTCGCGGTTAGTAAGGAACCGCGACTAAAGGGTGGGCTTTAGTCGCGCTAATTGGTCGCGGTTGCGCAACCGCGACTAATGCTTGCCAACCGCGACCAAAGGCCATTTTTCTACTGCTAGATCTCTACCGGATCGGTACATGTCACGTGATCCAATCTTTTTAGCGATGGTTGTCGTACCGTATGCAGTGCTGCTATTCATGTTGCTTATTACATCTAGTATGTTTGATTTTCACATGTTAGTAAGTGTTGTGTAGTCATGTTTTATATCCTAGCATTACTAATTATCCAACAATCATGATTTGTCACTATGCTAAGTTGCTAACATAGCTAGCAAGCCATAATGACAAGCACTATTGACCTAACCAGAGAGGACCCCTGAATTCCGCACTATAGCTAGTTGTGCAAGCTAGTGGATGCAACAGTAAACACCTCGATCCATCTGCCGGCCGCGGACATTGAACTAATCCTTAAGAGCATCTCCACTCGTCTAGGCCCTCGAGCGACGCTTTTTCCATCCGGACGGCGAAATTCGGCCCGTCCGCGGGTTCCTCGATTTCGTCCGGATTTGGGCCTAAATTCATCCGGCGATTCCACGCCATCCCCGGCCCCGGGAGCTCGGGGACTCCGGACGAAAGAAAAGCGCAACGAGAAACTTCCCGCGTCTGGTGGCCCCAACTTGTCGGCGAGAGACACCGGTCGTCGTCCTCATCGCATCGTCTTTCGCGTAAAAGCCTGCCGCCGGTCAGCATTCGCCGGCGCGTAGCTTCCACGCGGCGAGTTAATGCCGTCGCATCGTCATCCGCGCACGCATCGTCTTCCACGCGGCATTAATCGCCGGCGCTCGCCGCGCCCGCCGCGCCTATTTAAGCCACTCCGCTCGCCGCGACGCCCTGCTCCACTCTTCCTCCATTCTCCCTCCACTCACCGTCCACCTCCAACGAAGATGACGTTCTCCGACGACGACGGCGCAGCCTCCAATGGCTTCCCCCGTCGCTCCGCTGGGAGGGGCACCTCCTCCACCAGGCGGGGTACCCCTGCCCGCCGGACACGAGGCCTCCCGGCGGCGGGTGGCGGCTAAGCCGTGGCGGCGCCCAATCCCGCCGCCGCCTCGGGCGACGCCTCGACGCCGCCATCGAGGAGGAGCGGCTCACGATGACGGACGAGGAGCGCGCCGACCCGCGCCACCACCCCAAGAACTACGCGCGGTGGAACTCATACTTCCTCCGGCGGTGGGAGCGGGGCGGCGGCCTACGACGGCCCGCCTCCGCTGCGCGCAACAACGCCGCAGGACGACGACGGTGGTGAAGCGCGCGGGCGAACGTCCTCGAGCACATCGAGGGCGGAAACTTCCCGGTGCTCACGATGCCCTGCACGCGAGGCGTCGGGCGGCGGAGGAACGTCGGCAGCCACGGCGCATGGCGCCGCTCGTCGTCCCGGATCGGCGCCGAGGCCGTCCTGGTGCCGGTGAAAAGGCGACGTCTCCGTCGACGCCGGCGCGCGTCAAGAAGGAGCCGGCGTCTCCACCACCGCCGACCGAGGCGCAGCGGCGCCCTCGTCATCCGCGAGCCCTCCTCCCCAGCGTGGGCGGAAGAGGAAGCCGGCGAAGGAGGACGCCGCCGCAAAGCTCGCCGAGGAGGAGGCGAAGCGCGCGGAGGAAGCGGCCGTTGCGGAGGCGATCGCCGTGTCGCTCAACGACCGGTGCCCGCCGACAACGCCCCCGAGGACGCCGCCCTCGAGTGGTCGAGGGCGACCGGAGGCGAGAGGGAGAGGCGGGCGGCGATGGCCGCGCCACAAGCGGCCGCGCGCCGCTCCAACCGCCACCGACGACTTCGCTCGCTTCCGCCGGCCTGCAACACCTCCATCCGGCGTCGTCGTCCCCGTCGTCGACCTCGAAGCCTCGGATGACGAATGGTACAAGCCATCGCCGCCTCGGTGGGGAGACGGCGGCAGCAGGGCCGCGCCGCCGTTCGCGACGGCTCGGACGACGATGGCGACGACGGCGGTGACTACACGGTGTTCTACCGCCATTTGGGCATGTAGAACGCCGTGTTTTATAATTTAAGTTGTATTCCCCTAGCCGAATTCGTAATTCGGCCTCTATGTATGAACTTCGCCTCTATATAGTAAATATCATTAAATTTAGTCTAAATTCGCCCGTTTTTAGCCGTAGTTTGTCAAGTTTAAGTTTTTCAAATTTACATCGTCGCTTTCGCCTGAGGACGCGGCTGGGAAACAACTCCCCACGCAAATTTACGAATCGGAAATTCCCCGGATTTCGGCGTGGAGAGAGCAAACGAGTGGAGATGCTCTAAACCTCTCCTCCTCCACGACAACGGCAATGTCTCATGCTGGCTACAGTTAGCTCCATGTGACCATGACATTTCCTTGCAATTGTTCAACGAGTCGCGGACACAATATTTGAGCCATCGCTTTGTTTTTTTTCAGGGTGCCGGTCCATGACATTTCAGAAGTAAAGAAGTTTTACCGGGTCCGCAATGATTAGCTAGCAACTAATGGGCCGGCACACTGTTGAAGGATAAAGAGGGAGAGAGATTGGCGGAATATGATGGATATATTATTGAGCCTCATGGGCGAGTATATATAGGCGTACATGGATCATCGACAAGACACAAGATCTATCTCTATCCTAGACTACCTAAACCGTACGTATACCAAATAAATCTCTAACACTCCCCCGCAGTCGTAGCGGTAGTGACGTGAACAACGATGGCGTCGCGGACGGTCGAGGGGAGATAAACCGAAGTGGACCCCGGCGACACTCCCCGCATCGTAGCGGGAGCGTCGTGGACGGAGTTGCGTCGCGGCAGCTTGGACTGGAGAGGAGGCTGGTGAGGCGCAAGCGAGGTGGTAGCCCTTTATGCCGATGTCGAGGTAGTCGAGAGCGTGGGTGCTACACCTTGGTCGAGGAGCCGCGCGAGGAATTGCCGTGGTCGATGTCGTGGGCGGGTGCCGGTGTCGATGTAGCCGCAAGCGCGTAGTGCGCGAGAGAGTGACGGAGGCACGTCGAGGCATCGTGGAGGTTGTCGATGCCGAAGTCGATGCAGTCCGAGCCGTCAGGACGAGGTGCGGCCCTAGTTTTGCGAACCAGGCGCACATCGGGGACGAAGGCATACTTCGTTTTGCCGAACCGAGTACACATAGAAGAAGTCGGTGACGCGGTCGAGGCGATCGTAGAGGCGATGCCGAAGAAGACGTTGTCGAAGCCGATGAAGACGAGACGTCCGCGCGAGTTTGCCGACTCGGGAACGTGTCGGTGATGAAGGCACTTCCGGTGTTGCCAGTACCGGGCATGCGAGGGGCAGGGACCATCATGAACTTGTCGCCATGTCAGAGGGACTAGCAGAGGAGGCCTCCGGAAGCGTCGCGGTCGCAGATCGACGGAGAGATGCCGACGCTGCCCGCGGTTCTCAAGTAGAGTAGCAGGTGGTGTAGACGGGGACGAGCGATGACACGGGCCACGAAGTCGAGACAGTTGGAGACGTAGAAGCGGCTAACCCAGCGGTGACCAGGGGTGGTCATGGGACGCCTAGACGGGCGTTGCGGTGGTCGGCGAGCCCAGCGACTGAAGAGGTTGAAGAGCCCAGCGGCGACACAGGGTGGGGGCGCGGCGGCGGTACACGAGAGACCAGCGGCGTGACGAAGACCATGCGCGGACGGAGGCGACCGCGCCGAAGGCGGCTGTGGTGGCCTCGGACGTCGATGCGCGGGGACGACGAAGGTGACCGCGTGCGGCGACGCCACGGCCGAGCGGCGTAGCTGCAGGCGAGTCGGTGCGGCGCGGGCGCCACCAGCGACGTACGCGCCTCGGAAGGCGCGTCGTTGTCTAGCAGCGTGGACCAAAGGGCGGCGGACCCGAAGGGGCGACGCAGCGGCAACCCGATGCTCGATCGGTGGTAGGCGCGTGCTCGGGGACGTTATTGGCGTTGACGTGCGCGGGGTCGGTTGATCAGACCGACGGCGGCACGATATGCGCCATGGCGTGGACGACGCGCATATTGGAGTCGATGGCGCTGCAGAACTGGACGCATGTGCCGGATGCATGGAAGGTCGGCTCGGGATCCGTACGACCGGCCTGCGCCGATCAATCGGCCTGGTGCCCGATCGACCAGCGGGGCGCCGGTCCAACCGGCCAGAGCCCGTCTGCCGGCTCGCGCCAGGTGGCGGAAGCCCCTGGATGGCGGCCCGTAGGCACCGGTTCGCTGGTTTGTCGGTCCGACCGTCGGAAGCGGTCCGGCGGCTATAGCGCCGGGTAATCCGGTCGTGGCGGTCTGCCCGGCCGTGGGCGCCCGTCAGTCTGGCCGGTCGGCCGGGTCGCCGGCGCATGAATCGGACCGCCGGCGGCACGAGACGCGCCATGGCGTGGACGACGCGCAGATCGGAGTCGATGGCGGCGTTGTCGATGAAGTCCCGGTCGATGGCGGCGTTGTCGATGAAGTCCCGGTCGATGGCGACGAAGACGGACATGCGATGGAGACCGCGCGAGCAAGAACAGCCTGCTGCACGTAGGCGCCGTGTGCGGCGCGTGCGGCTATGCCGTGCGGTTGATGGCCGTGCAGTTGATGCCGTTGTCGGAGTAGAGGCGCAAGAGGACGACGGCGATGGGCGACTCAATCCGATCAATGATCGGTAAACCAAAAAAGAAAACACCGATCGAGCGATCGACGGAGCAAAAAGAAACCAATCTACGGATTAGAAAAAAAAGACTCGAGGGCAGCGGATCAACGGATCGGCAGACGAACCCTAATACGGGTTGCGCGGCCCCCGGAGTAGATCATGGAGATCGACCTCCCCGGGGGCGGCGCGGCGCGGAAGGTTGGGCGGCGGCTAGGTGAAGGAGCGTGCCAGTCTGATACCATGTTGAAGGATAAAGAGGGAGAGAGATTGGCGGAATATGATGGATATATTATTGAGCCTCATGGGCGAGTATATATAGGCGTACATGGATCATCTTGGAGTGCAAGACAAGACACAAGATCTATCTCTATCCTAGACTACCTAAACCGTACGTATACCAAATAAATCTCTAACTATGCCAATAATGGGAAATTAAGACGCGGCCGGACGTTAAACAACTCAGTGTGTACATGTTGCTCAGCTGGATACTCAGCTAACTAGAACATACACGCAAAGAAGAAAAAAGTAGTGGATTATAATGGATGGTGTGCACGGTGTACGTGTTCCTTTCAGGAAGAAAAAGATAGAGAGGGTGGAGTGTCTTGTAAGGCATTCTACCTGGAAGCATCACGATTTTAGTTGAGAACTTGGCAAAGTTGTTGATCATCAGGTGTAACCTTCCCACACTGCCCATGTAGCTGCTAGCTACAGTCTACGGATGATGAGTGTGCATCATATCATGATCGATTCATTATTTTTTTCATGGTTTCATTTCAAAAAAATTGAATAAGTTTTATCATGGGATGAGAGGTCTGGTCGGTATATCTTACTCCAATCCCTCCGTCCATAAAAGGATGTCGAAGATTTTTCTAAATTCAGATGTATCTATACATTAAAAAGTGCCTAGATACATATAAATTTAGACAAATTTGTGATATCCTTTTATAGATAGATGTAGTATTTAATGAAGAATTGAAAAACACTCTCTTGAAGTAGTTAGAAGAAGAAAAACATCAGAGTTTCCTCCAAAAAAATGCATTAGTTCCTGCTTGTCCCTCTTCCATGACTTTTGCACGTTCCTGCTTGTCCTCGTCGATTAACTGATGTCAAACAGGACTAACCAGCAAGATTTGAACTATAGTGATTATTTGGCCTCTCTTTGCCCCTCTTCCATGACTTTTGCACGTTCCTGCTTGTCCTCGTCGATTAACTGATGTATATCGTCTCATGCATGCATGTGGGCTAACAGCACTTTAGGGGACCAAATCAATAAGGTGTGCGAGTACAATACTATCGAAAGAGGGCTCCTGTTGCGATCTCCCAAAGTGGGATCCATCTCCAATATTTATATACTCGTAAATTCTTCTAAGAACCTTCTCATAATCTACTAGCAGCCCAAAGTGCCAATTGCCAATGAGTCCTTGATCATATAAACAACTGAATCTTTCTGTCCATCCATGGCATCGAGGAACACACATGTCGGCATGTGCGTATGCGCTATCGTATTTGCGACTTGTTGCATCGTCATTGGCTAGCCATATTTATGCCTATTCACCACGTTGTAAAGCTCAGGCATGTTTGAAAATTGCACTCGGTTATTAGGAACAGACGAGGAAAGCTTTACCGGTCAGTTGCGTGTGCATGGACCTATCTGTATCTCCTTCATCATTTTCTTCTTTTGTGTGGGGAGTTAACCTTTTTGGTCTGCATGGGCTCTAGTTTCTTGCATGGTGAGAGGGACATGGTGTTAGGTTTTGGAAGGATGTAGTGTAATGTTAGTTTGCTTCCTTCCTTGTCATGGTGCACGAGCTCCACATGGACAATGCCATGTGAAAAGTGGCGCTGTCCCAAAAAGAGGAAAGTGAAAGCATGGCCTTAGTTTGTTGGGATAATCTTAACTTTCTTCTTGATGCTTGTAGTTTGACCTTGTAAAAAAAGGATGATTAAACACCACAAGTTCACGACGAGTTAGTCTAGATTTATGGCTATGATTACCTGCTTCCATCGAAATTAAATTGGAATTAAGCTAGGTTTTGGCCGATTCGGTGATCCATACCTTCACGTATTCATTTCATGCTAGCATGTGCGGAAAGATACACACATTATATATATATAGAATATAGCCAACAAGAGTGATTTTGGTTGCAGACTTCCATTCCAAGCATAAGCGCGATAGTATCTCTAGCCTCACTTTCATGAAGAGGAGGATGACACTAGGAGAGTTGGGACAATTTTCGTTGGTTTATTTCACACACATCTCACACAATGCCATGCCAAACTGAGGGCACGGGGCTACAGATTTATAGCTGCTAGCCAGCCAGAATATGCTAGTCTAAAGATGCTAACTGCCAGTCCTAAAGATGCTAACTGTCAGTCCTTGATGCCTCTAAAAAGCAGTTAAAGATCAGGGATGCTATCCTATCCTAACCACCTGTCCTTCACAAAAGACCATGTGTGTGCTGCAGTCCACAGGAACATGTGTATGCTGCAGCAACTCCACAAAGACCAGAATACAATGACTTATTCATCATTCTCCCCCTAAGTCTTGTACGCCGTCTTGCGGGAGCGCTGAGCCATCCCAATCCGGGAGCAGAGCTCGAGGAACTTGACCCTCCCAAGAGGCTTGGTGAGCAGATCCGCGAGTTGATCCGTGGTGTGGACGTAGCTTGCCTTGATGCTCCCTTCCTCCAAGCAGTCTCGGATGAAGTGATACCTCAACCGAATGTGCTTGCTCCGTTCATGAAAAACGGGGTTCTTTGCCAGGGCCAGAGCAGACTTGCTGTCCACCAAGAGCTGCACTGGTCTAGTGTCTCGACCAAGGAGATCACCAAGCAGTCGAGCGAGCCAGAGCGCCTGAGTGCAAGCGGTGGAGGCTGCTATGTACTCAGCCTCACAGCTGGACATGGCCACCACCTGTTGCTTGACCGATTGCCAGCTCACGAGGCACTTGCCGAGGAAGACAAGGATCCCGCTTGTGCTCTTGCTGGTGTCGATGTCGCCGGCGTGGTCGCTGTCGTTGTACCCTACGAAGTGCGCCGCCCCAGGACACCTAGGGTAGCGGAGGCCATGGTCAAGAGTCCCCGCAATGTAGCGGATGATTCTCTTCACAGCCTGCAGGTGCTCCGACGTCGGTCGCTCCATGAAACGATTAACGTAGCTGACGGAGAAGGCCACGTCTGGCCTTGTGTGGGCGAGGTAGCGAAGGCTCCCCACAAGACGCCGGTATTGTGTGGCGTCCACTTCCTCCGTCGTGCTGTCGCGGCTCAATTTCAGCCTCTCCTCCATTGGAGTAAGGGCTGGGTTGCATCCGGTGAGCCCAGCTAGCTCAACGATGCGCTTGGCGTAGGCGGTCTGCCGAAGCGTGATCCCGGAGTGATCCTGGTGCACCTCGATCCCCAGATAGAAGGAGAGGAGGCCCAGATCACTCATCTGGAAGGTGGCCTTCATCTCTTTCTTGAACGCTGCCACCTCTGCATCCTTGATGCCGGTGATCACCAAGTCGTCGACATAGACGCCCACCAACAGGGTGCTTCCTCCACTCCCCCGTCGGTAGACGGCCGCCTCGTGCGGGCTTTGCTCGAAGCCCATTGCCTTCAGCGTGGAATCCAGCTTGGCATTCCACGCTCGTGGTGCCTGCCGCAGGCCATAGAGAGCCTTGCGCAGGCGGAGTACCTTGCCCTCCTGGCCGGGAATCGCAAATCCCGGCGGCTGCTGCACGTAGACCTCCTCCTTCAAGTCGCCATTGAGGAAGGCAGACTTGACATCCATGTGATGGACGCTCCAGCCCTCCTGGGCAGCGAGCGCAAGGAGGAGTCGCACGGACTCCATCCGTGCCACGGGAGCGAAGGCGTCGTCGAAGTCGACCCCCTCTTGCTGCAAGAAGCCTCGTGCCACCAAGCGAGCCTTGTGCTTGACGATGGCGCCGGCTTCATCCCTCTTCAGCTTGAACACCCATTTGAGGGTGATCGCGTGGTGACCACGAGGGAGGTCAGCAAGATGCCAGGTGCGGTTCTTCTCGACCGCATCCATCTCCAACTGCATGGCAGCGCGCCATGTTGCGTTTCTCTCAGCCTCTGCAAAGGACTGAGGCTCGCTGTCGTCACGCGCAAGCTGCAGCTGCGCCTCCAGGTCGCGTGGCACCTGTCCCGGCACCGGCTGGTCGCCGAGAAGGTTCTCCATCGTACGGTATCGCAGCGGCTCGCCGCCATGATACGCGTCGATGCGCTCCCCGTCGTGAGAGAGCGGGGAAGCGAACTCCACCGGGCTGTGCTCAACATGAGCCGGTGTAGACGTGCCTGAAGGAGTGACTGCCGGTGCTGGAGTACGTGGTGACGCCGGCTGTGGTGGTGTAGCAACCACCGGGGTCGATGGAGACTTGGGGACCGAGGTAGGCGAGCTTGTTGAAGAAGAGCTGCCTACTCCCCCGGCTGCCTCGAAGGGGACGTACTCGACAATGAAGTCGTCATACGTCGGAGTCGAGCTGTCCTCCACCGCCTTGCCCCATGCCCATCCTCGCCCTTCATTGAACACGACGTCTCGCGACGTGCGCACACGCTGTGTCTTGGGGTCGAGGATGCGGTAGGCCTTCGAGCCCTCCGAGTAGCCAATGAACACTCCCGGAGTGCTCCTGTCGTCGAGCTTGCCGATGTGGCCGAGCTCCTTGGCGAATGCGAGGCAGCCAAAGACCGCAGGTGGGAGACTGCTGGCTTTCGCCCATGCCAGGCCTCATACGGCGTCCTGCCGTCGAGGGCCTTAGTAGGCGAGCGGTTGAGGATGTAGACGGCCGTCAGCACCGCCTCTCCCCAGAAGACAGCCGGCACCTCTCTCTGCTTGAGGAGGGCCCGAGCCATCCCCACAATCGTCTGGTTGCGCCGCTCGACGACGCCGTTCTGCTGCGGGCTGTAAGGCGCGGAGTAGTGGCGCTGGATGCCTTCATCAGCGCAGTACGACGCGAATTCCCCGCCGTTGTCGGTACGCAGCACGCGCAGCTTGCAGCCGCACTCCGCCTCCGCAGCAACCTGCGAGCGCCTGATGGCGTCCGCTGCCTCTCCCTTGCTGCCGAGGAGCACCACCCACATGTAGCGGGAGAGGTCATCCACGAGCAGCAGCAAGTAGCGTCGTCCTCCTGGTGTGGCCGGTGTCACCGGGCCACACAAGTCCCCGTGCACGAGCTCGAGCTTCTCCTTGGCTCTGAGCTCGCCTGCTGGGGAGTCGTCTCTGCTTCGTCAAAACGCAGACGTCGCAGAACTGCTCCACATGGTCAAGGCACGGCATGCCTCGCACCATCTCCGTGGTACTGAGCCGCTTCAGGGCCTCGAAGTGAAGGTGCCCGAAGCGCTCGTGACACTGCCACACCTCGTCCTCCCGACGAGCAGCGAGACAAAGGGGTTGTGCCACCTGCACATCAAGAACATAGAGGCGATTTGTGCCTCTGGTTACCTTGGCAAGCAGGCGACGGTGGCGATCCCAGATGCGTAGAACTCCGCTCTCGATCAGCACGCGGGAGCCGTTCTCATCCAGCTGTCCCAGGCTGATGATGGAGTTCCTCAGCGCGGGGATGTAGTAGACACCGGTGAGCAGCCGGTGCTCTCCAGTCTTGGCGGCGAAGATGACGGAGCCGACGCCCTTGATCTCCACGGCGGAGGCATCCCCAAACTTGACGGAGCCTCGCACGTCGGAGTCGAGCTCGGCGAAGAACTCCCGTCGGCCGGTCATGTGGTGGGTGGCGCCGGTGTCGAGGCACCACCCGCCAGCCTTGTCGTTGCCGGAGCAATCGTCGAGAAGGGCGTGTGCTTTCGGCTCGTCAAGGTGGAGGAGAGTGGTACGATGGAGAGCCGCTGCGGTCGGTGCCGCTGGAGACAGCTCGATGCTGGCATGCGCCATGAACAGAGCTGGCTCCTCCTCCCCCGCCTGTGCGACGTGGGCTTGGCCACGTCGTGGCTGTCGGCACTCGTTGGCCCAGTGACCAAGCTTGCCGCAGTTGTGGCAGGCGTCGTCCTTTGCCGGCTTGGGCTTGCCGGCATCACCTTGCGCCTTGGCACGGCCATCCTTCCGCGCCTTGCGTGGCTTGCCGCGCTTGCGGCCGCCTGTCGAGGAAGAAGACTCCCCCTTCTTCCTATCACCATGGCCAGCATCCCACTGCTCCCGAGTGAGGAGCAGCTTCCCGCCGGTGGTGATGGGCCCCGACGAAGACTGTGGCTCGTCGGTGTCGACGACCTTGAGGCGACCTATCGCCTCCTCGATCGTCATGGTGGAGAGGTCCAGCAGGGACTCGATCGAGCGAGCCATCTGCTTGTACTTCTCGGGGACGCATCGAAAGAGCTTCTCCACAGCTCTCTCCTCGTCGTAAGCGTCATCGCCGAACTGCACCATCTTCTGCAGTAGAGTGTTAAGACGGAGAGCAAAGTCATCAACGTCCTCACCCGGCTTGAAGGCCAGGTTCTCCCACTCCTTGCGAAGTGCCTGCAGTGTGGAGCGAGCACGGTCACTGCCGATGCGTGCCGCGGCGATGGCGTCCCAAGCCTCCTTGGCAGTCTGCTTGTGGGAGAGCGAGAACTGCATCTCGGCCGGGACTACGGCGATGAGGGCGTCCAGCGCCCGTCGATCCTCATGATGGTCGACGTCGCCGTCGTGGACTGCCTCCCACATGTGCCGCACCTGGAGCCTGATCTTCATGATCGCGGCCCACTCGACGTAGTTGCTTTTGGTGAGGGTAGGCCACCCAACACCGGGACCAACATCCCTGACCACCGTCCGGACTCCGTAGAGGCCGCGGTCTTGGTCATCCCAGCCGCCACCGCCGTGCGCGCCTCCTCTGGAGCGCCATCCCGAGGTGCGCGCGTGCTCGGCTACCCACCGCCCGCTGCGTCGCCGCGCCGCTGCGTCGGCGCTGCCATCTGAAACAGAGCCGTTGGCGCGCCGCGCACCTCGACCTCCGCCGCCGCTGCACGTGCTGCCTCCGCTGCCCTGCTGCTTCTACCTCCGCTCTGGCTGCTGCCAGCTCCGCCGCTGCCAGCCTCGATGCCCTGTCGCCGCATGGGCTGCCACGGCCATTCGTTCACGCTCCTCTGCCGCGGCGCGATCGGCCTCCTGCGACGCCGCGTGCGGAGGTAGCCGTGTGCTGAGAGTGGCTGTCGGACATGGCTCGCTGCGGGGGCTGAGCGCTGCTTCCGACGAGCTGCTGCTCGACAAACCGGACGGAGGGAAGTAACCAGGGGCAGTTGAGGCTGCTACTGGTTGGGGCTGCTCCCTTCCCTGTGAAGGGGAGGAGCAGGAGATGCTCAGGCTGCAAGACAACCTTGCTCTGATACCACTTGATAGTATCTCTAGCCTCACTTTCATGAAGAAGAGGATGACACTAGGAGAGTTGGGGCAATTTTCGTTGGTTTATTTCACACACATCTCACACAATGCCATGCCAAACTGAGGGCACGGGGCTACAGATTTATAGCTGCTAGCCAGCCAGAATATGCTAGTCTAAAAATGCTAACTGCCAGTCCTAAAGATGCTAACTGCCAGTCCTTGATGCCTCTAAAAAGCAGTCAAAGATCAGGGATGCTATCCTATCCTAACCACCTGTCCTTCACAAAGGACCATGTGTGTGCTGCAGTCCACAGGAACATGTGTGTGCTGCAGCAACTCCACAAAGACCAGAATACAATGACTTATTCATCAAAGCGCGCGCACACACACACTAATAATCGTATTCCATATTTTTTGTGAAATGAAATCATGCATATTCCACATCATTGTTCTTGTAGGATCAATACATTATACATGCTTACTTCCTCCGACTAGTGATGTTATCGGATCCTATATTAGCTCGGGCCGCCAAACGTCCATGTGGGAAAGTTTCCATGCACGCCCTGACATGCTTGCTCTATCACACACATATGTCTGATGTATATATACATTGTTCAAACTTAATTAAAGAGTATCCGCGCCCGGTATGGCTGCAAATGATAAGTCGTTTCAGAATCTAGAGTTGTTAAACATTCTTAAGGCTCGACTATCACTTTAGAAAAATTTATGAACATTGATAACACCTCGAAACAGTCTTTCGCTCTGCTTTATAAATAAAGCCACATATGGCCGAACCGATCAAAGGTGATGAGGAGAATCTCTTACAAAGCATATAAAAGATAAGCAAACAAAGTCCAAAGAAGAGCCAGGCTTGCCACCAAAGCCATCAAAACGAGACCAAGAAGAATCTGAGCTCCACGATGCCGCCCCCAAGATGATAATAACACACAAAACCACCATTGTCGAGACCGCATGGTCAAAGGTTTTCACCCGGAGCCCTAGTGCAGCGAGGGTAACCACAATGGTAACCTTAGGCATCGCCACCGTCGGTGCCTGAACGATGGTCTTTTGCTTGAAAAAACACACACGCTCCATAACTTAGACATCCCATTGTCCCCGAACAGACCCCTAGAACATGATTTGGGAGCAACCATTGCCGAAGCGCCGGCAACACCAGGATCCTCACGACTCGCTCCTCATCATCAAAACGACCAAAGAGAGGGGACATCACCACTGCCACGTCGCCCGTCGTAGAGACGCTCGTGCAGTTCTCCTTCTGGGGCCATCGTCCATGAGCGTGAGATTAGGGCTCCATAGACCGCTCATCGAGGGAGCAACAGATTAGATGTGTTATGTCGACAACCGACTCGCCTGAGCACTGCCGCATGCATCAGGAGGAGACCGATCCTCCAATGCCAGATGTGTCGCCTGTCAGACCTATTAGGAACCCCTACTTCCGCGCTACAACGCCATGCCCACAACCACCATGCTCCTGCAGGTCCACACTGTGCCTACCATCATCATCCCCACAAGAAATCCGCCGAGCCCTCCCGAGTGACCAAAAATCCGAGCACTACTAGGGAAACAACTATAGGTAATTTTCTTACACATGTCACAGTGATAGAAGTGATGCGCCACAGGTATTCCTGGGCAGGGTTGGGCGGTCTGGCCCCTCTTAGCCGTGACGCACCACATACAGGTGCGCCAAAGGTATATTTGGTACCCGTGAGGCACATGTATGTGGAGCGCCACGACCAAGATGGGAAATTTGAAATTTGGGTCACCTACCCATGGCGCACGCCACCGGCCGGTTGGTCCCCCTCCCCCCTTGGATCGCCTTTTCAGTTTTGAAAAAAATGATAGAAACTTCAAAATTTAAAATCCTTTTAGATGTACTCCCTCTAATTAATGATCGTTAGTCGACACGACGTATGCACATACAAGGACTACTCATGTGCACCACACGCGTCAATCTATTCCGATTAGAGGGAGAAGTTATGTTACGTAATGTAATTGTTAGGAAAAATAAAAAATTGAAAGACGTTATGTTTCAATACAACAGCTATAATTCTGCATATGACCTCGGATGAAAAAGTTTTTTACACAAAAAGTATCTACAGAAAAAGTTGCATCCGAATTCAACGGCCAAGGCCGTTTATAGATTTTTGAGAATCCTCAAATTTGAAAGAAAAATTGAGTTTTCGAAGGTTTTAGTTTCGCTATAAAAAGATTCAAAATGGGCAAAACTTACCCTGTCACAAACAACGTAAGTAGTGGTGCGCCACGGCTAAGTTGGGGCACACCGTGAGCTTCCGCTCCACCTTATAAGCTTGGCCGGAAACCCTAGTACCACCGTTCTCTCTCTTTTCTTATCTTCCTCCTCCTCCTCCCGCACTCTCTCTTTTCTCCCTCTCTTCCTCCCCTTCCACAACATCTCCCCCAAGTCTCCGTCTCGGGAGGAAGCCGCCGCCTCGAGCCATGCTGCTCTACTGCTGCTGCTCCCTGCCTCTCTTCTTGTCAACGCCACAATGAGGACACCGCCGCCTCGAACCCTGCTGCTCCTGAATGCTGCAGCTGCTCTCCACAAACAGCAACAACGACCATGCCGCCATGGACGACGAGCTATAGCAACCTTCGGCTGCGGGACTAGATTGCTTTTTTTTTTCTAGGATGTTTTCTGTAAACCATGCTCGAATCTTAGATCCAGATCTTTTTTTAAATCGTCTAAACATACCTGTGGCGCACCACTACTTACGGTGCGCCACACGTACTTGCTACCAGTGGCACGCTAGCTATGTGCGTCACAGGTAGAAAAAACAAGTGTGCCAATGTTTAAGTTTTTTTCTAGTAGTGGAGGGCCAGAGCACACAACAACCCTGGCAAGGGCCCACACGGCCTATATCTGGGCCAACAGATCTGCGCGCCATGGCTGCTAGCACAACCCGCACCCCCTCCAACCACCCGCTACGACTACCGTCAACGTTGCCGACCGCTCCCCTACACTGTAGACATTACCGCTTGCCCCACGAGTTCCATCCTAATGTAGAATTCCAGGAAAATAAGAACTTTTAACATGAGAATGACATTAGAAGGTAGGGGGTATGTGTCAAAAAAATTATTTAGGTGTCTCTAATGAAGTATTCACTACTAGAAAAAGGCTTATTAGTGGCGCACTGGTTTTGGCTATCAGTGGCGGACCTGGGTAAGGGGGCCGGAGTTGGAGAAGGAGTGGAGTAGGGGGGCGGAGTTGGAGGAGGAGGGAGTGGAATAGGAGACCAGAGTGGAGGCGGATGCCGAATTTGGAGGAGGAGGAGGTCGGAGTGGAGGAGGAGGAGTAGTAGAGGAGGAATAGAGAAAGAGGAGAGGATGGAGAAAACGTGTGGAGGAGGGTGGGGATAAGGGTAAAGGGTGACCGGCCATTTCAAATTTCGAAGGAGGGAAACTTAGTAGCGGCACACCCCATCGTTTGGTGCGCCGCAACTTTTTTTTTTCTTTTTTTTTAAATTTCTGCCCGAATTCTAAAACCTGGAAAAGTTCCGTTTATTTTTTGGTTTTTGGGAATCTAAAATTCTCTAAACATCTAGAGGGCATTGAAATCGGATGTAAAGTTTTGCATAGATACATTTTCGTATAAAAAATATTTTCATCGGAGGTCGTATGCAACAAGAAATATTTTTTTACCGATACATGACGCAATTTTGTAAAAGAGGTCAAAATTCATGTTTGCTAATTTCTTTTGCAACTAGATGACATAACAAATGGATATCTCGAAGGATTTCATTTTCTTATAAATTTATTTTATTTTTTAAAACTAAAAAGGAGATCCACACGAGGGTGTGGGAATGTTTTTTTTGACTTTTTTTTTTGAAAACTAGAAAGGCGATCATGTTTTATCAATTTATTTATTTTTTGAAATCAGATGTAACTTTTCGTGTAGATAAATCTTCATATATTAATTTTTTTTCGAGTTCGTATGTAAAAGATATTCCCATTTTACCGAAAATATCACTTTCTTGCAAAATAAGTTAAAATTCATGTTTGTTATGTTTCAAAATACCTAGATCACCTAAGCTACGTACATATAAAAGGATTTTTATTTTAAAATTTTCTATCATTTTTTTTTGTATTTTACAAAGCTAAAAAGGCGAGCAGGGGGCTGGGGTGGGGTATGGAGCAAAACAAAACCCCAGAAACCTCTAGTCCGTGTTGGTGTTATAAACCAAGACTAAAGGGTAGACCTTTAGTCCCGGTTTGTAACAACAACCGGGACAAAAGACTTTCGCACCAGCGGGGCCTAGGCCATAGCCCCTTTAATCTTGGTTGATGTCTCCAGCTGGGACTAAAAGTCACGTTACGAACTAGGATTAAAACTTATCGGCGTTCTAGCCATTTGAATCGGGTCTAATGCTCACATTAGTCTGGATTTGTAACACGGTCGGGACTAATGCTCCGGACCATAATAATGATTCTTACACCTTGTGCTTGCAACACTCAGAGACTATTGACCATCAAAGATTATTGACCATCTTCTCATCTAGTGTCCTTTCTCCCGAATCATCTGGTTCAAAGTCCTGAAGGGCTTGGACTGCACTTCCCTTCTCCCGACCAATGTGGATGGCCTCCGCGAGCGGTGGCAAAGTGTGCTTGAGTCCTGGCCGACCAAGCTGAAGCCTCAAGCACGCTCCCTCTTCATGTTGGTTCTTAGGTCGATTTGGATTGAGCGAAACAATAGGATCTTCAAGAACAAATCTAGGTCGGAAGCTCTCTTTTCGACGTGATTGTCGAGGAAGCGAATAGGTAGAAACTTGTGGAGGTTTTTGTGAGGAGTTTCTTTGTCTTCTTTGGCCTTGGCCATGTGTTGTAACTGTGAAGTTTGTATTTGGTTCTTCCTCTAGCTATAAAAAAACGTGCTTTCTCACGCATTTCTGAAAAAAAAAAACTAATGCTTGGAACAACTACAAACCAAAGCCATGTTTTCTACTTAGTGCTAGATGATGTAGCGAAGGGCCCTTATCCCGATACTCTTTTTGTAACAGGGGAGATTGTATCAGTGATTCAGTGCACGAGAATTCTTCTTTTTGTGTATACAAAAGATACTCTTAATTGTTTCAAAGAGACATACGTCTTGTCTGACAATTTTCCGAATGGATATGTTTGGGTTGCAGAATGATTGATGATACGCACGCCTAGACTTTATTGATGTTGATATAAAAAAAGCAGGAGGCCCTGGCACGAGTTTATGTAGGGATCTGCTTATCCAGTGTCATTACCCTCCCTTTTTTTTTTACCAGTTTATGCTTACTCCAGCGATTTGTTCTGCACAATGGTGTTTTGTGCTTTCCATAGTGCCGAATGTTGTTAAAATGATACGTTTTTTTATTCAATTTCAGATATAATATGCATTTTTGAGAAATTTCAAAAATAATACGGCCTCAACATTGCACAAACTGACTACACCTTGTATGGTTAGTTAGCTGTGCGAATATTTTTCAGTAGTAAATTTTATTTTTTAGGCGGTACTTTTTTTAGACGGTATTATTTATTTAGTTCATCCAACCATAAATTTTATTTATTTAGTCTATTTTTAGCTATTTTTAGACGGTATTGTTTATTTAGTTGGGTCTGGTTGTAATTTTCAATTATTTTAGGCGGTAATTTTAGATGGTGTTATATTTTAGTTGGTTTGATAGTAATTTTATATTTTTAGGCGGTATTTTATAGACGATATTATTTATTTAGTTGTTTCAGAAGTAATTTTTTTCTTTATGCAGTACTTTTAGACGGTGTTATTTATTTAGTTGGTCCGTTTGTAATTTTATACTTCATTCGTTTCTTGATAAAAGACATATAGTTTTTGGCACGAAAATAAAAGAAAACTTGTTGAGGGAAAATTACACCAGGTTTGTGCAGGATTACCCCTTGATAATTGACATGAGAAAATAGAGGACTTTGCATAAGTTAAGGAAACTTAAAATGATCTCTAAAAAATTATCTATACAAGTGGTAGAAAACAATATTCCCTATGTTTGAAAAAAATTCTCCGAAAATTATACGGCTTATATCTAGGAACGAAGTAGTATTTTTTTAGTTCGTATTTTTTAGAAGGTTTTATTTATTTAATTGGTCCGCTAGTAAATTTTAATTTATTTAGGCACTATTTTTAGACGGTGTTATTTATTTAGTTGTTCCGGTAGTAACTTTATATTTGATTAGGCGGTATTTTTAGACATTATTATTTATTTAGTTTGTCCGGTTAATAATTTTTTATTTATTTAGGCGGTATTTTTTATATACTGTATTAGGTTGTGCTGTTTAGTATTTGATGAGTCTGAATATTTTTTAGACCAGCAGAAATTTCCGAGCTGATCTGAGTGAGTTTTAGTTTGTAGAGTTAGAATTGGTGGCCCCTCAAATATGGACCATTAGTCAGTTGAATGACTGGTTGATTGTACGTTTCGGGCTTAGTGCTGAAACATATACCGTTGGTCTCCATTCATTGTGGACGAAATCAAGTTCAAAAAAATTCTTTCATTTGGGCCAATAAATCGAATCTCAAAATGGGTTAACTGGTTATGAGGATGCAAAAATTGGAGAACTCCCTCTATCATGTTAGTGCTTCCCATGGCGAAAGATCGTATGCCCGCCTGAAACGGGGTCAGTACGATCCTGGCCAGGGAACCAACTCATTAGATGGATGACAGGACAAGTCAAGGAACGAGTCAATGTGGAAACTGCAGACATTGTTCATATGGCTGGATGGGAACCAGGGAGATACTGAAATATCAGGCAAGCTGAGCCGTGTGGAGTGGCTTCGTCCCGTGCTGTCCATCCATGTACGTGCCTCTCACTCACCCAATTTGCCAATCACTCTTGACGAGTTCTTCCAGCAAATTCATGTCAGAGAATTTCTTTGGATGAGCTGCGCGCCCAGACCAGGTATATTTCATACGTCGATGTCGACGAAAAAACTCCGCTATATCCGTCCGTATTATTCTCAGCTGGTTCCAGGGTAGCAACGTGCGCGTCCCCGTCGTCGCATGGAGTGTATATACATACAAGAAAGCTTTAAGGAGCAGAGAGCGATACCCAGCGTACCTACGAGGCGTCGTCGATCGTGGTTGCCGATGGGCCCAGCGTGCCCGCCGGAGCTGGAGCTGGAGCTGGACGGGACCTGGAGCGGGGGGGATAGAGTCAACAAAGGAGGAAGACAGAGATCGGGCGTAGGTGGCATGTCACCGTAAGCGATGCACGAGCGAACCCCGTGTTGGGGGTCCAGCAGCGACGATAGATCGGTGGTCGATCGCTTGCCTTGCCGCCCCTCTTCTTCAGCCGTCACTCACTGGCCCCTCGTTATCTGCCCCGGCCGCCCGCCCATCCCGTCGGTAGGTCGCGCTCGCCGCGGATGACCCACCACGTGCGGCGTCGCCACCGTACGTACCACAGTCCCCACCGCCCGGCGGCCCGGGCCCGGCGCGCCACATCCGTTCCGGCGCCGCACGGGCTTACCTGGTTGCAGCCATTGCTGAATGCCGATGGACGTCAGGACGCGTCATCTCCATGGAGCTGGCTAGCTAGCTAGCTTCGACCTTGTACTTGGAGAACCCTTAATTACTAGCTTGAAGAAGAAACGAATCGGAAAGACGCTTCGGTCGATCGCTGGTACGATCGACGTCACGAACGAGAAATTCTCTGGAAGTACATGCATGTATTACTGCATCCAGTCGCTAGCTTCCGGTACTACGTACGTACTGCCGAACCACAACGTCTCAACCACCTTATAGGCATAGCCAGCCAGGAGGATGGATGCTGCATGTGCAGCCGTGGGTGGCCTCTCGACCGATTGCTCCATTCTACATGGATCCATGTCGGATAGTCCCGTCCCATCCATCAGCCTATCCGCGTACGCCTACAGCTCGGTCCAACGACGGCCTATCCGGCCGGCTGGCAGCTGGACGCCTGGACCCTGTATATGCGGCGTCCTCCTTACCCTTTTTTTGCGAAACACAATACAATTAAAGACCATACGTGCACACACTCACTCCTATGAACGCACACACGCATATCCTACCCCTATGAAAAAAAGACGTTGAAAAACCGATCCATCTTGACGAAGTCACCACAGACGCCTCGCTGTTGACGGAAACATCGCCTCCCACTGAAGAATATTCCGCCTTTATGAGACACCAAAGTGCCAAATCTGGAATTTGAACTCTGGTGAGCTGGGGTGCCACTGTCCTCCTAACCATCCAACCACAGGTTTGTCCTCACGTCTTCCTTGCTCTCCGTCACCAAGCACACAATATCACAATAATTTCCATAGATATCAGGTGTATGCATCGATTTTATTAACGAGACATATCGACCATGGCCAGGTCCCTCTCCCCAGTCGCCAGGTCCCCCTCTCCTCCCGGATCGCCTCGTGTGTGGCGACTCCGAAGACACACCTGATCCCCTCCTAACAGCCGGTGCCGGCAAAGTTTGTAGAAAATTAGGGTTAGGAGCTATTCGGTCTACCCATATTTCTCTGCCTTATCGGTGGTGCCGTTTACAATGCATATTATATAGACTCTAAATTTCAGACATTTCTATCTATTTCCAGATAGGACTCAGCGACTTGTTAAACCAACCATTATCATTAACAGCCATCTGCTGAGCCCAACTGTTAACCAATTAGGTCATAAACACGCAAGTGTGTCATGCGATGAGTTTGAATACGAAATCAAACTCGAATGCTTTAACAATCCATAGAGCCAATCCTACAGACAACCCAACATTCCTCTATATACTGTTCCCGGGTATAATTCCAACATACTCATATACATTGTGTTCCAGTATAGCCATACCGGCTTTCTTAAGTACAATTCCACATCTATTATTCCCTGTTATTTCCATGTATAATTACACATCGAGGTTTTGATTCTAGGGGTATAACAATGTAGTGAACATGTAAAATATTAAAAGCCATAAATAACTACATTGTTACAGGGTAATGGGAGGGCGGACTCCGACGGAACCCGTGGAGGCAGGCCGTCAACCCGGTTGCAATTGTGGAAAGCGGGCGACGTTTCTGGCGACAATGACAGCCGCCGCGGATTAGAAGGTTGGCTGTGGTGGTCAGCTTTGTCTGGTCGACGTCATCTTCCTAGAACGATGGTGATTGGCACGGAGTCAGCTCCCTCCCTACGGCAAATTGTCTCCTTTGGGGCTGCTAGTTGCAGATCTAGGAGTCGAGGCTCCGTTCGGTTGGGTCTGACAACGGCAGCGCCACTACTAGGGAAAGGTTTATTGTGGGTGTGCCGACCCACTACTAGCGCCACTACTAGGGAAAGGTTACCGCCGACATCATCTTCCTAGAGCGATGGTGATTGGCACAGAGTCAGCTCCCTCCCTGCGGCAAATTGGCTCCTTTGGGACTGCTAGTCGCAGATCTAGGAGTCGAGGCTTCGTTCGGTTGGGTCTGACTGTGCCGGCGGTATTGGGCCATCACCGGCGCGCTCAAAAAATGTAGTGCCGGTAGTATTTACCACCGGCGAGCTCCTTTTGTGGTGCGCCGGCAGTAGCGCTGGCAGTTATAGGCTATTTCCTAATAGTGCACATGTGGTCATTGTTACCTTGTTTAAAGCATCATCGTTGCTAATCTCCTGCCCCCGGATGTTCCATGGAAAACCCTAGATCTAAGTCTCTCGGATTGGTCAATGGCGTACATTCGGTGCCTGCCTGTTGGGGGGCATAGTTTCATAACAAGTTATGGCTGCTGGAGGGGTCTTGTTGTGGAGTGGTGTCGGCATGGTGCATAGGGGGCAATGTGGAGGCGATATGGCAGACCTAACAAAATTTGTGTGGATTTCTACCCTAGATGGATCGGTGGTTCGATGGAGGTGGCGGCTTCTGTAAGGAGGACATGTGAGGTGCTCGCTAAGGGTCCGCTAGTCTGGATGAGTCTTACTGTTTCGTCATAGGGTGTTTCAGTGATGCCTTGGTACCTAAGTGATGGGATGTTGTTTGTGTTTTAGGGCATAAGATGTAATGGTATTTTCTTCCCGCACTGTCAGATTTGTAGGTATTGTGTGATGTGGTTTTAGGTCGTTTTGACCAGTTACGTGTTGAATAAAATGCAAATCTCTTCGAGATGCAAGGCCAAAGGTCTCGGCAAAAGAAGAATAGGTACTATGTTAATCCACTGGAGAGCATGGCGTGGTGGCGCTAGGCGGCAGGCGGCCGGACCCAGCGGCGGCGCGGGGTGGATGCGGCCGGATGTGAGCGCGCGCGAGAGGCGGGCGGGCGGTTGGTGCCGTGTCGCGCGGGCGGTTTCGATCGTGCGTGTCAGCCACATGCATGCGCGCTTGCACTGGGAGTTCGTTCTCTCGGCTGGGGACTGGGGACGGCCTGCCCCCACTTGCTTGCCTTGTCGTGCCGTTAGCCGTGTTGCCGTCCGGCGCGAAAACGACCGCGCCGTGTGCATGACACGGACGCGCCACAACTCTCTCAAAGGGTTCCGAGTAAGCATCTGACTTTTTCTTCTGCAATACTACAAGGTACTGAGTGTGACATATCGATCCGTGATTTATTTTGACTCCCACTCTTCAGTTGTTGTCGTAGTGAACAATGTATCTCTGTTAAGAAATTAACAAGAGATGGTATATCGTTAATTGTGTGAGAGCGATACCATCGGCTGAACATATATGTTGCTATTGTTTTTGAAATGGATAAATTATCACGGAAAGCCAAGTGGTGATTGGTCTGCAAATCTCTTGTCGACATGTGTTGCTATCAACTCGGGTGGCAGGTGAAAACATCTACACATATAGTGTCACATCACATTTACTACTCACCCCGTCCCATAACATAAGATGTTATTACATCCAATACATGAGTAAATTAGAGTGCATTTGCTATAACTCAATCTCAGTGAGTTCTCAATTATGCGAATTCTGGACGATTCGTGGTTCACCGACGAATAGACAATGATGTCGTGGAGGAGAGGTGAACATGGCAGGAAACATATGGGATGACGATGATTTAGGAAAGATGTTCATGTTTTGGGGTTAGGGTTGGGAGGTAGCCTCCTTCACCGAAAAAAGGCCCCAGAATTAGAGGGATAGATGGTTCATGAGATCGGAGACACGTCAGCGGTGAGATCTAAATCTAGCGGTCCAAGAAAATCGATGGATGATTGAGCTATGGACAACCACTATTTAGAGGGCGCCTTGATCAATCACTATGCTAACCTAGCTACCCATAATGACAAGCCCTATTGACCTAACCAGAGTACCCTTGAATTCCCACACTATAGTTAGCTATGGAAGCTAGTGGATGCAACAGTAGACACCTCCATCTGCCGGCCGATGACATCAAATTAATCCTTAAACCTTTTTTCCTCCAAGACAATGGCAAGGTCTCATGCTGGCTACAGCTCGCTCTATGACCACGACGCTTCCTTGCAGTTGTCCAGCGAGTACGGACACAAACACAATAACAAATGCTTGGATTTTCACAAAAGAATAAAATAGGCATTTGCTGGTCCCCAATGATTAGTAGCAACTAATGGGCCGGCACATGACTGCTAACCATGCCAATTAATGGGAAATTAAGGCGAGGCTGGACGTTAAACAACGCCGCGTACATGTTGCTCAGAATAGCTAGCTAGAACAAAGACGCAAAGAACAAAACTAGTGGATGATAAAATGGATGGTGTGCACGGTGTACGTGTTCCTTTCAGGAGGAAAAAGATAGGGTGGAGTGTCTTGTAAGGCATGCTACATGGAAGAATCACGATTTTAGTTCAGAACTTGGTAAAGTTGTTGATCATCAGGTCTAACCTCCCACAGTCCTTGTAGCTGCTAGCTACAGTCTACAGATGATAAGTGTGCACCATATCCTGAATATTTTTATGTTCTCATCGTATTTTTTTTTTCTGAATACTCACTCCGGTCCATAATAAGTGTAGGTCTTATTACGGATCAGAAGGAATAACTTTTTTGTTCACTTATTATGGATCAGAAGGACTAACTTTTATATTTTATTGATTAGCATGGCATAAGAGATCTGGTCGATCTTATTTAACTGAAGAAGAAAAAACATTTGCACGAAGTAGTTAGACTACTCATAATGGGAGTAACATAGGTAGTAATATTATAAATTTTAAGACATTCTGGTGACATGACATGATAATAAATGAAGAAAGAGACCGATGTTACCGTAACATCACACTTCCCAAGACAAGATGGGTCTAAAACCTATAAATATGACCTTGCATGATACCACACATATGTTACTACCCACTATACTACTCTATGTTACTCTCCACTATGATTAGTCCTAGAAAAAGCAAATCAGAGTTTCCCCAAAAACAAATGCACCAGTATCTCATTTTGTAGGACATAAAGAATCCAAGGTAGAGCAAACTCCAAGAAAAAAATGATGTAAAGACCAAAATAGTCCTGAAACACTAATACTATCGGAGAATCTAACATACTCACATAGTAAAACAGAAATAAAAATGCAATTAAATATAAGTAGAACCTCAAAAGATACTAGTAACAAAGCTTTAATGACGTGTAGAGGTCCTAGGCAATGGCAAAGCTCATTTATGTTTGAATATCTTCTATAATTTTTTCAGTCACTACATTTCAATATTTCTTGCTCGATGTAGCACATCATCAAGTCATCAAGAAGACATCGCGTGCATATTTTTGTGCAAATATGTCTTGATGATCTTTGTCGCCGAGAAGGACGTTTCAATTGTTGTAGTTGCGACCGGTAGAAGCAATGTCAACTCAATGAGGTGATAAACCATAGGAAACATGATGTGCCTATCAAATACCAATACATCTCTAAAGTCTTCAATTATCCACATATGAATAATGGAGAGCTCAAGGTTATCTCGTATATGCTCATGCTCATAATCATAATTAGAGAAATCCTCATGATAAATATATGTAAGAGCAAGCTTATTCACATCGAACATAAGAAAAAGGAGTCCCTTGAGTCAATACAAGAAAGAATCACTTGATCCATGTTTTTGGTACATGTGTGTTCACTAAAACAAGCATAATTTTTACGTGCGTAGTCCATTTTTAACGTATGTGTGTTAAAAAAAACATGTGTATTGCCAAAAGTTAAGGTAGGGTGGCCGCTCCACCTTGCCCTACTGAGAGCTTCGCCCCACATGCATAACTAACCAGCAAGAGTTAAATTAAAGTGACTAATGCAGCCTCTTGTACATGACTTTTGCACGTTCGGCTTTGTCGATTAACAGATGAATATCGTCACATGCAAGCATGTGGGCTAACAGCGCTTTAGGGGACCAAATCAATAAGGAGTGCGAGTACAATACGATCGAAAGAGGTCCCTGTTGCAATCTCCAAAGTGGGATCCATCTCCTGTATACTCCTACATTCTTCCAGGAACCTTCTCATAATCTACTGCCAGCCCAAAGTGCCAAGTGCCAACGACCCCTTGATCATATAAACAACTGAATATTCCTATCCATCCATGCCATCGTGGAACATGCATGTGCAGATGCAGGCCTGTGCAGATGTTTTACCGTACATGCGACTTGTTGCATCGTCATTTGCTGGCCATATTTATGTCGTTTTCCCACGTTGTAAAGCTCATGCATGTTTGAAAATCGCACTCGGTTATTAGGAACTGGCCAGGAAAGGTTTACCGGTCAGTTGCGTGCATGCATATGGTCCTATCTATATCTCCTTCATCCTTTTCTCCTTCTTTTGGGTGGGGAGTTAACCTTTTTGGTCTGCATGGGCATTGGTTTCTTGCACGGTGAGAGGGACATGGTGTTAGGTTTTGGAACGATGTAGTGTAATGTTAGTTAGCTTCCTTCCGTATCGTGGTGCACGAGCTCAACATGGACAATGCCATGTGAAAAGTTGTTGTCCCATAAAGATGAAAGTGAAAGCATGGCCACGGTTAATTTGGATAATCTTAACTTTCTTCTTGATACTTGTACATTTTGACATTGCAAAAAATGATTAAATGGAACAAGTATTTTTAATCGTGAATTTGTCTGGATTTATGAAACGATTACTTCTTCCACCGAAGCTAAACTGAAATTAAGTTATGTTTAGCCGTGCTGCATATCTTCATTTATTCATGCTAGGTAGATTTGTTTTCTGAAATAGGAGCATAACCTGGCCTCTGCATCGAAATAATGCACACACCTTTAATTTTGTTAAACCAAGCAACATTATATATATAAATATTAATTGCACCTCAGACGTATTTTTTCAAGAAACTTCAGCTAAATTGACTAACCGGGAAACTCAAAATTTTCGCTTAGATGGCTGTTTGCTGAGTGTATTTTTGCCGGAACTTGGTATCTAAAGGGTTTGCCAAGTATCACCCAAAAGAACTCGGCAAAACGACATACTTGACAAATGCAGTTGTTTGCTGAGTATTTCTTAGATAATAGACTTGGCGAAGATACGGTACTCGGTAAACATCTTAAAAACACTTGGTTTCTCCATAGTTACTGAAATTGGCTTTGTCAAGCTTTTTTTTTTGTCTTCACAGAGTTTTGAACTCTTGATGATACTCGCTACTCGGTAGTATAGGTATTCCTGTAGTGATTAGTTTTTTTGCGCAACCTGTAGTGATTACTATGCAAATGACGGCCGAGAAACTGGTTTTGTCATCTACTACGTACAACCATGTGATCTGCAGTGCTTGCGACACAGATCGGTTTCTACATACGTTTTGAAATGATAGCCAATATGTATTGCGCTGTGCCAGACAGCTCCAAGAACATGGTGCATGCGTGCGGCATGCGGCAGCCATGGCCCATGACTAGTCGACTGCCGGAACTAGCAGCATATGCACGTACGGTTCATTATCAGTTGGAGACTAGTTAATGTCATCTGCTAATCATCATTATTGGGCTCCAATCGATCGTGTGAGCAGTCGATAACTATGAGCTAGTGACTCTTGATTTATCGGATAACCACTTGAAATTAATTCAATTATAGTCCAGGCTCGTATAAAGACACGTACGCTTAAATTGAGTTTTACTTAGGATTAGGCAGGAGCAGAGAAGACGCTTATGATTGATGAGGGCTTCCGTATCAATTCTCCAGTGTCATATGCTGAAAATTTCTGAAGGGAAACATGATATTAAATAGGTCTGGGAGTACTTAACGCAGTAAGACACTAGTAGAAAACAGGTCTTTCGTCAGGCCCCTTTAGTTCCGGCCGTGTCCTGGGCTGGGATTAAAGGCCTGGCCACATCACCCCGAATACATCCAAGCGTACAGCACCCATTGATCCCGGTTCGTTAGGAACCAATTGTCCCGGTTTGTATCCCAAATCGGGATTAAAGGGTTCTGCGGCCCGTTGCGCCTGCTGGCACCCCCTTTAGTTCTAGCTGGTGACACGAGCCGGGACATGAAGTCAAACGGTTCGTTCCCGCGCAGAAGCCGATCGTCGTCGCCATTACTGGCGCGGAAATCGATCGTCACGCGCCGCGGCCACGGGAATTTGAGTCGCCGGCGCCGGCGGCCGGCCACGGATCACCCGGTGGCCGGCATGTTCATCTTCATCTTCCTCACCTTTATATGCTTCACATCTCCTCCACCATTGCCACACATCTCAATCATCCCTCTCCCAAAAAAGCTCTCTCCCCGTCAACGTTCCGGTTCCGGCCCCAATAGAGCACCTCGCGCGCGTCCCGGCTCCTCGCTCTCGGATGTACTACCTCACGGCCGAAGGGATGTACTTCAAGATCATGGTCACTCTCCGTGCATCAAGGGTGGGACTTTCTCGACGCCGCACCAACCAAGTGCGTCGGCTTGGACTGCGAGTTCACCAACCCTCCGAGGGTAATCAGCGCGCCACCATCCCTCAACTCTCGGTGGCGACCGAGAATTTGTCCTTCTAGATTTGTTGGGTTGATGAAGTGCCACAAGTTCTCAAGGATTTCTTGCAGGAAAATACCATGAGATTCTGCAGCGCGGCTATCAGCAAAGATTTGGAAATGCCGAGTTCGTACAATATTGATATTACTTCTACGTTCGACTTCCAAAAGATACTCCCGAATCCCACAAAAAATCCCATACCGAGTCTGTATGATCTGGCAAATTCTACTATTGGGACAAACCTTGAGAAGAAGAAGAGGAAGAGGAACAAGAAGAAGAACAAGAAGAAGGACGACGCGGAAGAAGAAGAAGAAGAAGAAGAAGAAGAAGAAGAAGAAGAAGAAGAAGAAGACGGACTGATTTTTGGATGGGTCAATGTTCCATTGAGCTATGAGCAAGTGCATTATGCCGCTCTAGACGCTCGCCTGGGCTTCGAGATGGCTAGGAGGTATTGAAGACTAGTTGGCTACAATAGCCACGTTGATCGTCTCAATATTTAAAGATGATGAGTGGTGGTGTGGTGTGTGTCTTCTATATTTGTATGAACTCTGAATCGTCTCAATATATCAAATATTTCTATTGTTATTCAAATTCCTCATATTTTTCTAATTGCGATTTACAGATTCCTCACATATTAATTATGTCGTATCCAAATTTCAACATTATTTGGCCATATTATATGAATAATGCATATATTATTTGATAATAATTATAATGATAAATGGAAAACCAAAATTATTTCATATTCAAATTCCTCACATTTTCTAATAATGATGCATATATTATTTGTCCAGTTGCGGTTTACAGATCTCAAATATTAATTATTTAGCCATATCATATGAATAATGCATATATTATTTGATAACAATAACAAAAAATGAATGGAAAAACAATTATTTCATATTCAAATTCCTCACATTTTTCTAATAATAATGCATATATTATCTGTCCAATTGCGATTTACAGATTTAAATTATTAATTATTTGGCCATATATATGAATAATGCATATATTATTTGATAATAATAATAAAACATGAATAAAAACAAAATTATTTCGTATTCAAATTCCTCGCATTTTTCTAATAATAATGCATATATTATTTATCCAATTGCATTTTATAGATTTAAAATATTAATTATTTGGCCATATTATATGAATAATGCATATATTATTTGATGATAATAATAATAAATGAATAAAAACAAAATTATTTCATATTAAAATTCCTCAATTTTTTTAATAATAATTCTTATATTATTTGTCCATTTGCGGTTTACAGATTTAAAATATTAATTATTTGGCCACATTATATGAATAATGCATATATTATTTTTCTAATAAAAATAGTTTTATTACTGATTTTATTTTCATTGGAATTCAATATTATTATATTATTCATTATTGTTTACTTACATAATTGTTTTCGGTTTCAAAAAAATACGGAAATGTGGCACAATGTGACATAATTTATATGGTAGTATTTATAACAAGGTATAATCACATTCACGGGAGCATAGCAGGAAAGAATCGTGGAGTTAAGTGTGCTGAGGGTAAAGTAGTGTGACTTACGAGCCGGGACTAAATGTCCTCCAGCCCAAACCCTCTATCACAGCCACGTGAAGGGTTATTTGTCCCGGTTGGTAACCGGACCGAGACTAAAAGGTTTGCCTTTAGTCCCACCTGGATAGTCCCGGTTGGCCAACCGGGACTAAAGCCTGTTACGGGCTGGGATAGAAGGCCATGTCTCCACTAGTGAGAGTAGCCTGGTCTCAGGTCCACGCTAGGTTAGGGACCGGTGCTTTCAGCCCTAGCAAAATTGATACAAACTTGCAATCTAGTCTCGTGGCATTCATGGTTACTTATAGGGATGATTTCGATAAATGACAGTTTTATTAACTCAAAATTTTGCAACAAATATTCTATCGAACATCGCGAATAAAGGAGTGAATACTTGAAATAAAATATTTTGTTCTCTTATTAGCATTCTGAACATAATCCAAACTAAAGACATCACACATGTGCCAATTTATTATTGAACCTGAGAATTGTAACTTCTAAGACACAATTGTTAACGAAAACATAGGTAAATAATCATATCAGTATTTCAATTTATACTCTATAAGTTTCATTAAATATGTTAACCTTGTCATATACTAAAAACCTCTATAAAGAACCATGCTATACGTACAATGAATTTCCTCTGATTTATGTACGACACTAAATCTGCCATCATTCGAGCAAAAACTGTGCTTGGGCCAGGAATTGGGAACCGACAAAGTTCAGTTTCGTACAGGGATCGGACACGTTTTGTGGTACGCAAAGCAATTCTGCTCGATTTATAAATATATTTGTTAGGTCACACGCTTTAGAGATATTTACCTAATCATTTATACACTAAATAGTTTATGCAACTGAAAAAATGAACTTTTGTTATAATGTACGATTCAAATTTAGCAAAATGTTTATTTCAAGCTATGCTTTAAAAATGTAAAATAAAGAACACTACAACTTACATTTAGAAACATTTAATGCGGTTAACGGTGGAAAATTAATAATATAAAACTATACTTGTCAATTCTATAATATAGTGCAAAATTCTGAAAATATAACAGTCTAGTACAAATGTAATAGCAATAGGAGTTGGTCGGAAGCAATCAAGATAAGAGAGATAATGGAGTATATGGTAGTGTTAGAATTCTATGTACCAACATAAAAAAAATGTTGGTGATACCTCGGAAGGAGTCATACGCTAGACGTAATAGTAATAAGAGTTAGTTATTATCTATAACTTTATGTTTATTATTAAGTTTATCCTTTATGCGATAACTGCGCTGCTCCTCGAATATGAGATTCAAAAAAAAAGCTCACTAGCAAGTGGAGAGATATAAACAAGAAAGAAATAATTCATAGTTATGCATCTAATAAAACTATCTCATTTCTTGTGAGATGATCAAGCCTTTCTGGCCATGAGCATAGCTATGGTAGCAACAATGAGGGTGGCTCGTTTGGTTGAACAATCGCGTTGAACAAACCTAAGTCACTGATATGATATGAGACATTCTTCATGGTTCAACTGTCTGATAAAGACCTTTGACCATGAGAATATTATAGTGGCTCATATCAGAATGTATGCTTTGAACTTATCATCCCTCACCGGCTACGTGTTGAGAAATTTAATACTCGGGTATATATCTGAAGGTACTGGAAGCTTAGTGATTCTAGACTAGGATTTGTTCCTCCTGACAAAGGAGAGATATGAACTGGGACCTCTCGGTATTGTGAGGTTAACCAAAACATTTGTGTATACGCATTTTGATAGTGATCATCGGACATCATCAATATGCACCAAACAAGAAAAGGAGCATTGATAACAGTCAAGTATAGTCATCAAGGAGTTGATCACAGGTATACAAAAGTCTTGTCTCGGGTTATTAACGTATCATGAAACGAAGGTAATAACATATAATAACACAGAAGGTTCGCTCAAGTTTGAATCTTCAAGTATGCGAAGTAGCCATAGTGGATGTCTAAATCCCAACGTTGGATATTGATCTGAAGGTGTTCGGACTCATGAATGCGTTGTACCAAACTTGTTGGGTCAGACGCTTAAGGTTGTACAATCCATTTTTAGAGTTCTATTTATGGTATATATATGGTTGAGAGAAGCTTTTTAGAATAATTCTCGCAGCATGTTGAATTTTCCGTACATTTATGACTAAGAGAGAGACTTCCATAGTCATTTTGAGCATGTCGTAAGTTATTCGGGGTAACATCGAAAGTGTTGCAGGGTTGCCATATATGTGGATTTATTCTCGGGATCATTCCGGTGATATTTGGTACTAGGGAATTCCCGTTCGAGTGAAATCTGGAGTGTCTGGTGGTCACCAAAACAAGAGAGGGAAGTGTTCCGGTGGAGAGATAGGGGAAGGTGGCTGTCTAGGCCACAAGGGAGACGTCCAAGCCAGCCCACCTAGGCCAGCTGGCCAGGCCCAAAGGGCCTATTGCACCATCCCCCTTCCGGAGGGTTGGCCTTAGGGTGGGGTAGCCGGACCACCCCTTACCCGCACCGACCTAGGGAGGACGGCAGCCGGCCCTAGCTAGATGCCCCAAGGGCGGCGGATGCCCCCTGTCCACCCGTAAATACAGGTGCCCTAGCTCAATTAGTGTGGCAAATTCTCTTGAAGTCTATCCTAGCCCTTTGGTTGGCTGTGTCTATCTCTCTCCCTCTCCACATACGTCGTAAGGTTGTAACACTCTCACCGCGATAGCCTATCCCTGGACGGCGAAGCCTCACGGATTGTACGTCTAGACGCATGACCTACGCCGGAGGAATCGTCTGCTCAATTATTGGAGCAAGGAGGAGATATCCTCGTGGCTGGGAGGTATCGCCTAACTGCGGGGATCGCCCGGATCACCATGTTTATCAATCTCTTCCTCTTTACTTGGTGAGTTGATATTGATCGATTCCTGTTACTGCAACTACATAATATAGATCTTGGGTGTTTGTGTAGATGTGAATTTTCGATATACATGCACAATCCTCTTCAACCTACTCCTCATAGAGGCCTCAAAATCCGGAACGCATCCCTCTCATATGATGTTTTCACCTCTACAAGATCTAATAGTTTTATCCTTATTTGATCTTAGAATTCGTTGGGTAATATATGTATGAATCACATCCCGACCTCTTTTCCTTTCCTTTTTCCATATCTATGGATTGTAGCTGAAAGTGAAGTGGGACACGGTGTTGCTGGACTATCATACCAAGATGATGATTCCAGGGAAGCTCCTGTGCAAGACAGAGAAGGTACTATACGAACTAGGTTGAGACGGGACCATGAGCGTGTGTTAGTTGATGCCGTCATTGTGGAAAAAATGAAGAAAAGGAGGAAGGAGGCTGTTGGTGAAGAAATCGACGACGATGAAGAAAACAAGACTGATCAGACAATGTACCAGTATTGTTGTGGTGATGATGAAAATAGGACTACGAATCCTCCAGTTTTTGATGATGATGAATAGTACCAGCTAGGTGGTGTTTTGCAATCTTTTTTTTTGTCATGTGTTATTTGTACAAGATCATGTCCCAGATTTTGGTTTTATTTGTGTGGAAGACAATGGCAATGTATTGGTACTGATTTCTTCTGTTACAGCAGTTACATTGCCAATGTACTGGTAATGCTATTTTTGTGTGAAATACAATGGGTATTTGTGTACCCTGGAGTTTTGTGTTGGCACTGCCAAATTGCATTTAAATTGCAGTCAATATGCTGCCACAATAATTCATCTTAAGTAGTGACTACATGCTGCCGAAATTCTGTACAAAATTGACACAAGGTGCTGCAGTATTGATAACAAATAAACCACAATTACACTTGCTACACTTGTCCAGAGTGCACATCACATACTGCAAGGAATTACACTTGCTACACTGCTACAGATAACACAACAATCTGCTTTATCTACTCTCATATTTTAGTTGCTACACATCACCCAGGTACAATAGATGGCAAAAGCTACAGATAACACCCAAATCATGAAAAGGTTACTGCCTCAATGAGCTTGCATCTTGAAAACTTGGTTCTTCGGTTCGTCGTTGCTCTGCTTCCTTCCAGCAAGCAGCGAGATTTCTTCCTGGAGCCTCTCAATTTCTTCATCTCGATCCCAAACTGCATCACGGATTTTACATCTTGACACGTGATCTACGCCAGAGGAATCGTCCGTTCGATTCTTGGAGCAAGGAGGAGATATCCTCGTGGCTGGGAGGTATCGCCTAACTGCAGGGATCGCTCGGATCACCATGTTTATCAATCTCTCCCGCTTTACTCGGTGAGTTGATATCGATTGATTCTTGTTACTGCAACTACATAATATAGATCTTGGGTGTTTGTGTAGATGTGAATTCCGGATATACATACACAATCCCCTTCAACCTACCCCTCATGGAGGCCTCAAAATCCGGAACGCATCCCTCTCATATGATGTTTTCACCTCCACCAAGATCTAATAGTCTTATCCTTATTTGATCTCAGAATCGTTGGGTAATATATGTATGAATCACATCCTGACCTCTTTTCCTTTTTTTCCCATATCCAGCTTTCCTCCACTTACCATGGTTCGTACCAAGGACGGAGCTAGGATAGTTCAACAACAGCCGGCAATTTCATGTAATATATATTGGAGGGGGTGTATAAGTAATTTGAGGTCAAATCCACATATTAAGTCGAGATATTTCATAAAAAAATCACCATGAGGGGTCATGGCCCTAGGCAGCCCCCCTCATGCCTCCGTCCATGGTCAGTACTTTCTACTAATATATGTAACTATCGAGTCCAAGCCAAGAAACAATAATAAAGCACCAAACTAATGGGTAAAGCAAAGTATTTAAAATACACATATCCGTATAACATGTAACCATATATGTTCAATATTGAAATGAGGCATCCAAGAATGCGATCATATTTATCCCTTTTTACTTACAAAATAATGTCCAAAACCTAATGGTTGAACTAATGGTTAGGATGTATCCTTATTCTTCGGGTTTTGTTAAATGTAACGGTTCAAATATGAACTATATCCATTGTGTATACTAGGGTTAGGGTATTCATTGTCAATAACATAGATGAGCCATTGTGTATACTAGGGTTAGGGTATTCATTGTCAATAACATAGATGAGTACGGCGATACACATATCTCATAAACGAATGGTTTTGGTGGCTTGATTGTTGCTTGTTTTTCACGTGATCTATGCGTGTCCACCAGACCTTTATATATGCACCATGTCTTGATCCCAAAGTTAAAATCAATCCTACCTGGTAAGTACATGGGATAAACCAATGAAATAATTTGTGGCTATTTGAAACTGCGGATTGTGGCTATTTGAAACTGCGGATTGCATGCTAATCTTTTACTTACCTGCGTGTACGTTAAGAATAGAGCGTTCAAGAAGAATCCCTCTTAATTTTTTATATTAGGATAGTATGTTGGACATGTATACCACGTTCATAGTAAATACACAATATTTACGGATAATAAGCCGTCTGGAATATTTTTCATGTGAAAGTAGGCATCCTAAACTATTCAATGTCTCCTTGTCAAGTTTTGCAGAGATGTGAGGACAATCAAGATCATATCATTATCATCATCTATTCCTTTTTAAAATTCACATAACATTTGTAACCGGTTGGTACCATCAACTCTGTATTTTCTTTACTTTTGGAATTCTTTATACTGTTATTGATGACTACCAATAGATTGGTGGATTTTTCGTAATTTTTTTGGACATTATTGAAGTCGATTCACCCCTGGTAGTACATGGCTATCTAGCTATGCATATGTATACATAATATGCAAATGTATACATAATTTGCACACATACACTAATACGATAGATATACATGACTGCATGCTTGCATGTATATAGATTTGTAGCATGACTGCATGGTTAACCATATTAGCTTTGTGACTTTGCTAGCAATTAATTCAGAAGGTGTGGCCGTCTTGATCGAGGCCAGTCGCCATATATGTCATCGCACGCAGACCAGACACAGTGAAGCTTATCCCGTCGATGTGAATAGGTTACCAGTCACTACTCACTGGTACTATGGCGAGGATAGGCTAGGATCGATCCATAGATCGAGCTGCTGGCCGGGGTGCAGGTGCATGCTCGATCGACCGATGTCTCACTCTCTGTCTACACCGCTGTGTCTGGTCTGTGTTGTGTCATTAGCAAGTCTTAACCATCGGTCACAAGGGCTCGTCCGAGTGATGGATAGGTTTGGTTTAGACGTCGGACCAAACGGTGCACCAGATTAGCAGCATGGTAATCAATGTGTCGCCTCACATGCTAGCTCTCTCGATCTCTCTACAAAGTCCAAGCAAAACAAAAATACTAGTAGTAGAGCGTCTAAATTTTTTATTCTTAATAATAGACGATGTAAAATAAGTCTTGTGCCTAAATATTTTATTCTTAAAGCACGAGAGGCGCAAAAAAGGCTCTTGTAGATGCCCTACTCTATCTGTGACGCAAAAAAATTAGGTTGCCATAAAAATTAACCTCTCGTGATGCAAATATAGTCACCGAACAGTTGCCCAGAAGAAATCCCACCACCGTGCGGTGCGCACTGCCACGCCAAAATATCTTTCGCGCATCCGCCTCCATCCACATCCCTCATGCTACTACTGCCTCCGGCCAGGGACGAGGCCTCTGCCCTCCCGCCGCCCCTCCCATCCTTTCCGGCCTTATCACCGCGACCAGCGACCTCCCCTCGTTGTAGACAACCACCACCGCCACTGCATTGAACATGATGCCCCCATTCTGTGGCAGGTCTGCCGCCACGGACTGTCATCGAGTATCTGTTTACGCCCGACAACGGGATCGCGGACCGCGCCCAAGACCAAGTATGTATGCGTGAAGAGGCGGTCGCCCGCTCCCCACGCCTCTTCGTCGAAGCCGAAGAAGACAAAGGTCATCAGAGAGGTTCCTGCCACCTCTCCCGCAATCTCTCTAGCGACGCAAGCTTGTCGAAAGGTCGAAATCAAGCCAATCGACCTCGCCTATTTGAATTTTGATGTTCGTTGAATTGGCGAAGTCCTGTCTTCTTTGGCGTCACATACCCCTATGTTGGAACCATGGCCAGTTTCTAGTTCTTCCCTAACGTACCTCTCCAGCTCTCCTCCATCTCCATCTTGCTACGTAGCGTCCATGCGCCAGTCACCATCATGCACCGTGGCTCGGCATCGTCACCGACGTTGCTCCGGTGGTCAATAACAGGCGGTGTCGCCCCTATTTGGTGCCCCTTGGTCGTTAGCGTCCAACGCGCTAGCTGGTGCAGCCCCTGTTCGTCTTCCTCCATCGTATGGTTGGTCGACCAGAGAGCGGCGCTGACGCAAGCATGACGCCAACCCAGTTTTAACCTTTTTCCATAATTTGTAGAAGATACGGAGAAAAATGAAAACAATATTTCAAAATGTTCATTAGAATAAACATGTTTGTCGTGATCTTGCAAAGTTAAAATTCCATATATCGAGACGTGCAGGCACCCCCTGTTTTGCTTCATCGGCTACCAGAAAGTGTTTTGGTGTCTTTTAAAATCCAATTTTTGTGTACTCTAATTTATATTATAGGGGCCCCAAAAATGTATCATTCATCTTGTTGGAGATGCTCTCACGCCACATATACGCGTCAATCCTAGCTAATAGCATGTCTGAATAGCGTGTTTGTACGCGCGTAGCTGTTGCGGTGGTAGGTCAATCTAGCCTAATCGGCGCCAAACAAACGGAACGTACGTACGTATGGAAAAGGTTTGCAGGATTCATGAGCACGACCAGACGATCGAGCCGGTGCAATGCAATCGATCGGGCGGCCGGTAGGGTGTGGTACGTTTGTGGCCATGATATTCTCTCTCTCTAGCAAGTCTATACTATACACGTCGTCGGAGTAGTCGGTGGGCCAGAGCAGCCCATGTGCGGTCATGTGGTGGTTCGCGGCACCTGGGCCCACCACCCACCACGCACGTACACCACCGCCATCACCCATTTTGATTCCCATGTTGCTACCGAGCTCCATCGTCTCATGACGTCCTATCTAAATCTGCCTGTCAAGCTGCTCGCTCGCGCCGTTGCAACGGAAACGAATCGCGCCTCGCATGTTACCCTACTATATGCTGCTATATAGCTTATAGGCCGCTTATCTAGCTAGCTATCCATGCCAAAGCGCACGCGACATGTGCGAGAAGATTTGGTGATGCCATCATTCATGCATAGTGCTGCTATACGTACGCGCGCGTACCGTGCATCCATGTTAGCTTCTGTTGATTATTAGAGCGGCCGGCCGGGGATTAGTAGCTAGGAACGTGCCAACTAACTGATCCCATTAGGGACGCCATGCAGTTACTGAAACGTTTACTTTGCTTGCACGCAGCCAGGTGCGCACCACTTACCAAGTTAATGCAGGCATCCTGGTTTGATGCGGACGATCAAACCTGCTGCATGCTAGTACTAACATGAATTTAATTTAATTAAAAGTAACAGTCAAGTGCGCAGAGTACATCCCCGCAAAAAAAGGGTAAGCAGAGTACATAGTATGATTTATTTTACCCTGTACAAAAAGGTGAGTAAATTGGAAAAAAGCCACCATTTTTGCGCGCTAAATTTGAAAATCCACCATTTATTTGAAAATTTGCAAAATAAATTCACCAGCATTGCGCTGGTTGTTTACAATATGCATTGATGCTCGAATTTAGCCGAGTTAACAACATTTCAGACATGCGGGGCCCAAAGTCAAGGTGACATGGCAAGGCGGGGACGAACCACTCGGACATATCTATCCACTATTTTTATATTTTTTCTTCATTTCTCTCCCCCCCCCCCCAATCAGTAACCAACGCCGCCCTCCCCAGCTTCGTTCCCAGACATCGGCACAGCCTCTTACTGACTCAGAACCCACACCTCCATCCCGGTCGACTATGCCACCTCCCCCCACCCCATCTCAAGAAGAACGCCCTAGAGGTGGCCGCGGGCTTCGTCATCTCTGCTCGCGGCTGCCTCAACCTACAACACGACCGCTGGTGCCGACACGATAGCTTTGGTTCTTGTCCATTGCAATGGACAAAAGCACAAGGTCGCCGGCCCTCGTCCTCATACCAACTATATTATCTTTCTCCCCTACCTAGCTCCATGCATCTCCACCAGTCCGCGCCACCGAGCCATGGACACGACTACACCGCACCTTGTGGACCGCTCCTAGATGGAGCTCTTCCACATGGAATTCTTGGCCGCATTGGGAGTGGGCGACAGCCATGGGAGCAACCACCCTTTTATCCATCGATGGCAGGAAAGGACGACGCACTCCTTTATCCACCGGCGGCAGGCGGTGAGAAAAATAGCATAAAGAGAAAATAAGAGGAAGAAGTTGACAAGTATATATATCCCATAGGAAAATTACGAACATGTCAGAAACATCATTAACCCGTCTAAATTCGAGCATCAAGGCACACTGCAAACAATGGCGCCATGTTGATGGGTTTTTGCAACAAAAAAAAACCCGATGGTTTTCCATACTTCACACGTATTTCTGGTGTATTTTATTTTTGCAATTTACTCCACATAAAAGTTGCACGATTAGATTTTTCGATCACGCATATCAGCTTGATCTTGCTCGTCACTGTTGGCAGGTAATCACTTTATGTATGAATGCATTGGTTGTGCTTGCGCATCCATAGCAGACGTGATTCGAATTCGACCAGTTCAATTGTCTACCCGACCGCCGTCCGACCAAAGCAGTTTATATATCTTCCCATATCTCGCACGACGCATTTAGCTAGGTCACATCACATGCATGGGCTCAGGAGGGTTGTTCACTGGTAGGTTCTTATTCCCCAACCCCTGTGAGTGAGTAGCTAATTAATCTTACTACTACTAACTAGCTTGTCACATAAGAAAGAAAAATTAACAACCACACTCACATGGCCCTAGCTCTGTGAAGAACATGTTCTTTTGAAAATGGCTTTTGTCTGTGGTTGTCAACTGGGTATTATAAGACACACGCACCGGATCGGATCCTCCTGCCTGCCCAGGACAATTTGTGTCAGAGCCGTGTTTCTCGGGCTCCAATAGTACTTTCTCCTTCCACAAGATCACAACAGCACCTTGCTTTGTGTCAGAGACCAAATCTTGCTCCTTCCTTCTCCCTCCCCCACCCTATCATCACCATCAACCTCCAACCTTAACCCATTCCTCTCCTGCCTTTTAAGCCACGCTCACCCCACACCCCCGCCTACGCCTCCTCTCCTCTCCTCCTCCATCTCTTCGTCTTCGGCAGTTCGGCTTCTCGCTGCGAGGTTGAGGGTGTGCCGGCCGGCTGTTTCATGGACGCAAAGGGCGCGCCTTTACCCACGCCGCCGAGCCCTAACCCTAGCGGCAGCAGCGCCTCCGCCACCGTCGACGCGCCCAAGCCCATGCTGGCTTTCCACTTCCTGCGCGCGCTCTCCCGCGTGCACGCCGGCCCGGCCAGGCGCCGCACGCGCACCATCAGCCGCGCCGCCTACTCCTCCATGGCGCGCGCCGCCGGCCCACGCCGGGCCTGGAGCCGCGCGCTGCTGCGCCAGGCCCAGGCGCGCAGATCCACCACGCTGGCGTCCAGGCGGGCTGCCGTGCTCGTGCGGAGGCGCGTCGCTGCCGGACCAGCGCCGCCGCTAGCGCTGCCGCGCGTCGCCGGCAGGACCAGCACCGGAGAGACGTCCGCGGCTCGGGCGGCGCTCCTCCCGCCTCCGCCTCCGGCGCCGCGGCAGGCGGGGGAGCCGGCCAGGAGCGACGCGCTGCGGCGGCTCGTCCCGGGCGGCGCCGGGATGGAGTACTGCAGCCTGCTGGAGGAGACCGCCGACTACGTGCGCTGCCTCCGCGCGCAGGTGCAGCTCATGCAGGGACTCGCCGACCTCTTCTCCTGCCAATGATCCATCCGTCCTCCCATCGAGTAATTCTAAATTATTCCCTTCTCCTTGCACAACACCATCACCCTATTGATCGATCGATCGATGCTGGGTCATATCGTCGATCGATCTCGTGTGCTCGTGCGACAAGAGAGGATCCGATTCATCTCGACGGATGCATGCTGTACGCGTGCATCTTGATTCATCAAGATGGAGGATTACTGGAAGGCCGGCCGGGAGAAATTAGGTGGAGGAGGAGACTGGCCGAGTATATGTGCTCAGTTGGTAAGCTTATTGTTGTTACTAGCTAGTAGGTGAGCAAATAGTGGGTATATGCATTTGTATAGCTTGGGTACACATTGGAACCACACCAAGGAAAAATAGCAGAGGTAATTAATTGTAAAATATAAAGAGAAGAATCCATATGGAGTTACACATATACTAGTGCAGTGTTGTTGCGATAATCAGTAATTTTTCTGCATATGAGTTCTTAATTTTTCTGGAGGTCTATATATGATGATACCATGGCATGTGCAATCTTGTAGCTACACATGTAGGTTATGGAGCATATATATACAAATACACTTCCCTATCTGTTCCTTTTCCTCTTGTAGGTCTATCTGAACTTTGATTGGTGAACAAGGTAACTAACCATGCATGGATATGAATGCAAGTCACATGAAAGTAGGAAGTGATACTTTTTCTCTCCTGATGCATGTGACTCTATGAACATATTGCTGCTGAGCTAGCTATGCTCGTATTTTAATTGGTATAGAATCATCAAGAGTAGTTCCCTGCACATGCATCCATGTATAGCTGGATGCTGCTGCCATGGCTAGGCTAGCTACCTTTTGCCTTGTGTGATTAGAGTGTGCCCCTGGGTGGTTACGTTGAGACTGTTTGGTGGAGTGTTCATTTTCCAAACTCCTCCCAAGTTTGAGAAAGTGGGATCCACAATCTATGGAAGATATATAGGGGGTGCCAATCTTTGAGCTGGCCAAGATATAACTTGTAGACAAAGGGATCAAAGACATTCTCTCCATAGGCGGTTGGCATCTTTTGGTTAAAGTGTCTCCTTTCTTTTCCCTTTGGAAATGAACTCTCTCAACTACCAGCTTATACATCCTTTTTAGGTGCCACCGAGTATTCCGTGTGTGTACTTGATGCTGGGGTGGCCGGGTTGTTCCGTTTGCTTCTCCCCTGCCGTGTTCTTAGTTGTCTTCACACACATGGGTTCGTTGCTTTCTTTATGGGGTTAAGAATCTCATAGTTTGGGGTTAAAACTAGCTTCTTACTACTTGTTTCAGCTCACACAAAGAGAAGTTATTACGTTGTCATGTAGCAGAATTTAACCTACTTGGGTAATAAAATGTACGGTTCTAGGTCTAGATGCACGCATTATAAAAACTATATTTAAAAGCATTTTAAAATGTCAAAACAATTCTGATGTTTTTCCCCATGTTTATGTCTGGACATTATATGGTTGCAAAAAAAATTATGGAAAAGACATTTATGTGACATGCATAAAAAAGAAAGAAGAAAAAAATCTCGTGGATAGTTATTTTTGAGCACCAAAAATTGTCTTTTACACATGCCACATAAAATATTTTCTCCACATGGGACTTCGTCTGTGAACATAGAATGTTTGAATTTACGCATGCTATTTCTTTCGGAATTTTTAGATATTTTGAAATATGTTTTTTTGCGCAATGCGTGCATATGCACCTATGAACCAAATGCATTTCCATCTTAGTAGTCACTATATGTAAATGAAAAAATATACATATGCATGTGTGTGCTATTAATCAGCATACATAGGTAGGAGTAGATGTATATACATATTCACATATATATATATATGCACCTTCTTGGAAGAGATTGAGCTATTATCCAACACCTAAAAAGGCATTTAATTAATTCCTCTATATGCGGCACTTCGTTTATTTTATGCATATCTATATGTTTATCTTGTTATGTGCATAATCATTGTGTAGTTTCCACTTAGATTTATAATGATGCACTGTGTCTTTCCATAGAATATATAATGCTACTAGCTCGTATTGTTTGAAAATTGGCATTGCCCCGTTGTTTTCAATGAAATATTCATATGTGACAAAGGCTTTCCATGAATCCTCACATTTTGACACGACAAGCTGCCTGCATGTGTGCATTACACTTACCGGAAGTCATTGTCCAATATTCTGGACTGGACCACAGATTAGCCATATAAGATCATTATAAAGTCAGCGTTCACACAATCAAAAATGGTACTCAAATCAACAGCTAATGATATTTTGTAGTCCACCAGCTCATAATTTGTTCACTAGAAGATTAGCTGCACTTATTTGCTGGCCATGAATCACCCTTTGTTCCAATAAATATGAATGCAAGATGAAAGATTAAAGATTAAGCAAAATAATGATATCTGATCAACATGATGGTGCACTATACTGATTATTCATCGAATTGTTTTCCTAGTAACACTCATGGATTTGTAGGCCTCATCACATCTTTGATTTCTGCTACCTATTTACTTCCTCGATCTAACTTGTAACATATTTGATATTTTGGCTAGCTTCAAAAGACATAGGGGTATATACATAGCTATTTTGAAAGCGGTCTCTAGTAATAATGCTGCTAATTGATGAGATTGTCCTATATATAGATGTGCCACATTTTGACTTTAGCATGCATATGCATTGTATAATACAACTAGAATGTATGTTTAGTTATATCACTTGTATTTATGTTGAGCAAGAGCAATAGAGTACAACCGAGCAGCTTAGTCACAACGATTTTTGGCTCCCCAACTCCAGAGCTCTAAATTCTCTAAAATTTGAAACGTACTTAAAACAATCTGAAACAAATTCCCAGGTTTATTTCTGGGGATAAATTATGAAACTGCAAAATTTCATGGGAAAATGTTTCCATTTGTGTCTTTGAAAAAGTTGGGGTTACTATAGGAACTTGTAGTCTATAAATGTTCTGTTTTTTGCACAAATCACATTATTGTTTATTCTATGAAACTATTGAAGTTCTACATAATATTGCAATTTTTACACCAATATGTTTTAGAATATATGTGGTCCCAAAACTTTTGTATCTATTTTATTTTATCTGCATATTAATAGTACGATAGTATATATCCCATATATTAGCTTATAAAATATTACAAGTTTTACAGTGGTTAACATTTTTAATAACCGTCCATCCACCTATGCATTTGATAAATATATCATTAACATGAGAAAGAAGCTTTCTTGTAAAAGACATGAAAAGAGCTAGACCGGAAGAAATTGCATGCATGTGCGTCACCAAGTAACATGTTGGAGCTTGAGACGTCTCTGCATCAATGATAGCGTGACTAGATTATGATTCACAAGCTGCTTGTTTAGTTGCTAGCATTGTTTTTGTTCCTCTTGTGTCTATGACCAAGTGTAGCCTGCAAGCGTGAATGCAAGCTCTGGAGCCATGTTTTGCAACCTGTTTGGTTGCCCATAAAGTACCAAGCTGCATTAGAGCAAAAACATAAGTCACGTGTTTGGTGGTATGCACGAGCTTCCAAGATGCATAGTTTGGGTGTTTGGTTTCTTTCGTGCTAATAGTTGCTCTCACCTCTGCTCCTCATGGTGAACTTACACACCACCACACTTGCAACAAATTTGTCTGTGACCATCGAAATGAAAAAACTTGCAACAACAAGATAAAACCTAGAGGTCAAAGAAAATTTCAAACTATCAAGGTGCAATGAATTTGACGAAATTCGTCTAAATTAAGTTCAAACTAGAAAATGATATTTAGGTATTAAAGTTAACAAAACTCAAAATCCATTTCTGGAATGGAATCGCATCACCGTTCCACATATTTTTGTGTAGGCCTCATCGTGAAACGGTGGACTAACATGTACATGATCAAAATGGCAGGTGAGAGAGTCGAAGGAAACACGTCCATGTAACAAGCACACATGGACAATAGAGAGATATAGATCTATTCTTCTATGACTGTTGCACGTACTGGAAAACTTATAACACGAAAATTGTACGAAACTATAAGATGAAGCTACTTCCCAAAATAAATTTCAAATGGTCTACCATACTTGACGAATTTTAAAAAAAATCCGTCTAAGAAGCTCCAAACGTAAATAATAAATTGAAGATTAACAATGGCATGCATCTTTCTTGTGTAGACTTTATCTCGAATCGAAACATCCTTGTGTAGATTAGAAGAAATTAGATGAAGGACACTAAGTAAGGTGAGAAGAACATGCCAAGTGTGCTATGTGAGCCGGACAGTCAGAGTCACAGGGTGGAAAAACACGTTACATTTTGTTCCTTTTTGATCAGATGGAGGATGGCTCGCTGGAAATGGTTAAACTTGTGCGCTCCGTAGGTTAGATTTTGGGCTACTTTAAATCCTAATTGCTGCCAGCCAGCCCACTTGCGAGCCAACCAAACGGGCCAGATTTAACCCCTCAAAACATGCAAGAGTAGCTCTTTGGGTATGGAGCAGTCCAAGATCTGAGCCCAAAATGAGTAAATTAGTGGTGGAAGCCGTATATGTTCGTGCAAAGAAAATTGAATCGCTACGCATGAAGCGAGTCGCCCTCTGGCACTTGTCCGGGCGCCTATTGCCGTCAAGCGACGGCGGCCGGGAGCGAGAGCATTCCGATGAACGGAAAGTTGAGCAGCGGAAGCGCCACCAGCTGACGATGCCCTGCCGCCGCTGCCATCTCCATCAGCGCCTTCCTGATGGGCCGCAGCATCTCGGCCACCAGCCGCCACCTCGCAAGCCGCGACACGGCCAGCCTGCACCCACCGCCGCTGCTCCTCCGCCGCGCACCGAGCAACACGGTCCCACCGCTGCGCCGTCGCAGGCTCTGCCGCACCCTTCGCCCATTGCCGCACCACCTCGCCACCCCGGCCAGCCTCGTCGACATGCCTAGATTGCAAGAGCTGTGTTAAGCACGTATCAAGCTCTGTTCAGCGCTGGATCTTTCAGATGGTGTGCAATTGCAGGAGATTAGTTTGCTGAGCTGTGTGACTTGTCCAGTGAACCTTGATTTATAGTGGAGGGAGTGTGAGAGGGAGCGGCAATTAGGTACCTAAGTAGGAGAGGATTGAAATGTTAATTAATACGTATTACATAGCCTGCTGCGCTTTGGTGGTAGTGGTGATGAGATGGTGTGCTGATATGCCGTCACTGGAGGCTAGCTATGCTAACTAACAAAACAAGGCCTAACACTCGGCATAATACTGTAGCTAATCATGGGCAGCTAAAAATATAGAGTAAATCAAGCAAGCCTACAAAAGAAGAAAATTAAGTACTACCATATATTAACGATCGAGTACATATACATGGTACTACTTAAAGTATAAATAACCACAACATGGCCAACTCGGAGGCTGGCTAACTCATGGGAGAAACTTTAATCAGCTCCATCGATCGCTGGCTTCCATTACAGAACATGGCCTACTGCTTAACACTACTTGTGACAAGAGCGTGAAGGCCAGCTCTTGGAGTATTGGTAGTACATCGAAGGGAGGCGTGCTATATGAGAAAGGTTTAGCAGTTTAATAGGGGCTATCTGGGCCTGAGTTAGATGCAATTTGCTCTTGTTTACTGCCTAGCTGGTCCTTTTATGTACGTACGAGTTTGGTGCTAACTGCTACATGTTGTGATTTGTTGGTTTAATATCTTATCTTTTTCTCAAGAGTTTTTAAAAATATTTGAGCTGACGTGGTGTACTGGAGGGTCCAAACTAAACAACAAGAAGTTGGGTAATTTACAGTTGTTGTGATGATTGGAGCCATGCATCCATAGTACAGTATATATATATATGGCTGACGTTTGTCAAGAAAGCAAATCCAAATCGCTTGCTTGTAGTAGATTAAGGAGGAGGCTAGGAGAGAGATTTGGACGCTGGTGGGAGGGTTAAGAGCGTTCCAAAATGGATTAAACTAGTTAACCTGGCGTGAGACGAACGGCTGCCGATTTGTTGTTTTCGAAACAGGACGGATTGCACATGTTGGTCGATCCTGAAGAGCTGAAGAGCAGAGCTCGAATTCACAAAAAAGGGTAGCCTGATATCGTCTTTTGTGTTTAGTTGAGATATGTATTGCGCATGTAGCTTTTGCTTTTGACAAAATAATAATTGTTATTATTATTATGCGGTGGGGAAACCTGCTTAAAAAAAGATAGCCTTATATATGTGCAGAGCTCGATTGCACGAAACATGATGAGGGCTGCAGCCTGCAGAACTGCTTCATATATCGTATTTTGTGTTTAGTTGAGAATGAGACAATGTATCTAATACTATTATGGCTTGTAACACTCACTATTAAAACTATGCAATGAATGAATCTGTCCATACGAAAGTTAATACAGAGGGTCGAATTTTCCTTTTTTCCTAGAATTATAATTGTTTCGACCAAATACACGCTTTCTACCATGCGACATCTTCACACTATGTCATGTCAAACAAGGTGACATTCCCGTCGGTGTCGAGGTTTTATGCTAACTTCATCAATTTTGAAACCTGCTAGATCAGTTTCTTGGACTTGGTCTTTCGGAGATGTGCATAAATGTATGCATTTTTTTGTACAGACCACACACATAAGTTTCTGATTTTGTATGCAATTTTTTTTGAATTTTCTAAAGTTTGAACATACAAGTTGAAAAATATGTTGATTTTTCTCGGGCGTCACACCTCCGCACATGGCTGCCTTCCCATTCACTATGGAAAGACGGCAAGGTGCCGACGGCCATATTCTGTGCCGACGGCAATTTATTGGGGCCGTCGGCACAGAGCCGGTCCATGCCAGCCCACGGGAAGGGCCATCGGCACAGTGGCGGTTGTGCCAACGGTAGCCCTCGGGACAGCTCTAGCCGTCGAATCCGATCTCCGGAAGGGCAGCTCCCCAAGCCGGGGCTAACTCCAGTGTGTCCATCGAGGGAAGTTTTCGCGGCCACATACTATGCATGGACCCCGGTAAGTTATGTGGCTAACCACTTGTCACCGCTTTCCTGTTACATGACTAAGATGCTAACTCTTGCTCAAACATGTAGGGAATGGGATGTTCGCGGAACCGACCCTTTGGTTGTGCCTCTCCCAGTTCGTCGCGCGAGGCCACACTGATGCACCTCGGCCGCCGTTCTCCATGTGCTTCCGGTGCTTCTCTTGGTGGTTCTAGTTCTGGTGTTGGTTCTACCTATGTTCACCTACACCGACATCTGACGCATGATTTCTCAGATGATGATCTCTCTGCACTTTAGGTGGATGTCGAGCGCTTGTGTTGTCGATGTGTATGTGTTGCCTGCCAAAACCCACCGGCGAGCAGTGGTTAAGCAACACGAAGAGCCGGGAGGCTTCCAAGCTGGGGGGTCCCTCGACGTCGTCCCGCAAATGTTCCGGCACACGTCCTAGCGGTTGCAAGGCGTGCCACCTATACCTGGTCGGAATGTGTTGTTGCGATTAGTTTCTGCATGCGGACACGTAAACATTAAATACGAGCCCTATCGGCTCTCAGGTTGCCTGTGGATCGGCTCAAAGAGCCGATCGCCCCACGTCGGGTTAACGATGACATGGGGCTCCGCTTGATCAATATAAAGCTATACCAATCTACGACAGTTTAGGGTTTTCACCGCATGATCGGAACATCCTGCGCGTAGTTGAGCCTAATAGACACGAAAGATAATGGAAAACTAACCCTAGAAGAGGCCTAAAAACCAACACTAAGTCAATTCCGGAACATCCCTCTTAGGATTAACAAACCATACCTTACGTGCTACCGGATCGTTCAACCCGTTTGCAAGGCCTAACCATACGATATTAAACCAATCCTTGAAGAATCAAGGAGCAACTATAAGATTGGATCTACTAAATAACGAACAAGCAAGGTGCTGCCCTTACACCTAGGTAGGTGTAAGGGCAGCTAATATCGTGGGGCAGCATAGCTAAGCAAGCATGTATAAGAAAAGCGTCCATGCCAGCCCCAAAACACCTATGATAAATAGTGTTACTGCCATCAACAACGCTTCACGAGCAACACAAGGTAACGAATAAACACGTGCGCCTAGATCGCAAGATGCGATCTAGGCAGATGATGATCCCGGAAGAAACCCTCGAAAGAAGGGGTGGCGATGCGCCTGATTTGTGTTTGTTGTGAACGTGATTGTCCTCCTTTTTCGATAACCCTAGATACATATTTATAGTCCAAGGGACTTTCTAATTCGGTGCACGGGTTAAACTCTATCTTTTAACTCTAAACTAAGATGTGATCTACTATATTACAGATACACAGGCAATTAAGCCCAAACTCTTCGTGCAAGGCCGCTTCAAAGATGATCCACGCATATATTCTTCAAGCCCATCTTCACTTACGGCCCATCTCCCGATTGGGCCAAAATCTGGTGATAACACATGCCCCCCTGGTTTTGGCAATGATAATTTCAAAACCACTCTGTTTTCTTCGAAGGGTCATGTCGTGGCGAGACGGAGAACCGTCGCAGTATTCTTCATCATGATGCCTTGCCTTCTCAACTTCTCGCGATTGACAGTTGTGGCACCACATCCTCGAAACTGCTTAAGCATTAAATCTCCGCTATATCCCCTTTTATTTAGCCACTTCTCGCAGTTCCCTTCTTCGTCCCCGCGCAGCACAAAAACCCTCCTCTGCCACCATGTCTTCCTCTTCTTCCTCTTCTTCTTCGTCTCTTCCGTCCAATCCTCCCCCTCCGCGAGCCGACGCCGGAGTGGGTCCCAATGGCGGACCACATTCGCCGGGCCCTAGAGGACGGGGACGAGGCCAGCCACGACTTCTCCGTGCAGTGGGACGACAAGTCCTCGACCGACGGGAGAGCGACCTCCGCTTCCTCGCCGACGAAACGGAGGAGGAGAGAGCGATGACGATCGCCTCTCCTGGACGACTTCACCTCCTTCGAGGAGGAGGAGGAGGAAGAGGAGGAGGAGGACGACACCTCCTCCGACGAGCCGCCGGCCAGCGCCGCCCGGCCGGGCAACCTCGGCGACCGACAACGACGACGGCGACGAGAGGATGAGGACAACGAGGGCCTGCCTGGCGCGGCGGCAGCGACGAGCCCGGGAAGTAGCGCCGACCGGCGGCGACAGCGGCGACGATGAGGGCAGCGACGACCCGTAGATAGGATCCATAGCATAGGACCAATAGTAGTAGATGGGACAATGTGTCCCCTAGTTCTTCCTTTTGAGAGCAATCAGCTCTTTTATGTAAAGAATTTCCTCCAATTCGATTTTGCCGACTTCTTTCATGTTGATTTAGCCGATTTCCCCTCATCCTGACTTTGCCGATTGTTAACTTGATCAATGCTCAATGAGCCGATGGCATCAGTCCTTCACGATAACTTGCAAGGCAGGTCAAATCAGTTATCCCCTTTGCAACCTTTGCTCAAATTCGGATCCCAAATTTCCAATCGAACAGGTCCAGCCGGCCAACCCAGATCTTGGACTCCAAATCACCGAGCTTAATGTTAGATTTAACGGCAAAATTCCTGAACCAATGCCTTCAGGATGTCTACTCACGCTACTCTCAGACAGTGTTGGGCCTCCAAGAGCAGGTTTGTAGAACAGCAGCAAGTTTCCCTTAAGTGGATTACCCAAGGTTTATCGAACTCGGGGAGGAAGAGGTCAAAGATATCCCTCTCATGCAACCTGCAACCACAAAGCAAGAAGTCTCTTGTGTCCCCAACACACCTAATAGGTGCACTAGTTCGGAAAAGATAGTGAAATACAAGTGGTATGAATGAATATGAGTGAGTACGGCGCCAGAAAATAGCTTGGGCGTGCGGTTGATGGTAGTAATATTGTAGGAAGTAAACAAGCAGTAGTAACGCAGAGTAATTCAATAACATAACAAGCGACGATAGTAGTATTTAGGAACAAGGCCTAGGGATTAGACTTTCACTAGTGGACACTCTCAACTTTGATCACATAAGAATAGATAAATGCATACTCTACACTCTCTTGTTGGATGATGAACACATTGCGTAGGATTACACGAACCCTCAATGCCGGAGTTAACAAGCTCCACAATTCAATGTTCATATTTAAATAACCTTAGAGTGCATGAAAGATCGACACGACTAAACCAAGTACTAGCATAGCATGCACACTGTCACCTTCACACCATGTAGGAGGAATAGATCACATCAATACCATCATAGCAATAATTAACTTCATAATCTACAAGAGATCATAATCATAGCCTACGCCAAGTACTAACACGGATGCACACACTGTCACCATTACACCGTGCAGGAGGAATAAAACTACTTTAATAACATCACTAGAGTAGCACATAGATAAATTGTGATACAAAACACATTGCAATCATAAAGAGATATAAATAAGCACTTCACTACGCCATTCATAACGTGAATAAGTATTCGTGAAATATAGCCTAAGAGACCCACACGTGCACACTGTCACCTTTACACACGTGGGACAAGGAGTCTCGGAGATCACATAAGTAAAACCCACTTGACTAGCATAATGACATCTAGATTACAAGCATCATCATATGAATCTCAATCATGTAAGGCAGCTCATGAGATTATTGTATTGAAGTACATAGGAGAGATGAACCACATAGCTACCGGTACAGCCAGAGCCTCGATGGAGAACTACTCCCTCCTCATGGGAGCAGCAGCGTTGATGAAGATGGCGGTGGAGATGGCGGTGTTGATGGAGAAGCCTGGGGCACTTCCCCGTCCCGGCGTGCCGAACGAGACTGTCCCCGATCTTGGCGATGGCGGCGGCTCGGAAGGTTTCGCGTACCGTGGCTTATTCGTATCATGTTTTAGGTCGAGACCTTTATAGAGGCGAGGCGGAGTCGGAGGGACGAGGCGGCCAAACAACGGGGTGGCGCGGGCCCAGCCCCGCGCCACCACCATGTGTGGGCCTCTGTGGCCCCTCTGCGGCTCGGGTGTTCTGGATGCTTCCGGGCAAAATAGGAACCTGGCGTTGATTTCGTCCAATTCGAGAATATTTCGTTAGGATTTCGAAACAAAAACAAGGAACGGCACTTCGACATCTCGTCAATAGGTTAGTTCCAAAATGCACGAATATGACATAAAGTGTGCATAAAACATGTAGATATCATCAATAATGTGGCATGGAACATAAGAAATTATCGATACGTCGGAGACGTATCGAGAGCTCTAGGACCGTTGCTTGAAAACCTTGATGTTGAACTTACAGAACAGGTACCATTTGCCCACAACTTTCCTTGTGATGCTCTGTTTCTTGCGCAACAAGATGGCCCGAGCCTATCAATGATGATGGCTCCCTCTTCAAACTCCTCCCACCACTCCGGTGGTTCCTTCAACAACTCACCACCGTTTAAAAAGATTGTGGTGCGAGCTAGCCGATTTCAGCCAAAATCGGCTCCCAAGACAAAGGATCTTCGGTCCAGCTTCCCCCGAGCCTCGAGGGCGAGAACAGCGCGAGAAAAATGGCTGCCGGAACACTTTGAAGAGCAACATCCTTCTAGGCTATTAGTTCATTAATCCTGCTCTTGTAGACTTCTACCGAAGATAATATCAGCAAGGAGACGCAATCCAGCCGACAAGGTTCGAGCTTGGGCACCTCTGGAGACACCACCACGTAAAACCAGCCGGATGTGCCACCATCGGCTTCCAAGAAAAGGTCAACCCTTAAACCTGCTGCCCCTCCAACTCCCATCAAAACAGGGCAAGCTTGCGCACAAGGAGTCGATGCACCAAGAGGGCTCGGAAGGATCCCCCTTTCTCGAACCAAGACTTCACAGGTAATGGCTCTCCAACTTCTCCTAGCTCAATTCTTGTGATTTGCTGCTCAGATCGGCTCACCATCTTCTTTGCAGAGTGAGAATGTTGATGAAGTTCTGATGCCCTTAGCGCTGAACGTAATAACCTCTATTGGTGACATCGACCAAGTCGCCACCTTGGCCAAACCCCAGGCAGAAACGCCACAGCCGATCGCATCGTCATCGGCTGTTCCCATGGTCCTAGGAGAGGTATGCTCCCTTGTTGGGCTCACCCTTTCTCGATCTGCTTATGCTGCCCTTGTTGTTTGTCGTGTTATCTCTCGTGCTTGGTCGAATATCGAGCCGGCCCCTCCACAGCAGGTGATGAACCAAGTCCCAGCTCCAAGTCCCACATCCTTGAAGCTCTGCAATTCTAGAGTCGATGTCCGAGCATCGGCTGTGCTTAAATTTTTTCTATTTTCGATTTTTTATTAGCCGATCGATTTCATGAATCGGCTCCTCCTGGGTACATACTTCGTGGCCTTGTATCTTCTCGTGTGTATGCCCCGAGCCGAATCCTTCAAGTGATTGAAGATATCGGCTTTCCAACTATAAGCCTTTCACATCACCCACCATGCTAAATAGCGCGACTAGCAAATGTGGTGAGAATGTGTTTTGGCCGATTGTTGGAATCGGCCTCCCTTGCAGTTGTATCTAAGTAAAGGTCTCTACTCTTCTGTCCATCGTCTGTAAACCCCTTCCCTTCTCATTGCTGCTAAATCAATGCGAACACAGGCAGAAGGCATGTTGAGGCTAATTTTGGCCGATTGCGAGAATCGGCCTCCTTTTCATTGCAATGTTTACTGAGGGTTCACAACTTTTTGGTTCTCCTATGGCTACGTGACATGCTTGAGGTGAGATCCTTGCTTTTTTTATTTTTTGGGCCGATCGCAGGATCGGCCTTGCCACGTGCGTCCATAGACTCGGAACTTGTTACTCTAGGCCGGTGGATAAGACCAGCCGCACCCCATTTTTAGAAGCTTCGATGCGCTCAGCCGTCCGATTGATTCCGGAGCGGCTCTTGGTCGTTTGCTTCCCATGTTCATGGCGGCCAAAGAGATTTCGACCGAATCGTCTGCATGAACAACCTCCACTTCATCTCCATCCCATTGTATGGCGCACGATGCATTGTGGATGGAATGCAACTTAGCGTGGATCCAATCCCTTCCTAGCAGGACAGCGTAAGTGCTCTTGCTGTCGACGATGAAGAAGGACGTAGGGATGGTCTTTCGGCCGACGTTAAGTCCACGTTCAACACCCTTGGCTTCGATGCTTGACCATTGAAATCGCTTAGCGCGACGTTGGTTTTGATCAGATCTTCATTGGAACGTCCCAAACGTCATAACATGGAGTATGGCATTATGTTGACGGCTGCTCCCGTGTCAACCAGCATCTTGTTGATAGGTTGCCCATTGATATAACCTTTCGGGTATAGGGCTTTCAGATGCCGTAGCTCTTCTCTCGTGGCTTCTCAAAGATGACTAGCCGCGGGCCGCAATCAAAATGTGCCACCGACACTTCCTCGTCTCTTGGAGCACAAAACTCGACGGAAGGATGAACACCATGTTTGTATCGGCCGATGCCTCTACATCGGCTTTTGTCTGCTTGCGTCGCCACACTTTCTTCGTGGCCGTGCCTCGTCTCCAATGTTTGCTGAATTTTCACGGCCAGATCGGGCCGTGCTTTCCTCAACGTGTCAGGTGCGCCTCGGCTTCCTCCAAGTTACGTAGCCGTTGCACTCTGCGCTTTTGGGAGTGGCTGAGTCCATCGTGGCACCACCTTGGCCGGTGATATCTATCTTCTTCCTCCGACTCCTCGAAGTCTTCATCTTGAGATGACTCAGCTCGTTTGAGGTGGGAGAGGTCCTAGACGTTTGAACACCGAAACTTCATTTGTTCCCTTCCTCTTCTTTTACATTAGGCGAGTTATCGATTGTAGGCAATTGGCTCATTCCCGAGTCCCAGTGTTTGAAGAAAGGACAGTTCCAATGCCTATCCATGTCCTCTTGCTCTCTTGATCTCCCTCTAGCGTGGCGCTCATACCCTTCGTATCGACGGTATTTCTTGTCCTGCGACGATATCTATCATCATCTACGTCGTAGCGCCACGTCGGTCGTACTGCTGCTCATATTTGTTGAGGAGGTGCGCGGAAAGTGGCCGTTGATACCGCACGCTTCTCACCTCTTCCTCGATCAGTACCGTCTGTCATCATCGGGGCCGGTCGCGTGGATCGGCCTCCTCTTTATCTTTGCCACGGGAGTGACTGCTCTCGCTTATCCTTGCTATGGCGATCTGCAAGCCCCGCCATGTTGATATCAAAAGAGAAACCTGGCTCGCGTATGCAGTGAGATCCACCATGTTGACGTCGGGAAACGGATTCGTATCAACTCTCATGGCACGAAGAGTAATCGGCCTTGTTCTATCGCCATTTGAATCTGTCCGCGCAAGACTTTGCAGTCATTGGTGGCATGGGTGAACGTGTGATGCCATTTGCAGTATGGCATGCTGTTCATCTCTTGTACCGTGGGGATTTTGTGGCCTTCGGGTAACTTCAGCTGTTTTTCCTTCAGCAACAAATCAAAAATTTGCTCCGTTTTGCTTAAATCAAAGTCAAACCCTTTTGCAGGCCCTGGTTGTTTCACCCACTTGCAAGACACGGGCTTTGCCCCCGAGTCCATTCATCTACAGCGACTTCCTGATCTCCTACAGAATCTTCATCTTCTTCCATCTCGATCAGGGCGACGCGCTTGAACTTGTCCTGGTACAATTTCGGGTGGCGATGTTCATACGATGTCAATTTCTGAACCATATGCGCCAGTGAATTGTAGTCCGCTTGGAAGGTCACGTCTTTGAGCGGTCTGACAGGCCTGCTATCGCGACTCGACGCTTCCTTCTCGGATAAACGAACCGAATAACATCGGTTCTGACGGTCTGAAGCGGATGTATTCGACACCGTCTCTCCCGCTCGAACACGGATCGATCGGCAATGCCAGCTCGTAGCTTGAATGGTATTGTATGTGGAATTGTTCCTCAGTGCTTCCATGTCCGAACCGAACGGTGGCAACGAGGTGTACCACCCAAAGGCGGACCCGTGAGAGATTGTGAGAAGAACCTCACACGCAGCTCGTCGAAGCTGAGACCATGCCCAATGTGCCAAATATCGGCTCACGTGCTCAATTGAGCTGGTTCCTTCGATCCACTGAATTTTGTGAAGTCGGGGAGCCGATACTTAGGCGGTAGTGGGATTAGGTCATACTTGTTGGGATACGGCTTGGAATAGCCGATCATTCTCTTCTTCGGCAGGATGCCGAACTGATCTCTCATGATTGAGGTGATCTCATCCACCGTAGGAGCTGCAGAAGTTGAGTGTTCCTGACTTGTTCCATATTTAGCTAGCCACGCCTATTTCTCATCTGCTCCAGTGTTTCTGCTCTCAACTACTCCTGCGGCAACCCTTCCTACCGTGGCAGTCCCTCCTGTGTAAGCTCATCCAATTGTTGCATCCGACACGTATGTGCACACGTATCCATGTGGAATCTCCTTGGGCGGCTAATACAGGAATTGGTAATCGCCGGGATCACCTCCAACCATGTAGACAACGTACGCGGCGAACCTTGTTGCTGTGGAGCGCCATAGCGTACGGCAGTGGTGGCTGGTGTAGAACGGTATCTCTCCTGATGAGTTCCTAGCGCAGGTCCTGAAGGAGAATACGATGCTTCATGATTTCTTGCACCACGTGAAGCGCAACACGCTCCAAAGTGTTCACCAGGCTCTCAGAATGCCGATGTAGAGAATGAGCGACGGCATAGTTAATTTCTGCAGGGCTGGGTACGTTCATCCGAAGGAGAGATAGATCTAGTCCCTCCAACGCGCCTTCGGGTTGGAACCCTTTGAACTTGATCCCGTGCGAACGGGTCTTCTCGAAAGAGCCGATGAGATCGGCTTCGAAGATGGCCTTGAGATCATCATATTTCTTCTTGTGCTCGCAGTGGATCTTCGTACTTGACCGGTTCTTCCGCCATCTCGGATGTTGATGTGGATGTTGCGGAAGATGGTCCCACGGGCGTGCGAGAATGTGTTGCTGCCAAAACCCACCGGCGACGGTGGTTAAGCAACACGAAGAGCCGGAGGCTTCCAAGACTAGGGGGCCCTGGTCCCTCGACGTCGTCCCGCAAATGTTCCGCACACGTCCTAGCGGTTGCAAGCGTGCCACGACCTATACCTCGGAAGGTGTTGAATTGCTTCGATTAGTTTCTGCATGGAGACACGTAAACATTAAATACGAGCCCTATCGGCTCTCAGTTGCCAGTGGATCGGCTCAAGAGCCGATCGCCCCATGGCTACGTCGGGTTAACGATGACATGGGGCTCGCTTGATCAATATAAAGCTATACCAATCTACGACAGTTAGGGTTTTCACCGCATGATCGGAACATCCTGCGTAGTTGAGCCTAATAGACACGAAAGATAATGGAAAACTAACCCTAGAAGAGGCCTAAAAACCAACACTAAGTCAATTCCCGGAACATCCCTCTTAGGATTAACAAACCATACCTTACGTGCTACTGGATCGTTCAACCGTTTGCAAGATCTAACCATACAGATATTAAACCAATCCTTGAAGAATCAAGGAGCAACTATAACAGATTGGATCTACTAAATAACGAACAAGCAAGGTGGTGCCCTTACACCTAGGTAGGTGTAAGGGCAGCTAGGTATCGTGGGGCAGCATAGCTAAGCAAGCATGTATAAGAAAAACGTCCATGCCAGCCCCAAAACACCTATGATAAATAGTGTTACTCGCCATCAACAACGCTTCAGCGAGCAACACAAGGTAACGAATAAACGCGTCGCCTAGATCGCAAGATGCGATCTAGGCATGATGCTATCCGGAAGAAACCCTCGAAAGAAGGGGTGGCGATGCGCTGATTTGTGTTTGGTGTGAATGTGATTGTCCTCCTTTTTCGATAACCCTAGATCCATATTTATAGTCTAAGGGACTTTCTAATTCGGGCGTGCACCTAACCGTGCACGGGTTAAACTCTATCTTTTAACTGCTAATTATTCTATGATTTAACTATTATTTTGATGTTGTAAATAAAATAAAAGAACCAAATGGCAGCACTTGTGCCGATGGCAATGCCGTCGATACAGACCCTTCGTTTGTGCCAAATGGCAGGGTCTGATTGCCGTCGGCACAGTTGGTGCAACAAAAAAAATTGGCTAGCAGGGTTTTTAGGGCGCGGCGATAGCTGTGCTGCCGTCGGCATAACCAGTGACGAAGCTAGAAATTTTGGTCACTGGGGTCAGCTTTAATTCCTCTCTTTTTCAGTGGTGTCATGCTCTATAATTTTTAAAATTTAACATTAATTAGTGAAGAATTTACTAATGTCCACCGGTGTCAGCTGACACCATTTGCCTACAAGGCAGCTCCGTCCCTGGGCATAACGCGAAGTTGTGTACGCGTGGAAGTGTCTATGCTGATTGCTGATGGCATTACCTTCAGCATGAGGCCTTTCCTGGGCTAACGGCCGTTAGCCCTTCCCCATGCCCACCTGCAACTGTTCCGACGGCTGGAACAGCCCATCGGGCTGAGGTCTATGCCGACGGCTGCAGTTGTGTCAATGGCCAAGATAGATGAGTTGAGATCATATTGTGCCGACGGCAACCGCAGCAGTGCTGACGGCTGGCGCCCGTCGGCATCTTGCCTGTTTCCTGTAGTGAATAGCTACCATATCATGAACATCGGTCCATAAAATTACTTCTAAAAGAACGGCAAGAAAGGTATACTGTTGATGAAGTAAAAGTGTAAAACCATGCACACGGACACTTGGATCATTAGTTAGTTCATTACATGGAGCGCCACGCTCTCGGTCAAGCCACTACGGCCGGGAGCGAGAGGGTTCCGACGAATGGGAAGTTGAGCAGCGGCAGGGCCACAAGCTGCCGCCGCCCCGCCGCGGCCGCCATCTCCATCAGCGCCTTCCTGATCGGCCGCATCAGCTCGGCCACCAACCGCCACTGAACCAGCCGCGACACGGCCAGCCTGCACCCGCCGCCGATCCTGCGCCGCCCGCCCAGCCACACCGTCGTCCCGCCGCATCGCTGCCGCCGGCGCCGCCTCAGCTGCTGTCGCTGCCGCTCCCTCGGCGTGCCACACCAGCGCGCCACCGCGGCCAACCTCGTCGGCATGCCTAGAGTACAGTACCACGCTCTGTTCTACTCTGCTACGTTAGCTCTGCTGGATCGTAGTGTGTGTGTGTGTGTCGTGTGCAAGAGCTTATAACTCCGTTCTTTGGCTTAGATGCGTGACTCGATCAGTGAAGTTCTGATTTATAGAGGAGCGAGTGAGAGAAGGCAACCATTAGGTATCTAGCTAATTAAGTAGGTGATACGATTTGACATGCTAATTAAATTTAAAATTATAGCCTGCCGTGATGATGATGGCTTGATGATTTTCCGCCACTGGATCGTAGCTAAGCTTTTTTTAGATGAAGCTAGCTAAGCTAATCAAACTCAGCGCAATACCTGCTAATATTTTCATGGCATGGCATCCAGCCCAAGTGTACATGTCCCACAAGCAAAGGGTGTGATCATGTCATCCATACGGTAGCTACAAATTAGGGGAGAACAAGTAAGACTTTATGTGAAAAAAAAGATTAATTGGTACTATATATACTAAATATACTGCAACATGGTAACGTTAACTTAAAAAACACCACATGGCCAACTCTCAGGCTGGCTAAATCATTCGAGAAACTTTAATCAGCTCGATCAAGCACTAGCTTCCATTTTAGAACATGGCCTACTGCTAACAATCTCGACAAACTTATAATAATGGATATAATGTACTATAAATAAGAGTGTGAAGCCAACTAGCTCTTGGTGAGATCGAAGTAATACCAGGTCTTGGGATTTCGAAGGGAGATGTTGAGAGAGCTTTAGAATTTTAATAAGAGCAATCTAGGCTTGAATAAGACGTGATTTGCTTTTGTTTACTGCCTAGCTGGTCCTTTCAGGTACCTACGATTAGTTGATGCTACACACTACACGTTGTAGTTTCTTGGTTTCTTAGCTTATCCTTTTCATGAGAGATTTTTTAAAACATTTTCAGCTGTGGTGGCATAAAAGGGAGCCCACCAAATAATCAAAAGGTGGATAATTTACAGTCGGTTTGATGATTGGAACTATGCATGTGTAGTACTATATATTCAGATAGGCAGGCCTTGCTCATCAGGGTGATGTGTCAAGAAAGAAAAGCCTAAATCGATCACTTGCTTGTATTAGATTAAGGACGAAAGTAGGAGAGAGAGATTTGGACGCTGGTGTGAGATGGTTAAGAGCGTGCCAAGATGGATGGATTCATGGATAGATGTAGACTAGTTAACTAAACTAGCCGCGTGACGAATGTACAGCTGCCGATTTTTACGGAAAATAACTACGCTGATGTCTAACAGCTTAGCAGAAAAACAGAACAAGACACAGAATTAACGCCAATAATCAAAATCGGAATTGGACGGCCGAGGGCTTCGCGAAGCATGGGTGGCTAAATTGTGGCTTATGCCCCTTTGTAAGCAATGCTTGAAGACCGTCGACCACGTCTTCATCCATTGCCGCTTCACAAAGCATGGGAGGATGGAGGGTTGGTGTGTTGCCGAAGCTTGGAGAGAAACACACGGTGGCCAGGTTTGCCACCGTGATCTGCGACCATCCTGGAGGGCCTCTCCAGACGCCATGATGGCGTTTTCTTCTACCTCCTGTGTGGAGGCCCCTTAGCAGCTTCTCGCCAGAGTTCGCTGCCTTCTCGTCGCCAAGCGGTGCGTCCCCGGAGATGTCTAGGCGTCCAGCGGTGGTGGCTCAGAGACGGTGGAGAGGCCCAAGGACCTGATTGCTTTCTCAGTTCTTGTTCTAGAGTCATTTTTGCTATTAGGCAGGGCTATGTTGTTATTTCTTTTTCTGTAAGGGTCCTATGTGTAATTTGTACCCATCGACTGAAATAACGGCAGCTTTGGGGTCCTTCGAGGCCCCTCTACTTGTTCAAAAAAAAACTAGCATATGGAGTTCCGTGAAGGATCATTTGGAAATTACCGAGGGCAACCAACAAATTTGGGCAATCATCACCATCACCTAATGGTGGGAACTCATGGAGGGAGGTTTCGCCCGAAGCCGCAAGGCCATGGCTTCCGTCACCCTACTTGTCACTTGGAAAGAGGCACTCCGTCGCATGTAATCCTAGATAGGATTAAGAAAGAGGCATGTTTATGGATTCTCGCGGGTGCCAAAAGATTGGATGATCTCATGCCGGAAGAGTAATGCGTTGTATTTTGATCCTCGCATGTACTTTCATGTAAAACTTCTTCTTAATCAATTGATTGAGGCGAAGCTTTTGCCCTAGTTTCCAAAAAAAAAAAAACGGTTCAATTCTCGTACATCTTTGTAAAATTATCACGTTCTACATAATGTTTCTACAGCTCGTGTTTGTAACTTTTTATACTTGATCGAAAAGGAGAGAAAATTAATTAAGCCAGTAATGTAGCTGATTAGTCAGGCCTGTTTGAAGGACTAACTAGTCAGCCAGGTGGTTAATGGTTAGGTCAGGGGATTGCCTATTCGCTAGGGCATTGACATTGCTATTTTTTCCTGAATGGAATAGAAATCTCATGCTCCGGCAACTTGCAGGAATGGCGTCGCCGCCCCACCTTGGCTCAATGACTAAAATAACGCAACATAGCCGTATCTGGCTTAGTTTCAACTAGTGCCCTGTTTTGTCGTGGTAGCTGGAGCTTTCTGGTTAGCCTGATTGACTCCAGCGGCCATCAATTTGGTCCATGTGTAAATTCTACTAGTAGCAAATTAGTCTACCAGGGTTGTCTGTTTCTAAAGATGCCTTAAGTTTTCTTATTTGTAAGTTGTATCCATGCAACATTTATTTAACCAATATATGATTCTCTAAAAGAAGTCTAGAATCAACAGGATACAATCTTAGGTTTATCCAAAGGTCAAGACAGTCGAATTTCTAGTTAGGATGAAAGTCAGGAAAGTTAATTTTAGGTCTATGAATTGTCAAAAGTTGTATCTTTTCATGAAAGAAATAGCATAACATTGTCCTCACATGACAGGTTAGCAGTCACCAGAAGTTGTGGCCTTGTGGGCCTTGTGGTGTGGATTTCCCTCCAACTGTTTACATATGGCAAACTGTGCTTCACCCAACTGCGACCCCAAAAACTTATCGACTCCGATACCTCCTGCCGGTAACGTTTACAACGTTGGTTCATACTTCAAATTCCGCATAATTTTGTGCGTGAACTTATCTAGAAGGTGTTGGAAGTCGGCTCTATCTTCTACTAAGAGCAAGTACAATAGAGTCCAGTCAGCTGGCTATAAGACATTAAATAATATATCTTAGATGAGTTGGAGGAGAGAGGGAAGAGAGAAGAGATGTGAAACTATCAATAGCCACTTACCGTCTTCTGACTTTGTGAGAGTGAAAAGTGGTCATGTATTAGTAAAGTAGTCAATTCTTATAACTATTATACATATTATTATATGGTACTAATGACATGGCATCTTGTTATAGCCAACAGTTGGCTATACTATTGGAATTGCTCTAAAGCGTTGGCCATGGAGGTTACACACGTGGCACCCGTAACAAACCTCTCAAAGTTCCAGATAGGGCAGATCTACAGGTGGGTAAAGTTAATCATTAGCTTCAGCACGTCTTGTCTAAACACTGGATAAATTTACAAGCCTTTACCCTGCAAAATCGGCAACCCAAGTGTTCAAAGCTCTACCAGTTTTGGGGATATTTATAGGAAAACCAAGGATTTCAGAGAGAGCGGACGTGTTTCATCTGGCATTATTGGCAGCATGCCATCAATACTCCAGAGAAACACATCAGCCCAGGACCTGATTCACTTTTTCATCAACAAACCTCTCTAACTAAAGGTTTGGCCATGAATGAAAAGGCTACTCGAGTACGTTAACTCAGCATGCATTCACTATTAAGGACAATCGCAGAAATACGCTTTATCAGTAAGTACAAAATGACCAATCATTAATGGCACAACAACCATGTACAACTACGATATCTTGAAAGTGGGGCATAATTTTTTTTCTAATATTACCCTACTACAGTATAGAAAATCAATCCTGTGCAGTTACACATGATATCAGTTAGTTGACAGGTCGATACAAACAGAACTGTTAAGATCCTCAGAAGGGATGGACTAATCACATCTCGATGTCCTCCAATTCTGGAAGGGGAAAACGAAGTATGGCCGCTATTCCTGTCAGCTGCGCTAATTCTGCTCAAACATATAGAAAAAATGCAACCTCAGAAAGCAGGAACATTCCAGTGCAAGAAAGCAATCTTCTTGCTTCAAAAATTATGTCATAAACTGTAATCTTTATTTATTACTCCCTCTGTCCCTTAATATAAGATGTTATTACATACTCCAATAGAGTAATAACATCTTATGTTAAGGGACAGAGGGAGTACTTCTCTTTGCCACATTTCCCATAGAGTAACGTTTTATTGCATTCCAAATATTTTCATTGAAGTGTAGTGTGAAATGAGCCATTCTGTATATACAATAGTGGCAGGATACTCACGATCGCCGGAGACATGCATTGAAGAAAATATGTACACTGTACCACCAAATTTCTTGACTGATTCAACCAAGTTCACATACTTTTTCCTGGTACGAATGTCTGTGTTCCTATAAGTGGAAGCAAAAGGTTATATTGTTACCACTGAACTTCAATATACATACTGACAGTTTGGTATAAAACCTAACGTTCTTCACTTTTCTGCAAGTTCATAAAACAGCCACTGGGAGAATCTTACAAGGCAGAAAGTTCAGTAACTGGGCAATAACTAAATAAATAAATAGCAAGGCTGTACAAGTAAATTAGTTGCAACATGCAACTCATAAACTCCTGTTTCAACTCTCAGATCATAATCGGGACATGTGTATTCAGCTTGAAGCCACTTGTCAAAAATGGAGTATGGGACCTTAATTGCTATACCAGACTACTAAAAATAAACTATTGAAGGAGAAACCTACTCCCTCCGTCCCGAAAAGGGTGCACAGATTTATCTAAATTTGGATGTATCTAGACACAATTTAGTGTATGTATACATCCAAATTTAGACAAATCAACATCCTTTTCGGTACGGAGAGATTACTATTTTTTTCTTGTGGGGAAAAATATCAATTCGAAAATGTACAAAATAGTAAATGCCACAAGATAGAGCTGCAGCAACCAGCTCATGTTGCAAATATAATTCAATTCAACAGAACAGGATATATCAAAATGTTTGTGCTCGTGAGTCATTGCTTTTCAGAAAGTTTGTGCTCATTAGTGAAAGCACATAGTCATTACTTTGTAATGATTCTCTTGGTATGAAGTGCTCGTTTGTGACATGAACAATAAGGAATAGAAACTAATATACACTAAACATCTACTTCATAAAGCTCAAGTAATCCATTTATCCAATGTTTCCTAATGAGGTTTGTCATTCATCTATAGCAGGTTAGGCCAGCAAGTTAGCTAACCTAATTCAATGGCCACATTGCACAGTCCTGTCACATTAAGACTTATTTGTCGAATTTTTATATCCCCTTTGTTCCAATACCTAACCAATCACAATTTTCGAACTGGAAACCATAAGGGAGGCCCTGTCCGTACATATTTATTATCATAGGGAACAGTAGAGACAACAAATAACAGTATACCATCAGTTCCCTAGAAGTGACTTACCGAAACAAAGTATCTGTCATTAGAAGAGTCTGGATTGCAAGCCGGTCATTTGCAATCTCAACATGCTTAGGTCCATAACAAGCTCGGTCCGAATCCTACAGTTACGTAGCAAATGATGAGGTTTAATCAGATATGCTAGAAGTAAGCACAATTAATAACTGTGAGGTATAAACATATAATACCAGCACCATAACTATTCCCCTGATATGAAATACAAGTGTATATGTATAAATGTATGCATGGTCAATATCAAAGCAGTAGCAACATGGTCACTATGAGATAAGTTGCATAGTACTGGACATTTCAAAAGCCAATAGTTGCAAGTTCGCTTGTTTCAAGTGGCTTACATTACTAAGCATAGCGAAGAACTCCTTCAAAGCTTGGACCTGTAAATTACAATAGAAACATAAAACAAAAGAAATATGGGAAGCTATACTTAGAATATGTTTTCAAAGTGTATGGCGTGTTGTAGTTGATCAAGGTAGGGAGCTGTTTCAAAAGGAATTGTATGTGTAAGTGTATATATTCACAAACACAAAGTTCTAAATAAGAGTTACCTCCTGTGCCGCTTTTGTATCTTTTATCAGTGGCATCACACCTGAGCTGTCCAAAACGTCCTTCAAGCTATGCCTATATATAGCACAATACAACAGAAAAAAAAACAATCAACAGCAACATTAGGATTAAACACAGAGTATGGGAAAATAGAAAAGCGGTAGATACAAAAAAAACTAGTTACTCATTTAGCAAATAAATAGCAGTGGAGAATTACAGTATTCCAGAATGATCATACAACTGGTCACACAAAAAAAATACCACTTGCATCAGACAGATAAACATATTAACAGTACCACATCGGGCAAGTTTCCAACAAGTCAGAAACTTATAACTACCTAAATGCTATTCAGAAGTTCAGAAGCACAACCTAAATAGGTGGAGAATTCACAGCATCAAATGAACAAGAAAACATAGAAAAACTCACTTGTAACCCGAAGGTGCATGTGCAAGAATAATGCGTGATTTGTTCTCAACTATTACTCTTAAGTCTCGCCGTGCAGCTTCAAGATGCATGTAATCACGAAACTGATCCTGTCAAGAGAAAGAGAGTATAGAAGGATATATGAACTGATATTATTTTCATGAATAATAGGGACCAAAACTAAGTAAACCAACAAGTAGCATATGTTTCAAGTTGGAAACAAGTGTAAATGGTAGACTAACATGCACTAACTACATTGCCAGGTGCAACAAAAACCATGATAATTTTATCATACATGATGCAGGAATATAAAATTCTACAACATGTAATCAGAAAATTCTAAAGTTATCCATATAAAAAGGACGATGAACGATGTAAACCATATGCAGGTGGTGGATATTAGTATTACACACTAAAGTTGGTAATGAGATTATCAAAGAGGAAATGAAAACATCAGGCTTTGGGTACTCTCTTGGTACATGGCATATAGGAACATACCAGTGCTGACATATGTTATGATCAGAGCAGCATATAAGCTCCAGACCTTTTCCATGATGCATGATTCATTTTCCTATTTAGTAGGTTATTAACATTAACTTGTTGGTTCTTAATATACCTATCAAGATCGACTTAGAAACTGTTTAAAACCGCATAACAGGTTGAGTTAGTCCTTCAGAAACATTGACGAAGATGTTCTCACAAACATTTTCTTTCCAGTCTGTCATTACCTTAGTAAAACCTGGGCTTGCAATTACAACACATTTGACCACCTCGAAATCAATGTGCTTCAGCAAAGCCTGCAGACAAATAATGTAATGCATAATAATAAACCAATTCATGTACGAATGTTCTCATTTGCTTATGAACTTAATAGATATTGTTTACTTACTTGCAAAACATGCTCAAAGAACTTCTTGAGGGCCTGAATAAGAACAAAAGGCTGGAAATTCACTTGCAAATAGATAAGACAAAGGAAATTCATGTTATCTGAAAAGATTTATCATACCGATTCGTAACCAGCAATGGCAGGTCCATGTTTCCTAGGTATCGATGTTTCAATACGTGCTCTGGTTGCTGTTATGCTGTTTAAAGCAGCCATGGCTAGTAAGTTCAATGCAAAGGCAGAAATGACACAAGCCATTCAAGATGGACAAGAAAATAAATTATAAAAAAATGCCAGAATCTATATGGAGGGCTCAAAGTTCTTATCTAGGGAAGATCACATTACAATCTGCTGCTGTTCTGTAACTATACAAGGTGCGTGAATATTGAAGATAGGTATCCATCGAACTGACAAGTGTTAGCGTTGTCTGATATTCTAGATGAAATCAGTATTCTCAATTTCTCATTGCATTTTTATGGATTTGTCTTCTTGGAAATACTCAACATGAGACTATGAGAAAACTAGACAAGTTAATTGTGAAGGTTATTCTATAAAATAATCATTTAGCATGAGCATGGGACCTAATTATTTAAAGCAATTCAAGAAGACAAAAAAGAAAACAAATATTATGTTGTTCAGCAAAGGGGGAAATGCTTTTACATACCTTTTCCCAATGAGGAATACGTGGGCAAGTCCTTCTTGCATGAGAATAACTGCTAGATCAGCACTTGCAGTAGGATCTAAAAAAGGTTTAGATGCACATATTAAATACATTGTTTCTTGTCAAGCAGTAACAATGAAGCAGATAATGATAAAGGTTGTATATCTGTCAAAGATAAATCACATACCACATGCTTGTTGGATTGTATCAAGTGCTAACCAATCCCAATTTTCCTACACAAGTGGAAACAGTATTAGTTAGATTTTCAGAGTCGTGTCCAAAATTTAAATTGATTATAAATTAAGCCAAAGGGTACTTATCATCAACTGAAACTAAGATTGTAATCCCAGAGTAAACAGGTAAAAAAATTGTGCGCACCTTTCGCAGGACAAAAGGTCTCTTCAGCTCAAGCTCTAAAGTATGAAACTGGCCAATCTTCACATGATCATTCTCCGTAATATTTTTTCCACGTACGCGTAAAACATTCCCCTCGTTGTCATAATCTACAGACTATACCCAAGATAAAGGATCGTGTCAGTTATCAAACCAGAAAAACATATATTTTTGATAGCACTGGAAACAAGAATAAATATAGCACTAGAGATGTCAGAATGTATATCTGAACTACTAGGCATGATGCAGCGTTGCTCAATGTATTTTCGAGTTAACAAGTGCTGATACTTGGTTAGGTGCCCATTATACAGCTCTATGCTATTATTCTAAGGCAGAGGCAGAAACATGCATATGATATGTATACGATTCAATCACGATTATGTGAGCCATTTCAGTACATATGTGGCTGATATGCTCTAGAATCAGTAACAACTCTAAGCTTCGGCAGTATGTTAATCCCCTCTCATTCTCCATATGTGGTGTGGGAAAGTAGGCTGTCTTGCCAAATGAAGATGACGATGGTTACCAATGTTGAAAGCCAAAATGGCTACAGCTGGCTTCACTGAAAAAAGCTACTGGATGCAGATATACAGATGGTGGTAACTCACCTCAACTTCAATTTCCAACTTTAGCTTCACGCGCTCTGCATCACGCCCTCCAGAAGCCGAATCTCTCAGAACTTTCCTGGGAATGAACAGAAGAATATGATCAATTATCAAGGGGGTAATAAGTTTCCTAGGGATACTGGAAGGCCCTTGATAGCATTTTCTCTTTCCCAAGGAAACTGGAAAAGTTGTGCAAGAATAATCAGGACTGAATCTTGAGCTATCACAACCATACTATCATGAAGGGGAAATAACTTGTCACACGAATGGCGTACGATCAAGTTAACTGTCATACGGATGGCCTACAGTGCTCCAAACCACTGTCAAGGGCTGGGAAATTTCCATCATAGCCAGCTGCACCTTCAAATTTTTTCACCTGGCAAATCATGCCTTCCATGCCCATATAGTTACCTAGCCTAGCTCTGTTCCCAGTACCAATCGTGAAACGAGATCCATAAGAGCTCAAAATTAACAATCCCAAAGCGCTAAACCTTTGACGCGTAATTGTGGACGTTCCTGCACCTCCCGGGGGACTGACTGAATTGCTAAGATATAGCGCGTGAGCTGAACCAAAACCTAGATAAGCAGCACGCGAATGGAGAACCCACCGTACAGTGACGGCCTGCAGAGTGTCCCCGACGGCGATGAGGTTGTACGCGTGCCACAGGTCGTCCTCCTCCTCCGGCAGCAGCTGCAGACACACACAGGAGCGCGGTAATCAGCAGCCACACCGGGACAATCCCGCCGGGGGTTAGCCCAGCCCAGAGCGCAAGGAGAGGGAAGGGAAGGGGGCAGACCTTGGCGGAGCCGGGCCCGTTGCGGGTGAGGTTGCGGTGGACGAGCTTCATGGCCGCGGTCGTCGGAGTCTGACGGGCAGGGCTTCCGCTCGGAGGACGGCGGCAAGCGGCGAGGGGATTCGCGGCGGTGAGAGGAGACTAATCTGCTTTTTTTTCCCTCGGTTTATTACTTTTTCAATATTGGAATCCTCGAGATCTAGTGGGCCGGGCCCTGCCCGACTCGACCTACTGGGCCGGGCTGAGGATGATAGAGCTCACGACTCACGAGTCACGTTCTCTCTCTGTGCGGTCAAAGAGAGTTTTCGAATTCGAATCAACCTCCAACTCCAATTCCGTCTTGTTAAAGATGAGCCCGATTTCTTTCTTTTTAATAAGAGATCCAGGAGCTGCCAGAGTTTCAGGAGCATATACGGATTCATACCAGCAGCGGAGAGATCAAAGATCAGCACTCTTTGGTCGGCACTGTTCGATGGTGGCGATGTTGACACCCAAACCGACAGACCCGATCGATCGTCTGTACGAAGAGATCAAGAACCTAGCGACTTCCTTCTCCGCTACAGAGAAAGATGGGGTTGATGATGATTCAGTGAGATCCGAGCTCAACAATGAGGGCAACCTGAGCTGCCTCTCCAATTTGCAATCAATCGCCGAATGTATTCACATGCTCCGCAGTTTGGAACCATCTCTCCACTACGGTCTAGGCAAACTGGCTGATGAGGAGGAGATGAGCAGCAAGGGAGAAACAGTTGAAGCGCCGGTGCTGTTGGGCGGAGAGGAAGAGCACGAGATTGAAACAAAGTCTGAATCTACGGCCAGGATTGAGGTCGAGGAATTCGATGCCTACCGTAGCAGATGGGAATTGTTATGGCGCCCTGCCAGAAAATTTGAGGACATGAGTGAGTAAACAAGACCCATCTTATGTCAATTTATTCAAACACATTTTTATCATGGAAGCAACATTTTTTGTGTTCTTTCTCCACATCCAAGTCTAGCCATATAGTATGATATAGCACATGCTAAATTTCCAACAAACACTTAACTTGGTAACAATGGAGGAGATGAGTGAGTAAACAACTAGTAACTTGTATGTTAACTGTCTCGTCACGTTTATATTTTGTTCTCTTTTCTACTCGCTATCACTGCATCCTGTGCAAGCAAACCTATTTTTGTCCATTCTACACCGAAGGAATTTCCTTATAGCATATCACCACTGACCATTCTTTCTGCGCAGAGGGGATCACCCGGTCACTTTGCACTTCATGTTAAATTTCTAACAACCACTTCACGTTGACATGTAGCTTTATTGAGCCCGATGGTCTTCACGCCCTTCACACCAGGACGCAGCCCATGGGATGCTATTGTCGGGAGCTCTTTGCAGATATACTCGGTTAGAGTTGCGGAGCTACACCAGGTCGAGGGAGCGGACCTATGTTGGCCCCTGGAGGTATATGGTGTAGTTGCTGCCCGAGACACGGTGGACAACAGCCGCAACCCAATCTTCCTTCGTCCAAGACATAACTGTCAAATGCTCACTCTACAGGTACGTATCAACTATAGTACCGTTCTTTTCCTTGCTATGTTTGTCATTGTTGTTTAGCTTATTGCAAGTGATAATGCTTACAGGATCCTTTTTTGCACTTGATGGGTCCATCTCGTGCAATTCTCTCTACGGACACTGTTATCATTGAGATACAACTGAAAGTAAAGGGCAGAGCTAAGTCTGAAGATAGGAAGTTGATCAGTAAAGTGTGTCACATCAGCGGCAAAAGTTTTGGGACATTTCTTGTGAGGGACAACCACTGTGCGATAGAGTTATGTTGTGAGCAAGTTAAGCAGTCTGTCCAGGCCACTGTCTCACGTGCCCGTCTTGTTGAACGGGGTTCATTGCCTTCTCAGTATGGTGGCCGAGTTTTATGTTGCTCACTTCCCGATGGAGCTATTGAAGATGCTACAGACCAATCTAAGCAAATTGTGATGCTTGATTCCAAAGATGGAACACTACCAATGGGTAAACACCAATGCTTTAATCTGTCCAGGAGTGTCGTTGTTGTAGAGTTAGAAGGAAGACTAAAAGTTACCGTTGAAGCATATGCACCATCTGGTACCATCAGCGGTCATGTTCTCTTCACACCTCAAAAGTGCAACATAACCAAAGCTATATGTTATCTTGGTGACTCTTCGGTGGAGATTACTGTTGCTTGGTCCCTTCTCCCATCTTCGAAGAAGAGCTCATGTCAGACCCTTTGACAAGTTTTCCACCTTTTATGTCTCTCGTTGTCGAAACATTTGTTCACTAGGAGTGAGTGATCATGTGTACACTTGGGTTTGTACATTTAATATTATGTGTGGCATGTTAAATTGTCGGTCATTGTGACATGCATGGTATGCTAATTTACTCTGATAAAGTATTTCTCGGTGGCATGCTTTGTGAACTATTGTTAATCATCCATATCGTAATTCTTAATCGGTCGCCTTTACTTGCACGAAATATTGATTTGCCAACAAGGTAGTTAGCTATTTAGCGTGAAACTGGCTGAGTTGTGCTTTACGATTTATGTCCTTCATAATTTATTTTGTGGTTTGATGGTATCATTCTAATAAGTGTATGAATTTGGAGTTTAGGTGCAGATAGTGAACTATGTCATGGTGGACGTATTAGGGCACTTTGTTGAAGTGCGTCTGAAAATTTCTTTAGAGGCACTTTATCACTAATGACTCTATTTCCTCTCATATTGAGGGCACTTCTACAAGTGTGACATTAATTACACCCTAAACTAAGATATTTGCATAAAACTACCTGAAAATATTAATAAACTAGAGCAGTTTGTGAAGTGGCCTAATAGATTGCTTGGAAGACAATTTGTAGATAGTGTCTTGTTTAGGTATATGTTTTACTCAAAAACTCTTAGAATTTTCAACTTATGTTTGCCAGTCCTCCCACCTCCGCTTAACCGCACCCAACCCCCTCAGGGTCTAATCTCACCTCGCTTTCTCTGCCCGATCCAATCCCAACGCCTCTCTATCCGCCCACTGAATAGTTGCATCGCCCATGGCTCTTGAAGGTGCCAAAATTAAAAGGAGATAACAGGGAAAAAGCCCGACCTCTCCCTCGTCGCTCCCGCGGGCGACAGGAGAGGCCCCCCCGCCGCCGCCCCCTCTCGCCCTCCCCCGACCTCTCACTCCCCTCGCCGCCGCCCGGATGGCGCCGTCGGCCAAAGGCCGGCTGTGGGCGGCGGCGGGGCCCCTCCCCCCTCGCGTGGTGTGCTCGGCGCGGGCCGAAATCGCCGGGCCTGGGTGTCGCGCGGGCTGGAGCGCGGCGGCGCAGTTGCTGCGGCGACGGCGTGGCGGCCAGCTGCGGCGGCGGCGGTCCTGGCGGTTCCTGGTGGCGGCGGCCGTCACAGTTCCCCGGATCGGTGGTTTGGCAGGCCCGATCTGGGCCCGCATGGGCCGGCTCTGGCGCCTCTCTCTGCGGGCGGCGCGTGGCGTCGGCTGGCCCTGGTCGGCGTTGGTGGTGGTGGCTGGCTGGTTGGTGGTGCTTTGGGGCCGGTTCTGCTCCCAAGCTGTGCTTCCCGACGTGGTGCCGGGCATCTCCCCCGGGCTCCTGATGCCTCCCGGCTAGGTGGTCTGGGCTGGCCCACTTTACCGGCCGGCGTGGTGCTGGGCGGTGGGTGGCTGCCCATGGTGTGCTTGCCACTGGTTGTCGGTGGTGTGCTCTCTGGTGGTTGCGCGGGTTGTCCACCTCTGTACTCGGTCATCATCCTCAGCGGGGTGCCGTTGGGGCTGACTGGTGCCGTGGTTTTGCAGTGGCGACCATGGTGGTGACTTGCTCCCCACGAGGGGAGCCGTCGGGGCCGAGTGTTGAGCCTCCTCTGTCTTGCCATCAGTTTTAGAGGGCGCTGCTCCCTCTGTACTGGTGTGCCCCTTGGTTCTGCAGTTGGCAGCCATGGGTGCGGTCTCGCTCTACCGAGGCGAGCCGTGGCAGTGGTGGTGGTGGTTTCTCCATGCTGGTTGATATGCTCTTGCAGCGGGTTCTTGTCGGAGCTCTCTGGCGTGGCTGGCGCGGGTGGTCTTCGCTCGTGCTCTCGGCTTGCCCACCCTTCGAGTATATCGGACCCAGGTGGGGTTGGGGTTGCTCTCGGTGGTGCTATGCCTTTCGACTACGGCGGTGACCCCCACGTGCGGTGAGGGTGCTCCGTGCGCGAGTGCTCTTGGTGTGTCTCTGCTCTGTGATGCCCTTCGACTCCGGCTGGTAGGCACACAGGCGTCGTGGCGTCGTCTCGGCCGCGCGCCCCCCTTCGGCCACTCCCCCGACGCAGGTGGTGTCGGCGCGCCGAGTGGTCTCGGATGCGCGTTGCCTTTCGACTACGTCGACGGTGCAGTGTCGTGGCTGGGTCTCGGCTGACCATTGCCGTTCGATTACCCCGGGATGCGTCAAGCTGTGATGTCCCTCCTGCTGCCATGTTGCTGACTCTTTCTTGTGATCGCTATGCTTGTGCCGCGATGGGTTTTCTCATCGGTCAGCTGTCTCCGAGGTTTTTCTCGGAGTGACCTCTGTCTTTCTTGCTTCTGTGTGTTGTTGGGTGTGTTTTTTCCTCTTTCTTTCTCTTCTCTTGTACCCCCTGTAAAACTCCGGTTCACTTGAACCCTATCTTGTAGAGGCTGAAAAGCCTCATAGGCAACTTTGAATGAAATATATTCAGGTGGGGATCCGTTCCCCCCCGGTGAAAATTCAAAAAAAAAAAAAGGAGCCATATAAGTTGCCATTTCATTGCTTGCATTAATTCATTTCTTACCATACCAAAATAATCAACATACTTCACTCCTACTTCCCGATTATGATTCCCCACAATCTAGTGATTCTAGCATATCTTCATCATGCCCAATGTCATTACCTGAATACCCATGATATTCATGCTCATTATGAGAGCCAACCATCAAATAAACAATTTAAAACAAATGCATACAAGTTGTCATTTCATATCTTGCATTCGCTGGTAGTCATATTAAAAGCAACACTATCATACTTCATTAATGTTTTTCAAGTATGTTCCCTCTGGATCGGTGCTCATTATCACCACCGACGTCCACCTAAACAATTTTAAAACAAAATAGTCAACATTGACGCGACTCACCTTATCATCGTTGTCTCCATTCGAACCAAATTAAGGGTCCGTTCTCGATATGTAGGTTTTCATAGGATGACCTAGATCCATCCTCCAAACTAGAATCATCTGTTATCAACAATCCAACTTGACCTAGAGCTCCCCCTTTGCAAGTCGGTGGTAGCATATTTAGAACAACTTCAAAACCAAAGATATCATTGAAGTGAACATCCAAGGTTGTGTACTGAGGTAGGTATCTATTATTGCTAAGAATGTGTCACTTCTTGCCATGCTAAATCAGTATCCTAGCACATATATGGTAATAGATAGAAATACGCAAGAAATTGCAAGACGACGCATATTGTTGGGCTTGCAGTCGGTCTCTTGCGCAACGGTTTGTTTTTTTATGTGATTGCATATTGGATGATTGATCATAGTTGATCCGCGTTTGGGGGAGCTATTCTGTCGGATCGATGTATGACAAGCTCTCCCAAAGAGCTTTGGTTGCCTATTTTAGGGAGATTTGGGCGGCCAAACTTTCTCTAAAAATCAGAATCTTTACCTAGCAACTTACGATTGACCATCTCATGTCTAGTTAGCTCATCGCCTCACGCCCATGCTGCCATGGCCCGGCCAATGGGCATTGTGTGTTGTGCGGGGCGGTGGAAAATGTCAATCACATCTTGTTTATTTGTTCCCCCGCTTTATGTGGAGTGTTATTCCCCCAACTACTTGGGTGTCGCTGATTGCCTACCTCCTTTGCGTAGTTCTTCGTTATTATTTCTAGTTTTGCGGGTCAGCCTAGGCGTTTTCTTTAAATGCTCTTTGATGCCAAAAGTTTGGCACTTTGGACTGTTCGCAACAAACATATGCTTAAATCTAATGTGATTAGACAACCAGTTGATATTGTTTATAAATCCGTGATCCTTTTGCGGCTTTGGACTACAATGGCAAAGCCCCAAGACAGGGCAAACCTACCATCGTTGGCAAACAAGCTAAAACAGCTACATCCGGAGCTGTCGGGAAGTGAAGCATAGCTTTGTGTGTCTCGGCCTGTTTGGGGAGGCCGACCCGTCTCATGCTCGCTATGTTCTTTACACATATCGTGTGTGTTTTGCTTTTTGGCTAAGTTGTATGTAGTAGCATATATTGAATCTCCTATAACCTAGGAGTTTTATTAACTTAAAGTCAGGCACTTGTTAGACTGCTCATAGTGAGAGTAACATAGCTAGTAATATCACACATCTCAATGCATTTTGGTGACATGGCATGCTAATAAATGAAGAAAGAGAGTGAGATGGTAACTAGCTATGTTACCATAACATCACACACCTCAAGGCAAGATGAATCTACAACATAATAAATGATACAATGCATGACATCACATGTAAGTTACTACCCACTATGAAGGTAGTAACCTAGACTAGTAACATGGCATATGTTACTAGTCTAAGTTACTCCCCACTATGATCAGACTTACCTGTTATCTATAAAAAATGTACGGATACACGGCCAGGCTGACGCCGGCTGACTGATGCCTCAAACGTATCCGACGCGGATAGAGCTGGCCCACCTTGTTGGCTGCTGCGGGTAGGGATGTAAACGGATCGGATCGGATCGGATATTTCTCTTACCATATCCTTTACCATATTTTTATAACGGATTCGGATCGGAGCGGATAATGGTCGGATGCGGATTCGGATGCGGATTATATCGGATTACGGATATGGAGCGGATTCGGACCGGACTCGGATCGGATGCGGATTATTAAGAAAATATACATATAAAAAATAGAAGTATGTTTTTTTATGTAAAATATGTTTGTAATTATAGACTATAGCTAAATGTACACACTTGTTCGTACAACAAAGCAAATTGCGTGCTAATAGAATACATAGTTTGGCCGATGAACTAAATATATTATCTAAATATTTAGGGTTGGGCTAGTTTTTTCGGATTATCCTCTTTGTGGAACTCGGATAATCCGCAAAAAATGGCGGATAATCCGTATCCGTCGGATAGTATCAATACCATATCCTCTACCGTATCCGTCGGATATCCGCTTGATCACTATCCGCATCCGTATCCATATCCGGCGGATTTCTAAAAATGCATACCATATCCTCAAAAACGGATACGGATGCGGATTCAGAGCGGAAATTATCCGTACCATTTACATCCCTAGCTGCGGGCTTAGGGCATCTCCAACCCTACGACCCAAACGGACGTCCGTTTCGGGTCGTTTGGGTCGCGAGACGGACACGCGGATAGCAGCGGATGTCCTACTTCGTTTATGTTCCCCAATGCACGCAAATACGCAAAATCTGCTCGTACTAGTACTACTCGGAGGCGCACGACGACGAGATCCCGCAGGGCCGCGGCGGAGGCAGAGGAGGCCGTGCGCCCACGCCGCCGGACTTGGCCGAGGCGGAGGACTCCCGCAGGGCCGCGGCGGGCGCCGCCGGACTTGGCCGAGGCGGAGGACTCCGCAGGGCCGGCGGCAGGCAAGCAGGGCGCCCCCAGCCTCCCAGCAGGCGCGCGAGGCGGTCGGGCGCGGCGAGGTGGGCGGAGGCTACCTCCGTGCAGGCTAGGCGCGGCGCGGGCAGCAGGCGAGGCGGTCGGGCGCGGCGAGGTGGGCGGAGGCGGGGGCCGGGCTCCGCCGCAGGCGAGGCGCGCGGCGGCCACAGGAGAGTGGGCGGCGGCGGGTCAGCGGGGCCGGGCTCGCGCCGGGCGAGCGCGCGGCGCGGCGGGGGCGGGGCGCGGGGCGGCCGGCGGCGAGCGGCGGCGCGGCGGCGGCGGCGCGGGGCGGCCGGCTCGCGCGGCCTTGCTCGCGTCGGGGCGAGGCGCAGCCCAAGGCGCGGAGCGGCATGGCCCTGCAGCAGCGCGGGCGTTGTAGAGCCAGCGGCGGCCGCCTCCGTGCAGGGGAGGCGCGGCGCGGGCCACCTCCGTGCAGGCGAGGCGCGGGGCGAGCTCGGCGGCGGCCGCCTCCGTGCAGGTGAGGCGCGGCGCGAGCGGAGCTCCTTTCAGCCGCAGCGACCTCCGGTAGTGATTAAAAAAAAGAAGGAGGCGGCGACAGCGGACTACATGCGATGGGCGACGGCGCAGTTCCTCCGGCGAGCCACAATCCGGCGATGGCTGGGCAAAAGTTGGAGCAAAGGGGATGGAGATAGAGGAGAGAGGAGGAGGAGGAAGAAAGAGGTGGGATGTGTGGCTGCCAAGTGGGGTTCATCCGGACCTGCGCGGATAGAAAAGGACGCGCGAGGACGCCCACGTCTGTCCGTGGCCACGCAAATGCTCCCCAGATTTGCGTGAGATTTGGGTCGCCCTGGACTTTATTGCCGTCCGTTATGGCATTTGCGTCCGCGCGTTGGAACGCGTTTTTACTTTTTACCCAAACGGACAAAAGTGGTCTCCGTTTTTGGGTTTGGGTCTCCGCGTTGGAGATGCCCTTATATACTGTACTCTGTATGAAGAAGAGACGCAGCGGCAAGGCCCCTCTTCCGGCGGTCCGTCCTCTCCTCCCGGTTCCAACGCCGCAGGTAGCCGGCCTCTTGCTCGCCGATCGCTCGTACACTACCATCCACGACACGGGAATACCTCAACAGAAAAGGGTGGCGGCGGCGAGAAGGGTTCACGTCTCCGTGTGTGATATGGAGATGGTTGGAAGCAGTGAAGAATCCGGGAAGGACAAGGAGGTGTGCGACTTGGAATCAATCAAGAATTGGATAACGAGGAGGGCCAACAGTACGGGGATCGACACCCTCCAGATCAACGATGACTTCGATACTGAAGAGGAAAAGCTGGTGATGATCGACGAAAAGGCCGAGGCGCCTGACATGGATTTTGCATTGTCGCCTTACTCCGACCTGATCTACCTCCTTCACGATCAGATGCAGAAACTAGTGGAACCTTCTTTCTTCTCAACGGAAGGGAAAGAAGATGTAGCGAGGCTTTGGTCTGGTTCCGAGGAAATCCTTCGCAGTATCAACAAGCTGCAATCTATCTCTGCCCAGATCGATGAGCTCCGTAGGTTGATTCCTGATCTGAACGAGAAGTTGAGACTCGTCTCAAGCAGCAAGTCTTCTTCCGAACACAGTTTAGCCGCAGCCGAGGAGGAAGAGAAGCAATTTGCTGGCCACCGCCGCATGTGGGAACTATTCAACGCCAGAAAATTCGAGGATTTAAGTGAGTATTATTTTTTTTATTTTTGTGCATGATTTGTTTCTCATTCCTTGCGAATTGTCTAAATAAGTAACTAGACTAGATTATTTTCTTCTACAGTATAATAGTAGATGGGATCTACTTTGCTCCTGATATGAAACCAAATCGATAATGTTAGGAGAACGGAGTCGTCCAAGTTTTACTCTTTAGTTTGTTCCATGTTAGATTTCTAACGGCACCTAATTTGTCTTCTTGCAGCCTCTTTGAGCTCCATGATTTTTACACACTGCGCACCAGGACGCATGCCGTCGTATGCTGTTGTCAAGCCGACCCTGCAGATCCTATCCATCAAAGTCACGGAATTAACTGATCTTGAGTGGCCGCTCAAGGTGTATGGCATTATCGCGGCCCGTGATACCGTGGACAACCTTCGGAACCCCCTATTCCTTTGTTCAAGGAATGGTGCGCAACTTGTCACTCAACAGGTACGCATGGTCTGTTCCTCTTTTTTCTTCTCGCATGCATACTCGTCGTCTAAGTTAATGACCAATGTTGGTGCTTGCAGGATCCGTTTTTACGCTTGACTGGCCCGTCTCGTGCAGTGGTGTGTGAAGAGCCCGTTTCGTTTGAAATCCAACTGAAACTAAAGGGCAGAACAGAGTCTGAAGACAAACCATTGATGAGTTCTAAGTTGTCTTACAAGGGGGATTCTGCTTCGACCCTAAATGTTGGCAACCACTTCTGCAAAATGGAGTTCTGCTTTCAGCAGCTTGACCGATCGGTCCAAGCCACTATTGTAGGTGTCCGTGTTGTTAGTGAGACGCCATCATCCTCATTTCCGCACGGCGCCCAAGTTCTCTGCTCATCGCTGCCTCGTGGATTCAAAGAGGACGATAACACCCTGTCTTGTCCAAATCTGTTGTTGCATGATTGGAAAGATGGAATAAGAAGTGATGATGGGCATCTTGATCTGGCAAGGCATGTTGTTTCCGCTGAATTACGTGGGAAGCTGAAAGTTGTTATCAAGGACTGTAAATCCCCTGATCTCACCGGTTATGTCCTCTTGACACCAAAAAAGTGCAATTTCAGCCAAGCCACATGTCTTGTTGGTGACGCTGAAGTGGAGGTTACTGTTGCTTGGTCCCTGCTTGTGAAAGACGATGAATGCATCTTGTCAAGCAGCTATGTTGATCCATTTGAAGCATGCCCTCCGCTACATCCCTCCACGCTGACCTTCTTGAAGACGCGAGTTGCTGAAAATTGAATGCATTTGTCATGTGTGTATGCAGAATGTACAACAATTCTTAGCATCCGCAATATGTTATTTCAAAATATGTTCGTTTTGAGCTTGATGCTACTTGTTACTAGAACTTCTTTCGAGACAATAAGTTGCTACTATTGTATTTTGACAATAACGAGTTTTTTTCGGGAGTGATGTTTTGGCTCTCAGATGCATATGCTTTCTTTATTTTGAATGGATCTTTGATTCATTTTAAAATGTTTAAAAAAATCCAAACAGAATATTCATGTATACATCTTCATAAAAGTCCTTCCATAAAAGATCGACTTGTCGTTTGGGCTATGTAAAAAAAGACCAAATTTTGGTGTTAAAAATAAAGCTTTTTGTGAGACATGTTTTATCTTTTTTACATGGATCACAACAAATATCGGTTTTTCACAAACTATACGGTCTAGATTGTTGGGATGTACACGCCGATTTTATTTTGTTGGAATTATTTGACAACTGGAAACATGTTAGTTATATCGGATACGATCATCCACGTATGCGACGAAATCCGAAAGTGATGATATATAGATGGAGACACGTCTTCTTCGTTGTCGTGCAATGCAACGGTCCTGCAAATCTGGCAGCATGTGCCTCCTCGCACCCTCTCTGGCCTTTCTTTATCGCCCAAGATCGCTGCGATGTGATGTCCTCAAGATTGAATAATTGTACTGTAGTAGTATTTCCTTGGAATACTACTGGTAGTAGTACAGTACAGGCTGTGCATCAGTTGTTTGTTTTGGGTTGTCGCGTATTTCTCTACTACTTAAAAAGACTCAATTGGTTCCTTATTCTGCCAATACGTTCTTGGTCGTCGTCGTCCTTCGATGCCCACCCGCCTGGGCCAGGCGTTAACATGGGCCGACCACATCCCATCGCCTCGCCAGGTATGTAATCTCGCCAGGTATGGAAATAAATCAAGAACGACCCATGAATCACGCATGAATGGAATCTAATCAGGAAATAAATCAAGAACGACCCATGAATCAGGAAATCTCGCATGGAAATAAATCAAGAACGACCCATGAATCACGCATGAATGGAATCTAATCAGGAAACAAATCAAGAACGACCCATGAATCAGGAAACACCCATGACGCATGGTATGTAATCTCCCCAGTAATCCTTCCCAGTAATCACGCATGAATCCTTCCCAGTAATCGTGCGCCTGTAATCACGAAATCTCATTACTTCAAATTGAGGAGATCTCCAATATTTAATAAGGTCCTTCCAATCAGCTTCACAAATATAAAGTGTGAAAATATGCTAAACATGGGCGTACCCAATATGGCATGTAGATCATGCCTTCTTCTGCAATGAACTCTAGGACACCACAGTGTGAAGTACGTTCTGCTGCTGTATTACGGACTTCAAATAGCATAGGGTATTCAATATGCAGAGATGCTGCAGAGAACAGAACATGTTTGAGAATTTACTGTGAGAACACGCCCAAATTAATCATAGAAACTAAGTGAACAATCAAGCATATGCATGTTTCTTAGTCTCGTTGCTAACTTACCAAGACGATCAAGTGCTGAAGGTGGCATGATAACTGAAACAGAGAAGGTAATAATCACTTTAACTGCCAAAAGTAATTTAAAGACACAAGGAACACAGTGTGAACAGAAAGCATACTTTTGTCACCAGATTCAAGCTGTGGCTGCAAGAAAGGTACAAGAGATATCTCAGATAAATATCTAGGAGTAGGAAATAAATTCTTTATATTAAGATAAGAAGTAATAACTCTTGTAATTTGAAAGAATTCGTGGTTGATGCTATTCAAGAAAATCACAACATCGCATGCTGCAGTAGTGAGGAAAGGATGGATAGAAACATGCCAACATGAAGCATGCATTTAGCCACTGAGAAATCTTTTTTCTTCTTTTTTTTTGCTGTCTGGATCTAAAAAACAATGTTAACCAGGCATAAAAGGATCATGATAATAAAATTCAAGTTACAGGAAGATCAAAGAACGTGCAGACATAAGAAATTTCTAGCCATTCCTTAGGTGAACATAAACAATTCCACTAGGACGTAAATGAGAAATCAGATTATAGTACTTCATGGAACTGGGTCATGCATGAAGTTTACTACATCATTACAGAGGAAAGTCTTGTTTGTATTGGCACTAACTTAGGTTCGGAAAATAAGCGTGAAAATTGTTATACCCAAACTGCCTACTCAAAAGTAGCTTTCAACATTGTTGGACACCAAAAATTGAAAAGCATTTTTCACAAACACCCCAACCCAATCAAGTAAAACAAACGCATAAGAACTAATAATACAATATCTAAAAAAATGTCAAACGAGCACATCAACAGATATTCAGAGCACTTAGCATGACCGCTTGTGAAAAAACTAACCAAACAATGTTCAGAAGACATAATTGTCTTAAGTGTATTGAGATAGCAAAGCAGTACTCGCAGAATATGGAGACACTAACATCGCAATGCTTGAACACACTTCAAACAATGAACTATGCGCAGCAGTGCACAAACACACTTCAGTAAAGAAGCAAACAATGAACTATGCGCAGCAGTGCACGAACACACTTCAGTAAAGCAGCGCCACACATATAATTAAAAGGCAATGCATCAAGGCAGCCAATCATCTAGGGAGCAAAAAACATAAAAAGCGGTTACCTTTGTTTGTGAAGCCAAATGATGCTCTGCTAAGATTTTCGGCTCAATGGTGAAAGCTGGTCAACAAAATGTATTGAAGCAATGAACTTTGTTTGTGAAACCTGATGAAGATTAAGAAGATTTTAGGCTCAATGGGTAAGAGCTCGAGAACAAAAGGAAAAGGGTAAACTGCCATGTTGCTTTGGAGGACTCAATTTGAAAAGGGGGCTCTTGCTATCTTCAGAAGTTGGTACTGTGAAAGCAAACATGAGCAGTATACAGGATATTCACGATGGGAAATTAGTAGCAAGAGTGCACAGATCAGACATAATCTTTGCAGATAAAGAGAGGATAAAAGGTAGCTTCAGACAAATTAATATTACGGAATTAGCTAACCCTAAATTATATTATGAGAATAATACATGATCCACAGTTGGTACTGTGAAAGCAAACATGAGCAGTATACGACAGTAAACGCCTCAATCCCAAATTCACCAATCCGATAAACTGAGCTACTTGTAAGAACATCATCGCCGACTCAACGTCATCGACCAACAACAAGAGAGGTAGGAGCAGATAGTTCGCTCACCAGGAGCAAATCATGGTAGCCCCGCCAGAGCAACTGGAACCTGTCCCTGCCCCTAGCGCCCTCCTCTTAGCGGGAAGCGGCGCCGCCATTAGGGGCATCTTCGTCTTGCTCTTCTTCCTGTGCAGCCACACCTCCCCGTCGTCGTCCATGGCGCAGGCGAGGCCGAGAACCCAGCAAGGCCAGTTGGATGCAGATGCAAAATCTGATGCCCAGAACGCTCGCGACCCGGCCAGCCCGCCGGAGCAGAGCGTCCTCGCTGCCGTCCCTCGGCGATTGTTCCGATTCATCGGCTGGCTTGTACTGCGGGAGGAGGAGGAGGCCGGAGCTCTCCAACGAACGGTGGTTGCGGCCGCGGCCGTCGATCCGGTGTAGACGTGGCCCGCGTCTCCTCCTCCTCTGGCGCCTAGCGTTGGGTCACCCGCGAGCATGCCCAGTCTGAGCGCCTCCTCCGGCTCTTAGGCGACACCGGGTTCGACGAGGAGGGCCGGCGAAGATTGGCCTCGCATCGGGAGTGGGGATGAACGGGAGGGGCGGCCTGACGCGTCGAGAGAGGGAGCCGGGGACCTGGCGGATGGGGAATTGGGGATCGGCGGTGAGATAGGGAGGGGCGCACAGGATCGGCGGATGGGGATCGGACTGAGTTGAGTGACAAAAAGTGAGTGAGTAGAGTGTGAGTTGTCCGGTTTTTTCCCTTTTTCAGTAGACGTGTCCAATTAGGGGATATTTTGCTTTCGGTTGTGGGGCGTGTCACCAGTGATTAAGAAAAAATAGTGTAATGATCATTTGATGATTTTGAAAAGTACTCTTTTTTATAATTGTATTTATTGAATATATTGAAATTTTGAAATCATGCAGATCATCATGTGGTTTCTGGATGTTAAATTTCATGGAGTAGTTTAGGGAAAATATTTTGTGTGACACTTTTGAGCAGTTATATTTCACACCGTATCATGATATAGTTATTAAATATTTATCATTATTTGAAATTAACTATGATCACTTCTTGATAGGGAATGAAGCTATAAACAATATCTATTGATCCCATAAATAGGTGGACCATCTTGAGAGTCATAAAAAAAGATTATGTTATTCAGTTGTAGCTTTTAAGTATTTTAAACTATAATTACAAAAGTTTGCGTAAAAAAGATTGAATCCAAGATATGTCCATATCTCATAATTATGGACCATGAGAGCTATTTAAGCGGCTCTGGTAAAAAATCTCGCTAAAAATAGGATCCAAAAGTTATGTTCATACTATAGATTATGAGACGTGTATTACACGTGCAATCTTACTATATCTATAAGGGCATCTCCAACGGGCAGACGCAAACGAAAGTTTGCGCCTGAGCAGACAAAATTTGGGTCTACCCTTCTCCAGCGGGGGCACGCAAAGTGACCGCATCATCCGGCCCGACGCAATTTTGGTCCCTGTTTGCGTCTGAGCGGATGCGTCCGCGTGACCGTCTGAGCAGGGCACGGAAGCAGGACGAAGGGGTAGTCGCGATCGCCAAGGAATCCGGCCACCCCCCTCTTCTCGGTCTCGATCTGGCGCCAGGTGTGCCATCGATCAAAATCGATGGCGTAGGCGGGGTCGGCGCGAAGGTCCTCCGGGAGGTAGCGCCGCTTGCGCCTGATCTCCGCTGTCCGCTCTGGCTCGCCAGAAGGCAGGGGGTGGAGGACGGGCACCCGCCGATGGCTGAGCCGCCAACCGCCGCCAGGAAGGTGGACGTCCGCCCAGTTGCACAACAACCACTTCTCGTGCATCGCCCGCGACAGGTCGACGTTGAGCGACAACCTGTTGGGCCGCTCCTCCTTCTTGACGCCGGAACCAGACTCCTCCTGATTGTGGTTCTTCCTCCCCATGGCGATGCGGTGGTGCGGCGATGGCTATCGGTGTGCAGCGAGCAAGTGTGGCCGGGAAGAGGGCAATGGTGCCAGGGGAGGTGTGGGCGAAGGTAGGGTGTATCTCCGCATGCTTGGAACCCGCGTGGATTCTCTAGCGGGCGGAACTAAAGCAGCTGCCAAGTATGTTTCTTGCTGCATCTCTTACAAATTGACTATGGCTTTGACACTATAACAGTTACTAACTGTCCATACCTGGTTTACTTTTAGATAGGCGCACTGTGTTTGCAGCATCCACGTTTTGTGAGACAATCAAACATCCAAAAGGAGAGGTTGTTGAGTTGGCAGTTACGATGACCCAGAACACAGGTGTGGGACTTACCGCGGAAGAGTAACAAGACGACCTAGAACTTAGAACCACGCAGATGCACATCAATGATGTCTTGTTATTGCATTCATGTATCTTGTGGCTATGTATTTGGTCCTCTTTTTTATTGTCTACTTTGCTACTCTATGTACCCACCTAGAAATCTACTATCATTCTTTTAAATTTTTATATTTGAGATTTGAATTATATATGTGCATTGAAAAATATAATTTGAGGACTCGTGGCAACGCACGGGCATTTGTACTAGTAAAATAAAAGAAAAGAAAAGAAAAGAAGAGAAAATGGCTCGTGTGAAGAAGACTATCGGGACCAGAGTGGTTCAGACCGGCGGCAGGTCGATGTCCATGGTGGGCGCTTAAACCGGGGCGGGGCTCAAGGTCTCGACGATCGATCCAGCTTGTCCGAACCAATCAGGTGTCCAGCCTGCTCAGTCTCCAGTCAAACTCTGACCTCCGAAGTCTCTGCCTGTCCCTCCATCTCGACTCCCAGGCCCCGCACAACGTCAGCAATGGCGGCGCCGTCGCGCCGGGGAAGCCACAGCCAACCCTTCGACCTCGACACCGCTCCGGAGCTCGACGACGACGGCCGGGCCGCGCGCACGGGGAACCTATGGACGTGCGTGGCGCACATCATCACCGGCGTCATCGGCGCCGGCGTGCTGGCGCTCTCCTGGAGCGTCGCGCAGCTGGGCTGGGTCGCCGGCCCGATCGCCATGCTCTGCTTCGCGGGCGTCACCTACGTCTCCGCCGTCCTCCTCTCCCACTGCTACAGGTCCCCTATCGCCGCTACCGGCGGTGGTGGCTCGGAGGATTCGTCGCCGGGCAAGATGAGGAGGAACTACACCTACATGGACGCCGTCCGGGCGCTGCTCGGCCGGAAGCACGTCTACGTCTGCGGCACCCTCCAGTACCTCTACCTCTACGGCATCGGCGTCGCATACACCATCACCACCGCCACCTGCCTCGGGTAAGAATTCATTCCACAGACAATTCGTTACTTGGTCAATCCTCAATCTGATGGGATCGATCATCATGCCAGCGCGATCAAGAAGTCGAACTGCTACCACGCGCACGGGCGCGGCGCCGCGCGCTGCGGGTCGGGCACGGGCGAGCAGCACATGTTCATGCTGCTCTTCGGCGCGGCGCAGCTGGTGCTGTCCTTCATCCCCAACTTCCACAGCATGGCGTGGCTCTCCGCCGTCGCGGCGGCCATGTCCTTCACCTACGCCACCATCGGCCTGGGCCTGGGCCTCGCCAAGACCGTGGGCGACGGCGCGATCAAGGGCGGCGTCGCCGGCGTGCCCGTGGCCACCGCGGCGCAGAAGACGTGGCTGGTGGCGCAGGCCGTGGGCGACATCGCCTTCGCCTACCCGTACACCATCGTGCTCCTGGAGATCCAGGACACGCTGCGGGCGTCGCCGCCTGAGGGCGAGACCATGCGCAGGGGCAACGTGGTCGCCGTCCTCGCCACCACGTTCTTCTACCTCTGCGTCGGGTGCTTCGGGTACGCCGCCTTCGGTAACGCCGCGCCGGGGAACCTCCTCACCGGCTTCGGCTTCTACGAGCCCTACTGGCTCGTCGACTTCGCCAACGCCTGCATCATCCTCCACATCCTAGGCGGCTACCAGGTAATCCATTCTGAGCTCTGAAACTTCTGAATCTCCTCTGTTCTGAACTTGGCGAATTGCTCCGGCAGATGTACAGCCAGCAGATATTCACGGTGGTGGACAGGTGGTCCGCGGCGAGGTTCCCGGAGAGCGCGTTCGTCAACAAGACCTACGCCGTGCGGCTCCTGCCGGGGCTGCCCAGGTACGGGCTCAACCTGCAGCGCCTGTGCTTCCGGACGGCGTACGTGGCCACCACCACCGCGCTGGCCGTCGTCTTCCCCTACTTCAACGAGGTGCTCGGCCTGCTCGGCGCGCTCACCTTCTGGCCCCTCGTCATCTACCTCCCCGTCCAGATGTACTGCGTGCAGCGCCGGGTCAGGGCCTGGACGCCCACGTGGGTCGCCCTGCAGGCGTTCAACGTCGTCTGCTTCACCGTCGGCACCTTCGCCTTCGTCGGCTGCGTCGAGGGCGTCGTCAAGAAGAGGCTAGGCTAGGCTAGGCTAGTCTGTGGGATTAATTGCTGTACAGTTAGCGCTTGAGAAACAACGTGGCAAGCCTGACTAGTAGTACACGTGTAGTGTAGTATCAAACCAGCTCTGTTTCTGCTATGCTCTACTTTGAGCTTTATAGTACGTACACGAGACAAAAGATTATATGTTTGGATATGTTTAGAGGAGAATGATAACTTTTGATGATACTGGATTCGCGGAAACAGACCGTCACGGCTCATTTCCCCCTTCCTCTCTCTCTCCTCCCCCTCTCCTTGAAAGTCTCTAGAGAGAGCCCGGGCCGCTCCCGAGCCTTCTCCGGCGGCTCTGCTGGCCGGAGATGGCGAAGGAGGGGTGCCGGAGTAAATGCTAGGGTTAGTTTTCTAGGTTTCGGCTATATGCCGGTAGTTTGGATATGTTTAGAGGAGAATGATAACTTTTGATGATACTGGATTCTCAACAGTTTAAAACTTGCAATTAATCAAATTTTTAGAATGTATAATAGATTACATGAGATGCGCTCTCATAAGTTGTCCACCTTTTATGTCTCTTGTTGTAGAAGTATTTGTTCACTAGGAGTGAATGATCATGTGTACACTTGGGCTGGTACATTTAATATTATGGGTGGCATTTTAAATTGTCGGTCAGTGTGACATTTAGTTATCCAAAGGATTGAACAGTTTAAAGACTTTTATCTATCTTGCTAAATTTATTCTCTTATCATTGCAGCTTTCCCAGTTTCTCGAACAATGAAATGCAAAGCAGGATCTCAATTCCATTGCTTTGTTTAATCGCTACTTTAGACAATACTAGTAACAGAGGGTGTACATTCTAGCACGAAAGGGAAAGACAAATGCAATGCAGCTTTCACATTTCTAAACAATGAAATAAAATGCAATGCGAAATCTCAGTTACACTGCGATGTTTCCTCATAGTATTTTGACATGAATATTTGCTGCTCCACAACATTCACACAACAAAATGATACATTCAACTAGGAGGAAAGGGAAAGATAGATGGGTGAAGAAGAAATTGCTACTCCAGTTTCAGTGCAAGCAAAACATATTCAGAGTACTACTAGAACAATTATATGGCAGCGGCCACAACCCCTCCCTTCTGAAAATATGCCAATTGCCGGTTCCTCAATCTTTCTCTGGAGGAACCAGATGGAATCATTCAATGAAACACCCTTCTCAACAACAATATCTTCTCATCATTTACAAGAATTGGTGAGTGCGACTTGGATGGACGCTAAGCCCCAAGTACCGTCGGCACAACCTTGCCATGAGAACAATTGTCACAATGACTATCCACGAAGAAGTAAAGAAATTACATGGAGAGGGCAAACAAAAATAAACGGCAAAGTATAATACCAAGCCTGAGTTAGTTTGTCTAGAATTCTAATGCCAAAGGGTGACTTCAAGTCCTCATCTCATCTGCCAATTACATACTGTAGAAACAAGAAACTGTTGTCACAATCTAGCTCGGTTAAAATGTTAGAAATAAATAATAATTGACAAGCATATATAAAATTAAAATTGAAAGCATATGCATATAAATCTTATTGCCAACATCTGCAACATTCTGTTGGCAATCCTTTGGCTCCAAGGTGATGCTTTCAACACGAAACTTAGGAGATAGGAAATTTTCCCGACGGAACGAACATTCCCTTCCACTGCATTTTGCTTCCTTCCATGCTTCAAACGCCATAAGAAGGGCAATGCGATCACTGGCCAAAGAGGTCATAAGAAATTATCAATATTCCTTAACAGCTTCATCGTGAAACTTTTTGCAAATGATGCTATCATTGGCAAGTGATGCTATGTACTCCTTCAAAAATATCAAATATAAAGCAGTACATGTTCTACCAGTCCAATCATAACTTGTAGTTGCTAGATGACTGAAGGTTGAGCCTTTCATAGGTTGTCCTGCTCACACATCAAAACACACTCTAAAAGGAAAAAAATAGACAAGCAACAAAGGGAAGTTGTAGTCTTGCAGACATGGAGAAGGCATAATGTAACCCACGCATTTTGGCATAGTAAAGACTTTTGATGCCATCTTTTATCTATCTTTCATCTCGCTAACAACCAGATTTACTAGCTAACCAAGGAAATTTGGTACACCCACACAAAAATAAATGGAAAATTATAATACCAAGCCTGAGTTAGTATGTCTAGAATTCTAATGCCAAAGGGTGACTTCAAGTCCTCATCTCATCTGCCAATTACATACTGTAGAAACAAGAAACTGTTGTCACAATCTAGCTCGGTTAAAATATTAGAAATAAATAATAGTTGACAATCATATATAAAAATAAAATTGAAAGCATATGCATATAAATCTTATTGCCAACATCTACAACATTATGTTGGCAATCCTTTGGCTCCAAGGTGATGCTTTCAACACGAAACTCAGGAGATAGGAAATTTTCCCAACGGAACGAACATTCGCTGCCACTGCATTTTGCTTCCTTCCATGCTTCAAAACGCCATAACTGGGGCAATGTGATCACTGGCCAAAGAGGTCATAATAAATTAACAATATGCCTTAACAGCTTCATCGTGAAACTTTTTGCAATTGATGCTATCATTGGCAAGTGATGCTATGTACTCCTTCAAAAATATCAAATATAAAGCAGTACATGTTCTACCAGTCCAATCATAACTTGCAGTTGCTAGAATGACAGAAGGTTGAGCCTTTCATAGGTTGTCCTGCTCATACATCAAAACACACTCTCAAAGGAAAAAAAATAGACAAGCAGCAAGAAGAAGTTGTAGTCTTGCGGACATGGAGAAGGCATAATGTAACCCACGCATTTTGGCCTAGTAAAGACTTTTGATGCCATCTTTTATCTATCTTTCCTCTCGCTAACAACTAGATATAGGCCTAGTTCTTTTGGCGGCTTCTCGGAGAAGCTGCCCTTCCCCCAGCTTCCTGGGGAAGCCGGTTCTAAAATTTTCCGAGGCTTCTAGAATAGCTAAGGCTAAACTAATTTGGAAGCCTCACAAAATTTTGTCACCGGCTTCCCCAGGAAGCTGGGAGGAGGGCAGCTTCTCGGAGAAGCCGCCAAAAGAACTGGGCCATACTAGCTAACCAAGGAAATTCGGTACACCCACATAAGACAGAGCCTGACAGGTTCCAACAGATTCAAGATATCTGAATTGTGCATCCGCTGTTTTGATGTTGTGTTTTTACAGCCTCTATGAAACTGAAACAAGGCATTGTCTAGTCTAACAAAATTCTTCGTCAGGAGGCCGAGCTTCTCACTTGGGACCTACGGAAGCACACTACCTAATTCATCGGATCATTGACCAGAGCCAGATCAAGAAAGCCAGGAACTCTACTCGGGAGCAACACACGGGGCACAGAACCTCCTAAAATCTCGGGGGAAGAAGCTACGACTCCGAGCACGATTCTCCATCTATGTGTGTAGTAGTCTGGTACATGAAACAAAAATGGCTTTGCATACAGATCACATCGATGTAGTAATAACGGGATAAATTTAAGTAGATATAAAAAGGTAAAGATTGCAAACTTTTGACTAATGCAGTGTTCAAACTGATCTTGCACACTGATACGCGTAGATGCACACGTCCGTTGGGAACCCCAAGTGGAAGGTATGATGCGTATAGAAGCAAGTTTCCCTCAGTATGAAACCAAGATTTAATCGAACCAGTAGGAGCCAAGAAGCACGTTGAAGGTTGATGGTGGCGAAATGTGATGCGGCGCAACAACAGGATTCGGCGCCAACGTGAATCGCACAACAAAACCAAAATACTTTGCCCCAACGAAATAGTGAGGTTGTCAATCTCACCGCTTGCTGTAACAAAGGATTAAACGTATCGAGTGGAAGATGATTGTTTGCAAGAAAACAGTAAAACACAATTGCAGATTGTATGCTATGTAAAGAATAGGACCGGGTCCAGTTCACTAGAGGTGTCTCTCCCATAAGATAAAAGCATGTTGGGTGAACAAATTACAGTCGGGCAATTGACAAATAGAGAAAGGCATAACAATGCATATACATGATATGATAAATATAGTGAGATTTAATCCGGCATTACGACAAAGTACATAGACCGCCATCCAACGCATCTATGCCTAAAAAGTCTACCTTCGGTTATCATCCGAACCCCATTCAGTATTAAGTTGCTAAGCAACAGACAATTGCATTAAGTATGGTGCGTAATGTAATCGACAACTACATCCTTAGACAAAGAATCAATGTTTTATCCCTAGTGGCAACACATCACAACTTTAGAACTTTCTGTCACTGTCCCGGTGTCAATGAAGGCATGAACCCACTATCGAGCATAAATACTCCCTCTTGGAGTTAAGAGTACAAACTTGGCCAGAGCCTCTACTAATAACGGAGAGCATGCAAGATCATAAACAACACATAAACAATAGATTGATAATCACCATAACATAGTATTCTCTATCCATCGGATCCCGACAAACACAACATATAGTATTACACATAGATGATCTTGATCATGTTAGGCAGCTCACAAGATCCAACAATGAAGCACAACAAGGAGAAGACGACCATCTAGCTACTGCTATGGACCCATGGTCCAGGGGTGAACTACTCACTCATCACTCCGAGGCGATCATGGCGATGAAGAGTCCTCCGGAGATGAATCCCCTCTCCGGCAGGTGCGGAGGCGATCTCCTGAATCCCCGAGATGGGATTCGCGGCGGCGGCGTCTAAGGTTTTCCGTATCGTGGCTCTCGGTACTGGGTTTCGCGACGGAGGCTTTAAGTAGGCGGAAGGGTAGGTCGGGGGGCGACGAGGGGCCACACCATAGGCGGCGCGGGCCCCTCCGCCGCGCGGCCCTATGGTGGCGGCGCCTCGTCGCCACCTCGTTATCTCTTCGGTCTTCGGAAGCTCCGTGCAAAAATAGGACCCTAGGCGAAGATTTCGTCCAATTCCGAGAATATTTCCTTACTAGGATTTCGAAACCAAAAACAGCGAAAACTGGCTCTTCGGCATCTCGTTAATAGGTTAGTTCCAGAAATGCATAAATATGACATATAATGTGCATAAAACATGTAGGTATCATCAATAAAGTAGCATGGAACATAAGAAATTATCGATACGTTGGAGACGTATCAGCATCCCCAAGCTTAGTTCTGCTCGTCCCGAGCAGGTAAAACGATAACAAAGATAATTTCAAGTGACATGCCATCATAATCTTGATCATACTATTTGTAAACATATGTAATGAATGCAGCGATCAAAACAAAGGTAATGACATGAGTAAACAAGTGAATCATATGACAAAGACTTTTCATGAATAGTACTTCAAGACAAGCATCAATAAGTCTTGCATAAGAGTTAACTCATAAAGCAATAAATCAAAGTAAAGGTGTTGAAGCAACACAAAGGAAGATTAAGTTTCAGCGGTTGCTTTCAACTTATAACATGTATATCTCATGGATATTGTCAACATAAAGTAATATAACAAGTGCAATATGCAAGTATGTAGGAATCAATACACACACACAAGTGTTTGCTTCTTAAGGTGCGAGATAGGTAAACTGACTCAACAATAAAAGTAAAAGAATGGTCCTTCAAAGAGGAAAGCATCGATTGTTGTATTTGTGCTAGAGCTTTTATTTTGAAAACTTGAAACAATTTTGTCAACGGTAGTAATAAAGCATATGAGTTATGTAAATTATATCTTACAAGTTGCAAGCCTCATGCATAGTATACTAATAGTGCCCGCACCTCGTCCTACTTAGCTTGACTACCGGATCTTTGCATGCCATGTTTCAACCAAGTGTCACAAAGGGTACCTCCATGCCGCGTACAAAGGTCTAAGGACAATGCTCGCATTTTGGATTTCTCGCTTTTGATTATTCTCAACTTAGACATCCATACCGGGACAACATGGACAACAGATAATGGACTCCTCTTAAATGCATAAGCATGTAGCAACAATTATTATTCTCATATGAGATTGAGGATATATGTCCAAAACTGAAACTTCAACCATGATTCATGGCTTTAGTTAGCGGCCCAATGTTCTTCTCTAACAATTTTGCATGCTCCAACCACTAAGGTGATAGATCCTTCAGACAAGACGGACATGCATAGCAACTCACATGATATTCAACAATAGTTGATGGCGTTCCCCGAAGCATGGTTATCGCACAACAAGCAACTTAATAAAAGATAAAGTGCATAAGTACATATTCGATACTACGATAGTTTTTAAGGCTATTTTGTCCCATGAGCTATATATTGCAAAGGTGAATGATGGAATTTTAAAGGTAGCACTCAAGCAATTTACTTTGGAATGGCTGAGAAATACCATGTAGTAGGTAGGTATGGTGGACACAAATGGCATAGTGGTTGGCTCAAGGATTTTGGATGCATGAGAAGTATTCCCTCTCGATACAAGGTTTAGGCTAGCAATGTTATTTGAAGCAAACTCAAGGATGAACCGGTGCAGCAAAACTCACATAAAAGACATATTGTAAACATTATAAGACTCTACACGTCTTCCTTGTTGTTCAAAACTCAATACTAGATATTATCTAGACCTTAGAGAGACCAAATATGCAAATCAAATTTTAGCAAGCTCTATGTATTTCTTCATTAATGGGTGCAAAGCATATGATGCAAGAGCTTAAACATGAGCACAACAATTGCCAAGTATCACATTATCCAAGACATTTTAGAATTACTACATGTAGAATTTTCCAATTCCAACCATATAACAATTTAACGAAGAAGAAACTTCGCCATGAACATTATGAGTAAAGCCTAAGGACATATTTGTCCATATGCAACAGCGGAGCGTGTCTCTCTCCACAAAGTGAATGCTAGGATCCATTTTATTCAAACAAAAACAAAAACAAGAACAAACCGACGCTCCAAGTAAAGAACACAAGATGTGATTGAATAAAAATATAGTTTCAGGGGAGGAACCTTGATGTTGTCGATGAAGAAGGGGATGCCTTGGGCATCCCCAAGCTTAGACGCTTGAGTCTTCTTAAAATATGCAGGGTGAACCACGGGGCATCCCCAAGCTTAGAGCTTTCACTCCTCTTGATCATAGTATATCATACTCCTCTCTTGACCCTTGAAAACTTCCTTCACACCAAACTTCAAGCAAACTCATTAGAGGGTTAGTGCACAATTAATAATTCACACATTCAGAGGTGGCACAATCATTCTTTACACTTCTGGACATTGCATAAAGCTACTGGACATTAATGGATCAAAGAAATGAATCCAACATAGCAAAAAAGGCAATGCGAAATAAAAGACAGAATCTGTCAAAAACAGAACAGTCCGTAAAGACGATTTTAAAGCTGGCACCAGACTTGCTCAAATGGAAAAACTCAAAACTAATAAAAGTTGCGTACATATCTGAGGATCACGCTCGTAAATTGGCAGATTTTTCGAATTTTCTACAGAGGCCTGTGCCCAGATTCGTGACACAGCAATGCTGTTTCTGCAGATCCCAAATATAACATCAACTTTGACATAGAAACTTTACTTGGCACAAAAACATGATAAGGAGAGGTTGCTACAGTAGTAAACAACTTCCAAGACTCAAATATAAAACAAAGTACTGTAGTAAAAACATGGGTTGTCTCTCATAAGCGCTTTTCTTTAACGCCTTTCAGCTAGGCGCAGAAAATGTAAATCAAGTAACATCGAGAGTAGAAGCATCAACATTATTACCTTGAGAGCTGGGAGTTTTCTCAACAATGCATTGTATCTGGTCTATATAAGTAACTCCTCTCTCATTGCTCTTAGGCTTACTATTCTCATCAAACAAATTTTCAGGAACAAGCCAAGCATAGTTGTTTTCCAAAGCTTCATGCATTCCTAGTAGTTTACTAGGTATTGACGCTTTAATTTCCCTACCATCATTAACATTATTAGTATACTTAATTCTATCCATATCCATCTTTTCAAGTATTTGTTTAAAATTAGGAAAGAAACCAAGCCTCTTGTGCTTAATAAAAACTTTTCTAGCTTCTTTAACTATATCCTCAAATTCTCTAACAAGGACTTTTAAAACAAAATTTCTCTTTTCTCCCATCTCCATATCCGAAAGTGTAAGAAACATATGTTGTATTATGGGATTGAGATTAACAAATCTAGTTTCTAACATGTGTATCAAACAAGAAGCACTTTCATAAGTAGGAGCAGTTTTTAATAATGGTATATCTTCAAAATCTTCATCCATACTAACATGAGTGAAAAATTCTTCTATATTATCTCTTCCAATGATACACCCTCGTCCTACCGGTATTTCTTCCAAAGTGAACTTAGGATTAAGCATGATGAAATAAGCAAAAAGTAAACTAGGCAAATAAAGACAAGTAACTAATTTTTTTGTGTTTTCGATATAGTGAGCAAGACAATAAATAAAGTAAAGCTAGCAACTAATTTTTTTGTGTTTTGTTTAGGTGCAGCAAACAAAGTAGTAAATAAAATAAAGCAAGACAAAAACAAAGTAAAGAGATTGAGAAGTGGAGACTCCCCTTGCAGGTGTCTTGATCTCCCAGGGCGCCAGAAATTTACTTGATGGCGTGTTGACGTGGGAGTTAGAAATCTTTGTGGTGTAGCTTTTCTTCAATTCCCCGGCAACGGCGCCAGAAATTTAGCTTGATACGCGTAGATGCACACGTCCGTTGGGAACCCCAAGTGGAAGGTTGTTATCACCAGAATCTGACCAAGCCAGAGGTGGGCCGCGATCAAGACGGATTTAAAGATATACATATAAAAGAGATATGTGAATCGGCCTTGTTTGCCAAGTTTGGGCTAGTTAGCCCGTGTATCTTTATAGTAAGTTATGTAGAAGTTAGAATTCATCTCGTGCACGGTTTAGTGCACGCCCACGATTAGAAGTCCGCTGGACTATAAATATGTATCTATGGTTTATGAAATAAACAACAACCAACGTTCAACACAAACCAATCTCGGCGCATCGCCAACCCCTTCGTCTCAAGGGTTTCTCCGGTAAGCACCATGCTGCCTAAATCGCATCTTGCGATCTAGCGCACGAGTGCCCACGTTGTTCATGCGTTGCTCGTGCTGAAGCCTTTTGATGGCGAGCAACGTAGTTATCATAGATGTGTTAGGGTTAGCATTGTTCTTAGTATCATATGCTGTCGTAGTGCAACCCTTGCGCATCTAGCCGTCCTTGTACCTCATCATGGGTGCGGGCGGCACCCCGCTGATCGTTATTTAGTAGATCTGATCCGTTACGGTTGCTCCTTGATTCATCAAGGATTAGTTTAATATCTGCAATAGTTAGGCCTTACAAAGGGTTGGAGGATCCAGCGGCGCGTAGGGTGTAGTTTGCTGGCCCTAGACAGGATGTTCCGAGGATCAACCTCGTGTTGGTTTTTAGGCCTTGACTAGGATTGGCTTACGATCACCGTGCGCGAGCGCGAGGCCCAATCGTGAGTAGGATGATCCGATTATGCGGTGAAAACCCCAAATCGTCGTGGATCTCATATGGCTCGTTCTCTGATGAGACTAGTTATTCTGACGATGAACTGTCGCCTCTACTCCCTACACTTTCTTTTCTCTTTTGGTTGAATTAGACGGTACAGCTGGCTAACTGTACCTTACTATACACGATGAAGGAACACAAGCTTCACAGTTCATACTCCCTTAATCCCTATAGAGATGCTAAATCTTTACTTTCTTTGTTTACTTTTTTCCATTATATCACCTAACAGTTTATTTTTAGCTGAGAGAGAAGCAGTCGCAATTTCTATGGTTCAGTGGTTTTCCCTATGGTTTCAATCAACGTAGGACGGACTTTAGGTATCTCAATTCTCAAGCCAAAACAATGAAGGAACACAAGCTTCACAGTTCATACTCCCTTCATTTTTTGTTGTATCATTGTTTTGGCTTTAGTTGTTCACTTGTTCACCCCATTCTGCAGTTGGTTTGCCTCCCTCCGATACAACAAAAAATGAAGAACGAACAAATCATCAACTAGCTTGCTACCATGTAATTAAGTTCAAGATACATCATAAAAACTACCATAGGTATATACATCAGCTAGCATCGGGAAAATCAATGCACACAGGCTAGCTCCAGGAGAATTACACAAACGGTGAATGACTTCAACGAGATATTATATTATACACACAAAAAAACCATTATCATAGTAAACCAACTTTGGTGTGTTACATGTAAACATACACATGCTTGTAAATTCACAATCTGAAACATAAGCCACCATAGCACACATGTTACCTATACCACAAATACATGCTATCATCTAGTCAAGATATAAATCTTTTCAACAAGGTGCAACCTTGAGCTTCTTGGCAAGGCTGTCGATGAGCCCCACCTTTTTCGTGCGCTGCTTGGCACATCCTCTAACCACATCCAACTCTATCTTCTGCGCCGGCAGCTCCAAGTACTTTTGAGAGAGACATAACGCCTAGATCAGCCAAAATAGCTGCCCAGATCAGCCAGCATGCCAATTCCAGAGCTACAAACTACAAACATATATATCGGTCAACCAATCCTGAGCAAGAGCAGGCATGCTCTCATGCCAACCTCGACCACAGATGCCAGACAATTTTCCATACAAATAGAAATAGAAATCCTCAGCAGAAACATGAGCTGAAGCTACCAACACAATGTGGCTAGTACCCCCAAAAAATAGAAGCAGTAGTTCACTATTTTGAAGCTTCCTATTCAGGAGCACCACGACAGTCTGTCGCTCCGTGTACTGCTTCAGTGCCGCATCTCAGCCACTACCAATGATTGAAGAAGTTCATAGACCGTGTTTGTCCATTCATCACCTTACGACATGGCCCTTCCTTTTGTGTGCACTGCTCGGCACATCCTCCAACCACACCCAACACTGTCTTCTCCGCCGGCAGCTCCAATATTTCTGAGAGACTGCTCAGTTCGGCCAAACTAGCAACACAGATCAGCCAGCATGCCAATTCCAGAGCTGCAAATATGTATAGCGGTCAACCAATCCTGAGCAGGAGCCGGCATGCTCTCATGCCAACCTCGACCACAGATGCCAGATTTTTTTCCATTTTGCTTGTCAGTCTATCGCATGCCAAACTGATTGGAAGTACCAACCTACCAAACATAAATATAGTTGTCTTCTTTGCAGCTTCCCCTTCATGTGTGCTTCCCCTTCATGAGTGCCTCGGCAGTCCCAGCGACAACCACTGGTTGAAGAATAAGCTTTGCTTGTCAGTCTATCACATGCACAACAACAAGACTAATAAATGTAAAACACAATGCTAACATCAACAACGCTCTTGCCAATTTAAATGAAATGCTGACATCAAATCAAACATGGACAACACATATGAATATCTATCATGATCTTGCACTGCAAGCTTCTGCATCGACATCTACTCATCAAGTTCTAGCATGACCATAATCTTTTCATCACTTATACCATGAATGTGCATATATCAATATCTTTAAAAAAAAGTGTGACCGTGCCAACATCCAGTATGCAATCACATCCACAAATACAAACTTACACGGTAATGGATGGATATCCCGATACCAAAGCAAGTAAAGTTTCATGTAACTGCCTCGAAGAACATCCACATGGAATGCATTGACGGGCTGCAAAACAGCTCGCGGGGGAGAGTAAGCAAACTAGCAAATAGGACATGATTCAGACATTCAAGTAAGCAAGCTCGATAGCATCTTTATTTGAGTCACCCTATAGTAAGTTAGAAAAGGCATGCAATAATTCCCAAGATTTCAATTCCCAACTCAAATAGGCTAGTTATAGACCATACAAGTCACTAGTATATGAACACAATAGATCACTGCTTGAAATTTACATGTTCGTCTATTTTTTTTAGAAAAAAGCATGCAAGAATTCCCAAGGTTTTAATCCCAACTCGAATAGGCAAGTTATAGACCATACAAGGCATTAGTATATGAACACAATAAATCATTGCTTGAAATTTACATGTTCGGCTATTTAAAAAGAATAGAAAATGGACCTTTACCAGCATCCAACCTAAACAGTCACACTATACAGAAATGGAACGACAATGGTCTATTTGCTGGTTTATGTCCAAGCTAGCAATATCATATACTGACCACAAGAATAAACACTAAAATACTTTCAATGCAAGTAAATTCGATGCCTAATGTACATATGCAGTGATTCAATAACACGCAATGTCAAACATTATCAACAAGAAGTTCATCAGAATTATTAGAATCACCTGCAATAGCAGGTCATTCCCTCTGCGCCGCCAGGAATTACCCATCCCCGCCAATCAGGCGGCCATGGATCCCTCCTCCGGGACACTCTTGCCAAGCCTACACACCCAGTCCAGCATCCCATCCATGTCCTCCCTTCTTCACATGGATGTGCCACTAGGTACACCTTCACGTGTCTAAGAAAAGCAAACCCTCCTACTTTCTGGTTCAATCCGTCCACTAGAATCTTCAAGATGGCACTAGCAAATTAAATTCATAATACAAAATCATTTCTTGGGACAAAATCAAGAAACAACGGTGTGGGTTCAATGTAGCTCTAGTTCACCACTTGGATATATGATAGCAAGACAGAAATACTTACTGTATGTCAAATTGTCAATATTCTCGCAAATCCTTTATGTCAACCTCGAACCTTTCTTGCATATATATGTGAAATCCCGGTAAGGCTGCGCTTTGCTGGTCATATCAGATAAGTAAAGAAGTTAATATATAAGTTATACAAACCTGATTGAGAACATCAGAGTGAGAGGCAGAAGATTTAGTTAGCAGTTACCTGACATGCTGAGCATTGACAACGACAAGGAACTTGAACCCGCGTGAATCGAGGTTGGTGGCACACGACCCAGAGAGCTGCCACCTTCTTACTTTTTGTGTGTCATCGCAACCATTTGTGGACCACCTCGAAAAACTCCTAGCATCCAGCTGCCACAATCGCTTCCATGCTCCAAGCAGGCTGCGGGGAAGATCGAAGAGGAAGGCGAGACGATGGGCGTTGCCTAGTGTTGAACCGTTACTGGGCTTTATGTTTCTGGCCCATGTGGCCCATCTGCTGTGTATGTGGCTGAGCTATATATATTCTCACCTCAGTACCGTGTAACCCTAGACAGAATAGAGTGAGCTTCCACCCACAAGGTTAGCCGCCACCTCTGATCTCTACATGGTATCAGAGCTCTAGAGGATGGAGGGGGTGGCGCTGGAGATGAAGACCCAGTGAGTGGATCTGTTGGAGGCTGCGAGGGATTTTCTGGTTCTGCATCAGGAGGTCTGAGGGAAGTGTTGTGGCAAGGCTGAGCCATGGGAGACGATTTAGCCAAGGCACTGGACAGGCTGGCGGAGATCCTCACCGCCAAGACTACAGAGGCTACGGCTGTGGTCAGGTCAGGAGATGGGGCTCTACTTGCTGGAGTCTCACAGGCAGAGGGGGTGCAAAAGCTGGAACTGGCACCAAACGAGATTAAACTGGAGGGTGTTAGCAATTATTTGAGCTGGTCTAGGAGAGGACGGCTGTTGCTGAAGACGAAAGCTTTGGAAGGATATGTTCTGGGAGAAGTTGTTGAACCTGTTGAGAAGCAAGGTGCCGAGTGGAAGAAATGGAGCACTACTGATTCAGGAATACTTGCGTGGTTGCTCAGCTCTTTAACCCCGCCAGTTGCTGCATCTGTTGAGGCACTGCCTACTGCAAAAGAGGTATGGGAAGCTTTGTCTCAGATGTATTCTGGTAAGGGAAATGTGATGCTGGTTTCTCAACTTGAGGATAGACTGCATGATCTCACTCAAGGTGAAAAGTCAGTGATGACTTATGTGGGGGAGCTGAAGCAGTTGTGGGCTGATTTGGATCATCTTGATCCTTTGGTGCTCACCCATACTGAATGTGTTGTGGCAGCAAAGAAATGGATTGAAGGCAAGCGAGTGCTCAAGTTTTTGAAGGGTCTGAATCAAGACTTTGAGAATAGGAGGGCGAATCTGATGCATGAAACTCAGTTGCCTTCACTTGAAGCTGCTATTGCCGCTATTGCACAAGAGGAAACAAGACTGAAGTGCAATGGAAAAGGGGAACTTACACAAAGGCCTGCCTATCTTGTGTCTGAGTGGCAGCAGACCAGAGAGTGCTTCAACTGTGGAGTAAGTGGCCACCTTGTCCATCAATGTACAGCTCCACCCCGCCGAGGCAGAGGAGGTTTCAGAGGCAGCAGGTATGGCAGGGGATACTATAGAGGTGGTAGAGGCAGAAACGGAGGAAATTACTACCACAACTCAGGCGGTCCACAAGGAGGGGCCAGAGCCAATATGACATTTACAGAGGGAGGTAGATCAGTAACTCAGAATCATGGAAGTGTTGAAGGGGAAGTGAAGAAAAATGAACAGCAAGGAGAAACGAGCTTCGGGCAGTTTGCTCATTTTGTCTACACCAAAGGAAATACAGAAAATGTCTCTCTAGCTGCTCATAAGCTTGATTCTGATTGGGTATTAGATTCTGGTGCCTCAAGGCATGTTACTGGTAATAGTAGAGAGTTTGAGATGTATAATCAGTACCCATCTACATACCATGAAACCATTCAAACTGCAGATGGTACTGCTCAACCTGTAAAAGGTGTTGGAGATGTCCAGTGTTCATCTAACATAAAGTTATCCTCTGTCCTACATGTGCCTGCATTCCCAGTGAGCTTGATCTCTTTGAGTAACCTGGTGGATCAGATTGATTGCCGCATTATTCTTGATAAGTATATGTGTTTAATTCAGGAGAGGATGACTGGAAGGAAGCTTGGGGACGGAATCAGATGTAGAGGGTTATGGTACCTGGACCGAGAGAAGCCTAAGTTGCTGGGATACTCGGTGGTGCTCGCAGCGGTCCAAGGTGATAAAGAGAGCAAGGCCATGATCCATCATTGCCGAATGGGGCACATTTCCTTTGATAAGATGAGCAAAGTTTGTCCTGATGTAATGAGTAGAGTAGACATGAACAAACTGAAATGTGATGCATGTGAGTATGCTAAACATACCAGAACATCTTATGTGAGTAAGGGGCTGAGAAGTATAGCTCCCTTCGCTCTTGTGCACTCTGATGTATGGACATGTCCTACTATGTCGATTCGTGGAATGAAATATTTTGTAACCTTCATTGATTGTTATACCCGCATGACCTGGGTGTATCTTTTACACCACAGAGATGAGGTGTTTCAATGCTTTCAGGACTTCTGTGCATATGTAAACACTCAATTTAGGGTGCAGGTACAAATGCTCAGATCTGATAATGGGACAGAGTATGTTAACAACAGATTTGGCAGATTCTTATCCGAGAAAGGTATCATGCATCAAACTTCCTGCCCAGATACTCCTCCCCAAAATGGAGTAGCTGAAAGAAAGAATCGACACATATTAGAGGTAACTCGCTCTCTCATGTACACTATGAATGTACCGAAATTTCTATGGAGTGAGGCAGTTCTAACTGCTACCTTTCTTATTAATCGCATGCCTTCACGGATTTTGGGCATGAAATCGCCATGTGAACTTTTATTTGGAGAAAACAAATTTCCTGTTGCCCCCAAGGTCTTCGGCTGCACTTGCTTTGTCAGGGATCACAGACCATCAGCAAGTAAGCTTGATCCCAAGGCTGTGAAATGCATTTTTATTGGCTATCCTCCCGGACAACAAGGATATAAATGCTGGAATCCAACTGAGCGCAGAACTTTTGTGAGTATGGATGTCACCTTTCGTGAATCTGAACCCTTTTATGGTGAGCAAACAGACTTAAGCATATTGTTTGAAGGTCTTGATCATCTGTCACAGTTGAGCGATGATCAAGAGGGGGAGAATACAAACGGTACTACAGTCACACCTGCAGAAAATTCTGATGCAACAACAAAGGGTCAACCTTCTCCGCTGGTGATTGGATCGGATCTGATCTCTTCAGAGTCTGAAGCTGATGGTGCCCATGTAACTGCACCACAACAGGGTGCCCATGTAACTGCTCTACAACAGGGCCAAGAAAAGCAACTTCAAGTGTACACAAGGAGGCGACGTGAGAATGTTGAACAGGGGGAGAATGCTGAACAGGGGGAGGAAGATAATTTGGTACAGGGGTCACAAATACAAGAGGAAGAACAATCTGCTGAAGACAGACAATCTGCTGAAGACAGTTCATCGAGTGCACCGTTGGAGGTGAACTCAAATATCACTAGAGGATCGGCAGACCTACCAATTGCACTAAGAAAGGGGACTAGAGCAGCTACAAGCAGACCTGTGAAGAAATATGGGTTTAATGTTCATGATATCAGCAACTATGTGTCTTATGAAGCCTTGTCACCCTCCCATCTGGCATTTGTTGCGTCTCTCCAATTAGTGCATATTCCTACTGATTGGACAGTTGCAAAACAAGATCCTAAATGGTGTGCTGCTATGAGAGAAGAGTTGGAAGCATTAAGGAAGAATCAAACTTGGGAGTTGACTACCTTACCAGATGGAAAGAAAGCTGTTGGATGCAAGTGGGTGTTTACAGTCAAACAAAGTCCGGAGGGAAAGATAGAAAGGTATAAGGCAAGGTTGGTTGCAAGGGGATATAGTCAAACATATGGGATTGACTATGACGAAACCTTTGCCCCTGTGGCGAAAATGAACACTGTGAGGATCTTGATATCTTGTGCAGCTAATTTTGGATGGCCACTACATCAGCTTGATGTGAAGAATGCCTTCTTGCATGGTGACCTTCAAGAAGAGGTGTATATGGAGGTGCCACCAGGAATGGCTGCTGCTGAAAATGGAGGTAAAGTGTGCAAACTAAAAAAGGCTCTCTATGGTCTGAAACAATCTCCACGAGCCTGGTTTGATCGGTTTAGAAGGGCCGTGTGTGCCATGGGATATAGACAGTGCAATGGTGATCACACTGTGTTTTACAGGCATTCAAACCAAAGGATTACTATTCTGGCTGTTTATGTGGATGATATCATAATTACTGGGGATGATGAAGCTGAAATACTCAGATTGAAGAAGTGTCTAAGTAGGGTTTTTGAGGTGAAGGATCTTGGCCAACTCAGGTATTTTCTTGGGATAGAAATAGCACGATCGGCAAGGGGCATAGTGTTGTCACAACGCAAGTATGCTCTAGACCTGTTGAATGACACAGGAATGATGCAGTGTCGAGCAGCCGCAACCCCCATTGATCAAAATTATAAGATAACAGCTGAATCTGGAGAATTGGTGGAAAAGGAAACTTATCAAAGACTTGTAGGAAGGTTGTTATATTTATGTCATACAAGGCCAGACATTGCTTATGCAGTGAGCGTTGTAAGTAGATATATGCATGAACCAAGGACTGGTCACCTAGATGCAGTACATCAAATTCTGAGGTACCTAAAGGGAACTCCAGGAAAAGGGTTATGGTTCAGAAGTAATGGACATCTAGTAATAGATGGTTATAGTGATGCTGATTGGGCAAGTTGTCTTGATGACAGGAGGTCAACTTCAGGATATTGTGTATTTGTTGGAGGTAACCTAGTATCATGGAGGAGTAAAAAGCAACAAGTTGTATCAAAGTCATCCGCTGAAGCTGAATACCGTGCCATGTCTGAAGGATTGAGTGATATGCTATGGGTAAAAAATCTCTTAAGTGAGCTGAAGGTGCTAAGAGATGGTCATTTAAATGTTTGGTGTGATAACAAGTCAGCAATATGTATAGCAAACAATCCAGTCCAACACGACAGAACCAAACATATAGAGATTGACAGGTTCTTTATCAAGGAGAAATTAGATGCTGGAATTATCAAGATTGATTATGTGAACACTAGACAGCAGATTGCAGATTGTTTAACAAAAGGACTAGGAACAAAGGAATGCAACTTGGCTTGTGACAAGATGGGGATGATAGATATATATCACCCATCTTGAGGGGGAGTGTTGAACCGTTACTGGGCTTTATGTTTCTGGCCCATGTGGCCCATCTGCTGTGTATGTGGCTGAGCTATATATATTCTCACCTCAGTACCGTGTAACCCTAGACAGAATAGAGTGAGCTTCCACCCACAAGGTTAGCCGCCACCTCTGATCTCTACACCTAGGAACTCGGTCGTCATCGCCTAGGCCAAGTCACGACCGAAAAAACGACTATAACACATGTACCTCAGCATCAATATTGTTGCCCGAAAAGTTAACAAGTGAAAGACGACGAGAGGATTGCTGGAAATATGATCTGCATACTACTGAAATATAGTCATGTCCAGATCACTGGCTAGATGGCAGCAACCAACAACTTACCTAGACCAATGAGACTCGGAGAAGAAGAATGCCTCCGCTGCCATCACATGTCAGCGAGGGTGAAGGTGACGTTCAGGAGAATGCCTCCTCTCGGTTGTATAGTGCCCTTCAGCTCCTCTTCTCCCTCTGGTATGGCATGAACCTGAAAATATGAAAGTTTTCAGCGGTCGCTAGGCATGATAAGCAACAAACAATCAAAAAAGTTGAGCGCATACTAGTGTCGATGGATCTACTGCCTATGCACACAACGAGTTTTCATTGACTGAAATTTAGGAATACAATTTAACTCCCAACACAAAATGCAACAAAATAATCAAGGTTACAAACAAATCAAATTACACTATCACATAAAATGGCACCTAACACCCAAATTAGCAGAAACACACATGCTAAATTCTTGCCGGTAAGCACAATCATATTTTTACCTCTGCACAAATATAAAGTAGCAATTTTCATTATCTAAGGAGAAAAAAGAAATAACAATCTAATTAACACTGCATTCACACAAACACATAAATAAATACTGAGAGATTACAACTCAACAAACCTGGTTATACTAAATAGCAACCGAAACAAAATGTTTACCATATGTACTAATTATGCATGGGTGAAGATATACTCTGAAGATGAAATCGTGAAACTGTGTGATATATATTCTGACCAATCACAAAAAAGATGAACGAACATTGTCGTTCAAATATATGGCTGATTGAAAACCAATATTTGGTATAGAAAGCCCGGGATATATAGGGCTTACTATGTCAGAGTCATTCATGTAATAAGTTGTGAATATTATATATGGATTAATTCTAGAATTCTACAAGAATCATCCCATCCAAATCGTATGCTTATATAAAAACGTATCTATGCATGAGCAAAAAAATCCTACTCCCCCCGTTCTCTAATATAATAACACACGGTCATACGAAATCTCCCACATTGTAAAAACATATCTTTCGTGTACATAACCCCAGTTATAATTGTTTTACAGTGGGTATATGAGCCCAAAAATAGCATGATTAATGTAAACAATAATTCACATAGTGCTTACATAACCAAAAACAAAAAAAAAATAGGATGACAAAATGTTATATTATAACTCCCAGGAAATACACCATGTTGTTATAATCGGGAGACTACTACAAGACCATGGTTTTCAAGGCGTACAAGACACATCAAAGCTTCATCAAGAGGGTACTTGGTTTAGTGCATTGCTGAACATGACAACTACTACGCAAAAATTATACAACAGCACAAGTTGAAAACTTTAAAATATAGTGATGCTTACACTTTGCAGGAGCCTCATTCACACTTAACACAGAAATACATGGCATGGTCCAAGGAAAATAGGGAGTCGTCAAGAGAGAAAGACATACCTTCTGTGGCATGCCGATGGGGATGCAGAGCTGCACGAGACATCCCGGTCGAAGAAGGCACGAGCAGGAGGTCCTAGTGGACACCGGCAGCAGCAGCTATGATGTATAGCACCTCCACCATGACACGACAAGATGTCACCAACACCACAACACCACTAGCGGAGGGCACCACCACAAGCACAACACTGGACTTGACCTCTGCAAAATCGTATCAAATCACACATTCAAACACAACGGATCCCATAATAAAAACACACATTTAAAAATGATTTGCGGAAATATCAAGGAGTTAAGTGTATGCTTTTCAGATTTGTGAAAATAATTGAGAGGCTCATCACTGGATCATTCTGTTTCAAAACAGTAGAGACTGATACATCTTCGCTGAAAAAAATACGACACAAGTTCTGCCACGAATCCTTCCACTTCCAATGCAACTTCTCAATGCCTCCTAAAATGGAAGAGAATTAAATAATATGTTAAAGTACAGAAAGAATTGTTGGGGTACTGGATAGTAACTAGTAAGACGATAAAGAATCCCATGAAGAAAATAGAAATAAAATGGTTTTAAGAGTGAACAAACATAGAAGCTACTGGATTCAACAAATACCAGATGATTTCGAGCATACTGGACACAACATGGCAATTTAAGAAAAATGCAAACTAGGATGTGATGACCATTTTAGACAAATCCAACTGATTTTTTTTAGAAACAACTAAAGTCAAACTCGCTGAATTTAAGATGTGCTTTGGTCATGTTCAAAAAATTCCACGGGCGATCTATTTGTACCATCTCATCTTAGACATTCAAATCAATTTTAGAAATATATGAACCAATAAAAACATATCAAGAATGGATCTTGGACTGAAAATGAGAGAGAAAATAACTTCGAAAACAGGCAGCAACAGTTAAAGCCAAGCAGGCATGTAAAAGCCAAATACTATCGATGAAGATAGGCAGCAGTTGCCTTGGGTCCGCAGCACGCCTCTCGGCCCTTTGTCCGGGAGACAGGGAGGATCAAGCAGGAGGACACTTGTGGTCATGGCAGCTCTGGTCACGGCCTGGCGGCGCTGACAATTGCAAGAGAGCCAATGTGGTCGCCACAGCCGGCGAGCTACGGAGCACCTCTTGCTAAATCTCTCTCCCACGGAATGCTCAAGATAACATTTGCCTACAAGCATGGTGAAAGATTTCATGCTATAATCAATCACACAAGCTACCCACTCAATAGTCAAATGGCAGTGCAATGTATGTACTGAAGGAAACACAAAATCATTCAGATTAGAAGTAGCAGATTGATCTTACTATGTATCCTATAGTTGCAACGAGCCCCGATGCTCCAATCGATGACAATACCTACCACACATCGGTGTCAGGATGCAGTAGTCACAAAAGGGGTCTTCCAGGAGCAAGCATGTAGGTGCATGACTCTGAAATATTGAGAACGCTGGAAAAGTGTGAACCTACACCTCAATGATTCTCCTCCTCAAATAAAATGCAAGAAAGGCACGGACCTACTCTATAACAAGTGTAAGTTTCTCGATAGGATGCAAGCCAAGATAATGCAACAAGGTAACAGAGAAATAGCACTAAACTACCACCCTAACATTGGCGAACCAAATTTCCATAATCAGATAGAAAACAATACTAATGTCATATAACTCGATACAATCCATTTAGCTAATTTTAAAAAAAATGAAAAGGAAATGTGCCTTATAGATAAAGCAAGCATAAAAAGCTAGAAATATAGATAACAGTCACCTACAAAAACTATGCCTCTGCACTCTCAAGTTTTGCTCTTTGCACCAGTATCTAGCAGCCATGAGAAATTAAAGCAGGAGAATCTTAGATACGAGGAGAGGATATCGCACATACTTCCATAGCATCAGACAAGCACAAATTCGGGGACTTCAAAGTTAGATTAGAATATGGTTAGCTTGATCACCAAGAACATGAAGAGAATCCCCTAGAGGTAACAACCCCCGCTCGTACTATTTCCAACCGTGTAGCTCGTAGCAGAGGCAGCGTTATGCCAGCCAGTGTTCATCCTAGCCCTAATCCAGCGAGAATGTCCAAGTATGAGAAATCATGTTAAAGAAACATGGTTATCAACTTCTACAAAGCTACATAACATGCAAACTTTGTTTTATTTTAATCACATCACAAGAATAGAATATTCTGTTGTTATCCTAAACAAAGTAAGGGCAATATTCCTAGTCATCAACCCATGAAAAGGACTAGCTATAGGACTAGGATGATATGAACCTGAAAATGTGCAATTTCAGGCATTCGCAAGGCATGATAAGCAGCAAACAATCGAAAACATTGAGCGCATGCTAATGCCAATGCATCTACTGCCTATGCATACAAGGAGTTCTCATTGACTAAAATTTAAGAATACAATTTAACTCCCAACACAAAATGCAATCAAAGAATCAAGATTACAAACGAAGCAATTTAAACTATCACATAAAATGGCACCTCACCCTCAATTTGGCAGAAACACACATGCTAAATTATTGACAGTAACCACAATCATATTTTTACCTCTACACAAATATAAAGTAGCAATGTTCATTATTTGAGGAGCTGAACAATAACAGCAACCATCTAATTAACACTACATTCACGCAAACACATAGATAAATGCTGAGAGAGTACAACTCAACAAACCTGGTTATACTAAATAGCAACCGAAGCCAAATGTTCACCATAATTACTTATTATGCATGAATGAAAACATACTCTGAAGATAAAATCACGAAATTACATGATATATATTCTAACCAATCGCAAATAAGATGAACGAATATTATTGTGCACATATATGGCTGATTAAGAAACAATAATTGGTATAGATAGCCCAGGATATATTTAGCGCTTACTATTTCAGGGCCATTCATGTAATAAGCTGTGAATATTATATGGATTAATTCTAGAATTCTACAAGAATCAGGCCATACAAATCATATGCTTATATAACAACATATCTATGCGTGAGAAAAAAATCCCACTGCCTCCGTTCACTAATATAAGAACCCACAGTCATAGGAAATCTGTCACATTGTAAAAACAAAACTTTCGTGTACATAATCCCAGTTATAATTGTTTTACAGCGGGTATATTAGCCCATAAAAATAGCATGATTAATGAAAATAAAAATTCACATCGTGCTTACCTAACCAAATATAAAACAAAAACAGGATGAACAAAATGTAATATTATAACTCCCATGTAATATACACCATACCATTATAATTGGGGGACTACTACAAGACGGTAGGGCATCAAATCTTCGTCAACAAGGTAGTTGGTTTAGTGCATTGCTGAACATGATACCAACTATGCAAATATTTTACAAGAGCACAAGTTGAAAACTTGAAAATACAATTATGCTTACACGGCGCAGGAGCCTCATTCGCACTCAACACAGGAATACACGTCACGGTATAGGGAAAATACGGAGTCGCCAAGAGAGAAAAGACAGCACACTGATGGGGGACACAGAGTTGTACGAGACATCCCAGTCAAAGAAGGCAGGGGCAGGCGTTCCTAGTGGACGCCGGCAGCACCAGCAGAAACTCCACCATGACACCACACGAGATCACCACCACCACAGCTACCACTAGCAGATGCCACCACCACAAGCACAATACTGGAACATGAACTTTGGAATCAAAATATAAGTTGAATATTTAATCCAACAGTCAAATAGAATCTGAAATATCCTAAAATACTTGAAATCAAGATCATAAGCATCTATATCAGCTATAAAACGCAAATTCACAAAGAACAAAGAGTGGTCTTTACTACAACTCTAGGATCGTATATGATCTTTATCTTTCATGGAATTTCTAAAACTTACAAAAGAACGTATCAATATTACAGAATTGATATTCTGATAGCAAGAACGACCTCATTAACTAGAAGCACAACTTGCAGAAGAAAAATACAAGGTTGACCTTTTTTCATCAAGAGAAAATAACATGACTGAAGCCCACAACAGCACAGCTACAGCCAGTCGTCGACAGGGTCGCAGCAAAACTGTCAACATGGAAAGCAGGGCTCATGGACCGAGCTGGACGCCTCGTCATGGTGAAATCGGTGCTTGGTGTGATCCCCATCCACCAGCTACTGGTCATTGCGCAAGATAAGCGAACCATCAAACTGATCACCAAGGTACGGAGGGGTTTCCTATGGGCAGGACGTGCGGTGGCCAATGGCGGCCATTGCCACGTCAACTGGCACGACTTGGAGCGCACGAGCCTGGCGCTACGCTTGCGCTGGATGTGGCTCAGCCGCACGGACAATCGACGCGCATGGCATGGCCTCGACCTGCAGTTCACCGCGGCCGAGCGTTCCCTGTTCTTCGCCACCACCACCATGATGGTAGGGAATGGGCTCAGTGCCCTGTTTTGGGAAGACAGATGGCTTGGCGGCCGCTCCATTAGCGAGGTCGCGCCACTACTTTACGCGTGCATCCCAAAACGAAGAAGAAAGGGAAGAACGGTGGCGGACGTCATGCTCAATCACAATTGGGCGCGCGACATCCACGGGGTCGTCGGCCTACATGAGGTCGGCCAGTACCTTACACTTTGGCGCATGGTCGACGCCGTCGTGCTCACCGAAGCCCAGGACCAGCTAATCTGGAAGTGGACACTCAGCGGCACCTATTCGGCCCGCTCCGCCTACCTCGCCACGGTCCAGGGCTCCATGCCATGCCCTGCCTGGAAGCACATTTGGAAAGCATGGGCGCCTCCCCGAGTCAAATTCTTTCATTGGCTTGCCTACCAAAATCGCTGCTCGACGGTGGATCACTTGGCGAACAGAGGCTTACAACACCATGCTAGATGCCTGCTGTGTGACCAAGAACCAGAGACTATGCGCCACCTGCTCATTGAGTGTTCTTTCACCAAACGTATATGGCATGAGGCTGGCTGCACATTCCATGTTGGTCTCCTGAGGATGCGGGCGCGTCAATCTTCACCTGGCTGGACGGTGCTAAACATGCGGCTCTGAAGCCTTTCCGTAGAGGCCTGGGGTCTGCTGCACTGCTAGTGCCATGGATGATTTGGAAGCACAGGAACAACTGTGTCTTCGAACGGGGACGGCCCTCGGTCACCGACCTGGTGCGTGACATCCAGAGTGAAGCTAAGCAATGGGCATAGGCGGGCGCCACTGGGCTTGGCGTGGTCTTGCCAACAACCTGGGATGTACACTAGGCTTTTTTTTGGTTAAAATCTGTAATCTACCTCCTAGGAGGCTTGTAAACTGTTTCCCTCTATCTTTTCAATGAAATGAAACGCAAAGAGTTCTTTGCGTTTTCTCGAAAAAAAATTTAACATGACTACTAAAAATATAGTAGTCCGAATAAGGAGTTGGAAGTACACCAAAGCTAGCTGAATGAATTACAGTTAACACTTACTGGTGGGTGGAATCAACAGAAAAGGAGAAGCATCCGGGTTCACGTATGCATGAAAAGGAACTACTAGTAAGGTGTCAAAATACACAAGTAGAGACATTATTCTGTCTAGCTAGTCGAAGATGAAACTATTTTTCAATACTCAGTTCAAATATGACAAAATATTCAGATTCATATAGGAGAACGGCAACTCAGAGTTTAGAAGTTCTTGCAATACTTAGTATCACTCAATACACAAGTTATTGTAGAGTGTAATCTCCGAATACATCATCCTAATCGTTCGCCCCCCTCAAATCACTTCTTGAGCTCACAGTGACACACATGGCAATGCAATCAATATCTAGTTAAGAGAAAAAAGGTTTACCTACCAAGATAACACATTTCACAAGTTCTACTTGCGCCTAGGAGAAGACGAGGTCATGGAAGGCGGCGAGAAAGCTCGAAGAGGGCCGCAGCCCTGGAACTCGGTCCTTGTCGCCCCCATCACCTTGGCCGAGTCGAACGACTCGGGAAGAGCTTCCTACACATGAACGAGAGCTCCAATGTTGTCGCCTGAAAAATCAACATGCCAAAGATGATGAGTTTTTATCAGGTGAGTCAAACGAAGCAACAACAATGCCTCGTTTCCTTTTTAGTCCCAGATTTATATATCCAGGTTTTATCAGGTGACTAAAACATGGATATATATATATATATATATATATATATATATATATATATATATATATATATATATATATATATATATATATATATAAATTGTGCAAAGGAGGGTAGCTACCCTTCCCTTAGAATATCGACATGTGTCTAACGCCGTTTAGTGGTCGATGAGTGCGGACGCGCCTTCGGTCACGAGCGTGCGAGTTTGTAGCCCCACTTCTACCTGTTTTCTCCTCTTCTCGTCTCATTTTTCTAGTGACTTTTTCTCTCTCTACCAGCCCGATACCATTCTTTCTCTCTCCCTGTGATTCTTATCACTTTATTTTCACGAAATCCATGGTGAAGCACCACAGCCATCCCATATTCATCCCGTTGTATTCTCACTAACCCTTGACAGGGCCTGTATGGTTGCGTCCTCAACCATCCACGCGCAGCTCGTCGACTTTGGCCCGGCCGTTCAGATCATGCAGTTCTGGTCCGGCCGCATCGAACGAGGTTGAACAAGGATCCGCTTGTTTCCATCCTATTCGAGCTTGAATCCCCCGACTCTTCCTCTCCATCCACAACGTCATTCTCTCCATCTTGCCTGACTTTTCTTTTCTGGATCCAATTTTGGTTTGTATACTGCAGATCCAAAATCACGTTCGTGATCTAGACCTTGACGCTTAGTTTGTGTTGAATTTTTAGGCTGAGCTGATTTAACTAGCTTTCCCTGATGGATTTTTTAATCAGGTTTGATTGATGCCTTATCGAATTGATCTTTGCGGCATCGATGAACCCGTCAGCATGCACTTGATGTTGCTCTAAGCCTCTAGGACTATTAAGTGGCCGTTTGTTGCAGAGATTCCATGCTAGTTGCTGGGCAATTTACCAATCTTATATTCGGGGGCGACTGCACAACAACATTCATGAGCGGTTTGCCGATTTCCGCTCAGCCCCGTGTAGTGCTGGTCCCGTGGCCGCCGCCGGCGACCGACAACTGCCCCCATTCCGATGGAGCTGGGCTCCCTTGGTGTGCCGTCTCCATCCATAGTTCTCTACATCAGTCTCCTTCATTCTTTTCTTCCTTTGTACTAGCAGATCATTTTTCAGTTCGTGGTCTAGCTCCACATGTTGTTCATATTTGGGATCTTGGATGGCAGTTAGATTTTCTGTACGCGCTTGATACTCTCCATGATCCCCTGTGTATTATGTTTCTCCTTATCTTTTCCCTTTTTCAGTTTTTTTTTTTTTTGCACAAACGATCTTCAGGGAGAAAACACTTAGATTTCCTCCACCCAACAATTATTCAGAGATGTTCGATGATTTTTTTCTTTCATGTCGTGTCTATTTCTGGATTTATCCATGACTTGATAACTATGTAGTCTTTACATGTTCGATATTACTTGAGTTTCTTTTTTTTCAAAATGTTTGGGCGCATGTGTAATGATTTTTTAGCTGGATTGATTCTACCATTTCTTTCTTTGATGCGATTTTAGTTCATCTTTTCGGTATGGATTAGCTTCATGGCAACGTGGCCTGCCAGTCTCTCCATATTGCTGCCCAAAGGTTTTTTCCCATCTTAATTATGTTCGTCCATCTTCTTTGTATCTCGCTCAGTATCGGTGACAGCATGAATGCGGGGACTGCCGGTCTGCTGCCATGGACTTTCGTTGTTGTCGAGTTCTTCGGCCACTGGTAAGCCCCTCTCGCCCCTTCTCTGCAGTTTGCATTTCTTGTTCTGAATCGTTTTGGTTTCTTTGTTTCTTCCCATGAGATTGTTTTTTTATTTCTTCACATGTGCAGCTACGTTAGCATTGAAGAAGGGCGTTGTCGAGACTCGTTAGCATCATGGACGGGCTAGTTTTTTATGTCTCTGATGCAAGTTTCTGTATCACTGTATGCACCTTTGTAAATGTATCGGCTCAAATTCTGAGTGGTACAGTCTACATCAATTTATTTCTCCTCCATGCTATTGTACATCTCTCTCTTCTCTCTCTCCCAAATCAAGGGTTTATCCATGATCTGAATTTATGTTTTGGTTTTGGACAGAATTGGTTCAGTAATCGGGATCTCTTCCATTATTTTTCCTCCATGCTCTGAAATGTACTGATAAGTCTATACATGATCCAAAGTGCTAGTCAGAAATATGTTCCATTTTTTCTCAAGAAAATTGGTTGCATTCCTTGAGATATTGGTCAACGACCTGTAATTGGATAGCAATTGGTAATGGATCAGGCTTCTCCGTCGCAACTAGGCCACGAGCCTCTGCAGGGGGACTGAGATTGGTTTTTTAATAGATTCTCGAGCTGAGCTGATTAGATTAGTTCTCTGTCATGGCTTTTTTGGCTGCTTTGGTTCACCCTACCTTGAGTAAAAAGCAGCCTTTTCTTTCTCCCTGCAAGAAGTAGCCTTTTAACATAGGGCTGGAAATAATAACCTTCTTTTTGGCAGTAGCCAGAGATTTTGCTTTCCGTCATGGATTTTAAAACAGGTTTCATTGGTGCAGTTTTAATAGATCTTTCAGGTATGGATTTGGTCCGTTGGCATCTCCTAGTTTTTGCTCTCACGCTCCAGGACAGTTAATAAGTAACCGGTGCTGAGATTCCAGGCTTGTTGTTTCGCAGAAAATTGGTTGTCGAGCTGAAATCGGGCTGCTATTCAAATTAAATCACGATTCTCCATCGGCAGCTCGACCACAAGCTAGTACCCCAAAGTAAATAAAAGAGATAAAAAGCAGGCACCGAGCGTGGCCTGCTGTGGCATGTCAGTTTTAGGTCTACTTGCAATATTTTAATTCACTCCCTCTCTGTTTCGTCACTTCCCCAAAATAAAGCCTACTATTCTCAGGCTTTCTCTCTGTTGAGATGGTCCTCTTTTCTGCGATGAGAAGCAGACAAGATGTATTTCCCAGACCAAAATTTTATGAAATCACCGGAAGATAAAGTAGAGCACATTAGTTTAACAAAGGTTAGTACCGATTTTCTCCATTTAATCAACTTGAAACGGGAATCATTGGCTTACTATCAGAGAGTTTCAGGTTGCATGAACTAGAAAAGGACCAACATTTTTTAAAAACTATAATGAACCAACATGTAAGTATGGTTATTTAGGATCGGACGTTACCTGGACCATGGCACTTTTAAGGAGCGTTTTAAAACCAGGATGTTCAACTAAAAATTGGAGTACACTGTTCATTTTCATCTCCGCTCACTTGTTCGTCGATGCCTGCTCCTTGAGGTCGCGCAAGGGTCATCCCCATCGCCGATGGCCTATAGGGCTGTGCCAGGTCGACTCCTAGGATGACGTGCCGATGAGCAGCCCCTGGCTGCTCAGCTTGACACCTCCATGAACATCGCCACCCAGCTCGCCACCTTCGTGAAAGTCGCTCGGGAAGATCAAGTGTGGCCTAGCTAGTTGTACTAGGACTCTAGGAGGGAGAAAGGAGGGGAGCGGCACACGCCAAGTGAGAACACATCCATCATCGGCCAGCAACAAGATGGTGGCGCCATTGCCATGAGAGGATCGCCAGCTAGAGTAAGATGGTGGCTGATGGCATGGTAACAAATCAAGAACTAGGGGAGGGATCTGAGACAGGTCAAGACGTAAAATAATATGTTATAGCGGAGTAGGAACAATTAACACATGGATTTTGGGTATTAAAATGGCGGTTCTAGCTTTGATTCGTGGTGAGAAGTGGAGCAAGGAAGCAAGAAAAGGAGTTAGATGTTCAACACGAGGTCCCTGAACTCGGTAGCTACTCCAATTGGAGAAAGTTGTAGGGCAAAGGAAAGATTTAGTTAAAACAGGATGTGGACCATTGTTAGATTTTTTGTTTTGCACAAACTGTGGGTAGCTCAAAATCTTATGCTCACGTACCGGAAAGAAAAGCCTTGCTCTCGTCGAGGCATGGAACCATGCCTTGGTGTTGCCTAGTTTTCTTAGTAAAATAGTTAGTGATGGTTATTCTTCACGAGCGTCAGCTTTTGCGCATGCTTAGGTCCACCATAATTGATTGTTTTTTAAATGGATGCATGCATGTATTGGACCTACTTGCTTTCTAGGCTGGACGTACATATTACTAGGCTCTTCAAATCAACTTTGTTACCAAGGAACTAGTACACAAAGTGAGATACCTTTTAATCACACACCCTACTACCGTCAAGTAGCTGTGAGATGGCCGTTTGTGATGCGCAGCATCCAAGGGCTCCTAGTGCAGGGGTAGCTACCACCCATGTCATTAAATCCACACCCATATATATATATATATATATATATATATATATTTAACACTCAAAAGGCCACAAATTTACCATCTCAATTGAGTGGATACATACGACATTACCAAATGAGCATAACTAGGACCGAAATAGCACAAGTCTGAGGAAAAATGAACCCGGTACATTGGCAGTGCTCTCATTGCAGTATTTGGGCGCCTGCATGTACTATGCAATAGCGAAGCCAGACTCACCATGCCTCTCCAGGTCCAGCCTTGAACCAGCTCCAACCTCCAACTAGCTCCCTTGGCCCGACTCCAGCTGGTCCGGCGTGGACTCAGAATCCAGGCTTTTTGAGCTCCCTGGCCCTGCACATCACAGTTCACATCAGTGCATCAATAGATAGAATCACTAACTGAATATCTTAGCACAAGATAAACTTAACATGCGCAGTCAGGGTTTGAATAGCCCTGCCATTCTATAGATCAAAGTAAGTTGTACAATTAGCAAATAACCCACAAAACATACCTACTATTTACACAGATCAACATGTAAGCACCAAATATTATAATGATGGTAGTGCTAGATAAACCGATGATTATTAGAGAAGGGCAGGAAATAGATTCAGTGGAGCAAGAATATGAATTTCAGTGGCCAAAAAGTAACCCCTTTTAACTAAAACAAGGTTGGACTCTATTTCCAATGTGAGATGTTGATTAGTGTTATTATTCGGCAGATACAACTTTAGTAAATCTGTACAACTAAACACTAGGTACATAAAGAAGTTGTGCTGAGATAGAAGACTATCCATAAAAACCACACAGTGAGTGTTGAAACATTATGCCAGTCAAAAGCTGAGAACTAAACATTTTAAATGCATGGTCATATCAAAGCTTTTCCATACATATATATGCACAACGAAACGGGTATCCATCCTACCTTCTTGCAACAAGTTGTGGCTTTAGAACACACCAGAATTTCGAGCGCTAGGAATTTCCAGGGAACATAATGCTTACTTGGTGAATTAAAGCAGTGCTAGCATTCTCCATGGGATCAGCGAGCTCAATAGCCTGAGAAATCATAACTCCGCGTTTACCACTTTGAGGCTGCCAAACTAGTCCAAGATGGCATCCCCTCCTGCAAAACAGACCAATGAGAATAGAGGTCTAATAAAAACCGACCATGTAGAGGGACAGAGAAAAAATCACGCATGGATAGCATTTGAGCAGAAATTCCCAAAGGAAGACGACAAGAGTAGAGAAATGCATCGTGAAAAAGAACGAACATGTCAAGGCTTTCTATGGTCTTTGAGACCACTCCAGAGATAAGCTCAAATGGTTCCTTTGTCCAGGAGTCTTCATTAATGGTCACATCATATACAGTTCTGCTAAAGAAATATGCAAGAATTTACTGCCAGCTTATATAACAAAATAGAAAAAGTAAAACAATAAAATGCAATCAAATGTTTTTCCCACGAAAATATGAATCACAATTTCTGGAGCAAAGAAACTATATATATTTCAGTTTTAAATGGGTCTGATAAACATAGCCTTTTTATGTGATGTAACACGGTAACACCTAATGAATTAAAGCCCATCTAGAAACTCAACAGGTGCTTGACTTATAGTTCAAACTAGCTAACCATGTGCTTCCCACATAAGCGGCCCCAAGAAAATGGGTATCCATCCATACTATTCCAACAGCTAGGATAAATGCATAACATGGCAGCAAACAGTTGAAACATACAATCAATTAAAGTTGCATCGCTGCAACTCAAATCCCATTCTAGAGCTCAAAAGAGAAAGTGAAAAACAGCGAAGACATGTTATTCGGTCTCAGTTGTTGGTGATGTAACCAGAGAATGCTACTAGTGGTAACCTAGTAGGTGAGGGCCTCGAAATAGTTGTTCATAGAGACCTCGTAGTCGTCGATCCATAGCCGCCTCCCAACGGGGCTGTCAGCGATGATGATCGCTGCCAAGCCCCCTCCTACAGGTTCCCATCCGACGCCGCCACCCGGTACCCCAACTCGCTTAAGGCCATTAATCTGGAAGTATGGAATGAAACTCGTTATGCAATGAAATTTAAAAGCTTACATCACAGCTTAACGCTAAATATTATTACTGAGAAACCAAGGTTTCACAATTCAGGGTTGTTTAAAATAACTTTGTAAACCATATATGCATATTACTCAAGATGCATCATCCATTGTCCTCAATCCTAGCACGGACACCCAGCTATTATAAAATAAACCCAATATCTTGGCAGTGCTCTCATTGTAGTATTTGGGCACCTACATGTACTTGGCCACAACTATGCCAGACTCGCCCTGCCTCTCCAGGTCCAGTGTTGAACCAGCTCCAGCCTCCAAGTAGCTCCCTTGGCTCGAATCCAGCTGATCCAAACAGTAGTGTGGACTCAGAATCCAGGCTTTTGAGCTCCTTGCATATCACAATTCACATCAGTGCAGCAATATATAGAATTGCTAACTGAATATTAGAACAGGCAGGAAATTGATTCATTGGAGCAAGATTAGTGACATGCTAATTTTTAGTGGCCAACAAGTAACCCCTTTAAACTAAAATAAGGTTGGATTCTATTTTCTAGTGTGAGATGTTGATTAGTGTTATTATTCAGTAGGTAGTAGGTACACAAAGAAGTTGTGCTGAGATAGAAGTCTATCCATAAAAAGAACACAGGGAGTGTTGAAACATTATGCCAGTCAAAAGCTAAGCACTAAACAAATGCATGGTCATATCAAAGCTTTTCCATACATATGCACTGCGAAATGGGTATTCATCCCACCTTTTTGCTACAAGTTGAGGATTTAGAGCGCACCAGAATTTTGAGCACTAGGAATTTCCAGGGAACATAATTCTTACTTTGTGAATTAAACAAGTGTTAGCATTGTCCATGGGATGAGCAAGCTCGATAGTCTGAGCAATCGTAACTATACATTGACTACTTTGGGCTGCCAAACTCGTCCAAGATGGCTTTCCCTCCTGCAAAACAGACCAATGAGAAAAGGGGTCTGAGAAGAACCAGGCTTGTAGAGGGACTGAGAAAAATCTAAGATGGATAGCATTTGAGCAGAAATTCCCAAAGGGAGACGACAAAAGCAGGGAAATGCATCGCAAAATAGTACGCACAGGTCAAGGCTTTCCAAGGTCTTTGCGACCGCTCCAGAGATAAGCTCAAAAGTTTCCTTTAAACAAGAGTCATCGTTATTAATGGTCACATCATGGATAGTTCTGCTAAAGAAAAATGCAACAATTTAATGACAGCTTATATGAGACAATAGAAAAAGTAAAACAATAAAATGTAATCAAAGGATTTGCCCGCGGAAATAGAAATTACGATTTCTGGAGCAAAGAAACTATATGTATTTCCATTTAGAATGGGTCCAATAAACATAACCTTTCTTACATGAAGTAACACCTAATGAATTAAAGCCCATCTAGAAACTCAGCAAGTGCTTGACTTAAGTTCAAACTTGCTAACCATGTGCTTCCCATATAAGCTGCACCACGAAATCGGTATCCATCGACTACTATTCCAACAGCCAGGATAGATGCATGACATGGCAGTAAACAGTTGAAATATACAGTCAAACCAAAGTTGCATCGCTGCAGCTCAAATCCCATTCCAGAACTCAAAACGGAAAGAGATAAACAGCAAAGACATGTGATTCAGACTCAATCGTCGGCGCCGTTTTGAACGCACCGGTGCGAGCCCATTTTCGCTTCCGGCCCCAAAATGCTATCGGGGCGGTGGAGATGCTCTTATTTAGTTCAACTGCGAGTCCGGCAAATCTATGATCATGCATTTGAACTTAATTTGATGCCATACGGAAGCTATCGATGGAGCTACGTATTATACTAGTCTACCTTATTATTTTTCTCCATGAACTCGCCTTAGTTGTTGTTTGGAGCGAGATGAGAAAGGAAAGAAGGAAAAGTGGATCGATCTGTTATTATGATGAGGTTGAGTTTAAAAAAAAGGGAGCAGCATTTATTTTGGACGCGCGCTTGACTTAATTAATTAATGTGGGATTGGGGAAAAAAAGAAAGCCGATCGGTCACGTGCACGCAGCGTAGCATCTTTTTTTGGCTGCCAAAAAAGCGAAGAGACGTGCGCGGACAGTGTGCGTACTCAATCCTTTTCGTTCGGGCGTAGGAATTGTTTGCGTGAACGACCAATGGATGGATGGGCGACCGATGAGCTAAACCGGCGACCGATGGATGGACGTCACGCCGCACCGCACCGCCAAGAGGAGGCGATCGAGAGCCCCGCGTGCGCTTCTAATCTTCCATGCCAGCTGGCCCGCACAAGCTAGGACGGGACCCACCGACCGATCGATGGAGCCAAACCGTAACCGGGTGGAAGATTGCGGATCGCGTGCGCGCGCGGCCCAGGTCTCGCATCTTTTTTTCAAAACAAAATCCCACTCGTACGTGTCGAAAAGAATAGAGCCGGCGGCAGCTCCATGGCGGGGCTCCCAGTTTGTCCCAACCACACGCCAATCAGGTCCTCGGATGTTTAGGCAACGCCGCCCCGGGCAACCTCCTCGCCGGTTTCGGCTTCTACGAGCTAGCCATACTGGCTCGTCGACTTCGCCAACGCCTGCATCATCCTCCACATCCTAGGCGGCTACCAGGTAACCAAGGGTGTGTTCGGTTTGAGAACCGGAAGGAATGGAACGGAATGGTTCCATTCCGACGGCATGGGATGGTTCCGACCCCATGTTCGGTTCAGAAAAAGTCGAGGAACGGAATGGTTCCGTTTTCTGTTCGGTTCAGGAATCCCACGGCGGAACAGAACGGCCTAAATATGATTTTTTTCGTCCACATCAAAATTAACATGAGCTAAACATGATTTTTTTGCAAACCAAAGTCAACTCAGGCCAAAATTAACAGGAACGGAGGAGGAGCACGGCGTGCCCTGCGCCGCCGCTCGTCTGGCCATCGCGGGCTGGCGCCGCCGCGGGCGCCGCCGCAGCTTGCTGCGCGCTGGGCTCCCTCGCTGGGCTCCGCGGCGGCGCCGCTGCTTTGCCGGGCTCCGCTGGCCTCGCCGGTTGTGCTGGGCGCCGACGCGTGCTGCCATCGCAGTGGGCCCGCCGCGAGCTTGGCGCCGCCGCGTGCTGGCCATCGCGGGCTGGGCGCCGCCGCGCGCTGGGCGCCGCCGTGGGCTCCCGCCGCGCAGCCGTCGTCTCGTGTTGGCCGGCCGCCGCGCCTGGCGAGGCCGCCGCGCGCTGAGGCCGCCGCGTGAGAGAGGGGAGAGAGGTTACGTGAGAGAGAGAGAGTTTCGGCATTAGCGAGCCGTTCCTCGCGATTCCACCGATTCGGCCGGACGAGGCCGTTCCGCATATTTGAGGAATATTCTCTTTCGGGGAACCACCTCGTTCCGTTCCTTTGCCAAACCGAACACGAGAACGGGCACCAGGTGCGGAACGGTTCCGTTCCATTCCTCCAGATTCTGGAACCGAACACACCCCAATTCTCCTCAACTCTCAACCTTCTGAAACTTCTGAATCTTTTCCTTGTTCTGAACAACATGGTGAATTGCTCCCTCCGGCAGATGTACAGCCAGCAGATATTCACGGTGGTGGACAGGTGGTTCGCGGCGAGATTCCCGGAGAGCGCGTTCGTCAACAAGACCTACGCCGTGCGGCTCCTGCCGGGGCTGCCCAGGTACGGCCTCAACCTGCAGCGGCTGTGCTTCCGGACGGCGTACGTGGCCACCACCACGGCGCTGGCCGTCGTGTTCCCCTACTTCAACGAGGTGCTCGGCCTGCTCGGCGCGCTCACCTTCTGGCCGCTCGTCATCTACCTCCCCGTCCAGATGTACTGCGTGCAGCGCCGCGTCAGGGCCTGGACGCCGACGTGGGTCGCTCTCCAGGCGTTCAACGTCGTCTGCTTCGCCGTCGGCACCTTCGCATTCGTCGGCTGCGTCGAGGGCGTCGTCAAGAAGAGGCTAGGCTAGGCTAGGCTGTGGGATTAATTGCTGTACAGTTAGCGCTTGAGAAACAACGTGGCAAGCCTGACTAGTAGTAGTACACGTGTAGTATGAAACCAGCTCCGTTTCTGCTATGCTCTCTACTTTTGAGCTTTATAGTACACAAGACAAAATATGATATGTTTGGATATTTTTAGAGGAGAATGATAACTTTTGATGATACTGGATTCAAAACAGTTTAAAACTTGCAATTAATCAATTTTTTTGAATGTATAATAGTCTACCATAGTTATAACTTACAAGGAGAGAGAGGATTAGAGGACCTTGTATTCAACAGAAGAGGAAACCTCAGTAAGCTGTGGACATGAATGCGGTGGCTAGAGACTTAATTAGAGCATTTCCACTCGGGGATCCTAAAGGCTCTCTAAAAAGTTATGGGGGTGTCGGCGCTAAAAATCCGTTTAGCCAGCTCCTCAATTTCTTGGTGTGAGCAAGTTGAGCATCCTCTCTAGGCCACTATCTCGCGTGCCCGTCTTGTTGAATGGGGTTCATTACCTTCTCAATATGGTGATCGAGATTTATGTTGCTCACTTCCTGATGGAGCTATCGAAGATGCTAAACACAAATCTAAGCACATTGTGATGCTTGATTCCAAAAAAAATCGAAAAAATGCTTTATTACTCAAAAGGTTTGTAATATACTACACCCGGCCTCTGCATAGCTAGGATGCACACAACCATTCATGAAGGGTACAAAAACACATTGTTCATTGCGAAAAGGAAGTGACAAAGTGAAAAGCCTATCATGGTGTAGGAGACGCTATCCTCAGACTATGCAGCCACCCATGTTGGATAATAAACTCTTTGGCCGAATTCTCCAACCGTGTAGACTCCTCCGTAAAGATGTCGCGGTCCTCCAAACGCTAAAGCGACGACCATGAACGGAGCGAAGCCGTACACCGGTAAATGACCTGCATAAGAGAAGAGTTTCTATCATTAAAAATATTGTCATTTCTACATAGCCACAACGACCATATAACGGCAATCGCTCTCACCCTGATAAGATTCCTAAACCTAACCTCTACTCTGTTTAGCCAATTGCCAAAAATATTAGCAATGCTTTGGGATGGGTGTAAGCTAGATCCTATCTGAATGATTGACCATATAGCTCCCGTGAATCGGCACTGGAAGAAGAGGTGTTTTATTGGCTCGTCTTCGTGACAGAAGAAACATTTCTTACAACCATGCCAGTTTCGTTCTGCAGGGTTATCTTTGCTGAGGATAACACCACGGCGTAGGTATCAACTAAAAACCTTCGTTTTAGTGGTATCCTCAGCTTCCAAATGGTTTTATTGTTCAAAACCGGTTGGATAGGTTCTATTAACGCTTGATTCCAAAAATTGGGACACTACCAATGGGTAAACACCAATGCTTTGATCTGTCCAGGAGTGTTGTTGTTGTAGAGTTAGAAGGAAGACTAAAATTTACCATTGAAAAGCATATGCACCAGATTGTGCCATCACCAGTCATGTTCTCTTCACACCTCAAAAGTGCAACATAACCAAAGCTTTATGTTATCTTAGTGACTCTGCGGTGGAGCTTACTGTTGCTTGGTCCCTTCTCCCATCTTCGAAGAAGATTACATGAGATGCGCTCTCATAAGTTGTCCACCTTTTATGTCTCTCGTTGTAGAAGTATTTGTTCACTAGGAGTGAATGATCATGTGTACACTTGGGCTGGTACATTTAATATTATGTGTGGCATGTTAAATTGTCGGTCAGTGTGACATTTAGTTATCGAAACGATTGAATAGTTTAAAGACTTTTATCTATCTTGCTAAATTTATTCTCTTATCATTGCAGCTTTCCCAGTTTCTCGAACACTGAAATGCAATGCATGATCTCAATTCCATTGCTTTGTTTCATCGCTACTTTAGATGATACTAGTAACGGAGGGTGTACATTCTAGCAGGAAAGGGAAAGACAGATGCAATGCAGCTTTCACATTTCCAAACAATGAAATAAAATGCAATGCGAAATCTCAGTTACACTGCGATGTTTCCTCGTAGTATTTTGACATGAATATTTGCTGCTCCACAACATTCACACAACAAAATGATACATTCAACTAGGAGGAAAGGGAAAGATAGATGGGTGAAGCAGAAATTGCTACTCCAGTTTTAGTGCAAGCAAAACATATCAGAGTACTACTAGAACAATTATATGGCAGCAGCCACAACCCCTCCCTTCTGAAAATATGTCAATTGCCGGTTCCTCAATCTTTCTCTGGAGGAACCAGATGGAATCATTCAATGAAACACCATTCTCAACAACAATATCTTCTCATCATTTACAAGAATTGGTGAGTGCGACTTGGATGGACGCTGAGCCCCAAGTACCGTCATCACAACCTTGCCATGAGAACAATTGTCACAATGACTATCCACGAAGAAGTAAAGAAATTACATGGAGAGGGCAAACAAAAATAAACGGCAAAGTATAATACCAAGCCTGAGTTAGTTTGTCTAGAATTATAATGCCAAAGGGTGACTTCAAGTCCTCATCTCATCTGCCAATTACATACTGTAGAAACAAGAAACTGTTGTCACAATCTAGCTCGGTTAAAATATTAGAAACAAATAATAATTGACAAGCATATATAAAATTAAAATTGAAAGCATATGCATATAAATCTTATTGCCAACATCTGCAACATTCTGTTGGCAATCCTTTGGCTCCAAGGTGATGCTTTCAAAACGAAACTCAGGAGATAGGAATTTTTTCCAACGGAACGAACATTCCCTTCCACTGCATTTTGCTTCCTTCCATGCTTCAAACGCCATAAGAAGGGCAATGTGATCACTGGCCAAAGAGGTCATAAGAAATTATCAATATGCCTTAACAGCTTAATCCTGAAACTTTTTGCAATTGATGCCATCATTGGCAAGTGATTCTATGTACTCCTTCAAAAATATCAAATATAAAGCAGTACATGTTCTACCAGTCCAATCATAACTTGCAGTTTCTAGAATGACAGAAGGTTGAGCCTTTCATAGGTTGTCCTGCTCATACATCAAAACACATTCTCAAAGGAAAAAAAAAGACAAGCAGCAAAGGGAAGTTGTAGTCTTGCAGACATGGAGAAGGCATAATGTAACCCACGCATTTTGGCCTAGTAAAGACTTTTGATGCCATCTTTTATCTATCTTTCCTCTCACTAACAACTAGATTTACTAGCTAACCAAGGAAATTTGGTACACCCACATAAGACAGGGCCTGACAGGTTCCAACAGATTCAAGAGATTTGAATTGTGCATCCGCTGTTTTGATGTTGTGTTTTTACAGCCTCTATGAAACTGAAACAAGGCATTGTCTAGTCTAACAAAATTCTTCACCAGGAGGTCGAGCTTCTCACTTGGGACCTACGGAAGCACACTACCTAATTCATCGGATCATTGAGCAGAGCCAGATCAAGAAAGTCAGGAACACTACTCGGGAGCAACACATGGGGCATAGAACCTCCTAAAATCTCGGGGGAAGAAGCTACGACTCCGAGCACGATTCTCCATCTGTGTGTGTAGTAGTCTGGTACATGAAACAAAAATGGCTTTGCATACAGATCACATCGATGTAGTAATAACAGGATAAATTTAGGTAGATATAAAAAGGTAAAGATTGCAAACTGATCTTGCACACGTTTCTCTGTTTTTCCTCGAAATAGGCTTTCGCCCCGCTTTATAAATAAAGCACCAACATCCATACAAGGTTCTCACAACATAAAAGCAAGGAAAAATAAAAACGTCTGCTGGGGCCACAGCACATCAAGCCCAATTGAAAAGAAAGAACAGGGGATACAACCCTAGCGCTAGGGCACCTCAACCACTGGACAGCGTAGATAGGCGACGAGCCGCCGCAAGAAGGTCCTCCAACATGCCATCCAGTCGGTCTCTGTCCCGCTGTCTACACAGCGGGTACCACTGCTGCAAAAAAGCCAAGAATTTGAAGATAGAATCAGAGGCTCGTCTCAGGAAGATATGCTCAATCACCATCTTGTTGCGCACATTCCATAAGGTCCAAGACATAGTGGCGAACAGTAACCAGAATAGGCGCCTCCTACTCCCAGCACGGTTCGCCTGGACTTCCAAGAACTCTCCAAGGTCCAGGGCCTGCCACTCAGGCCCTAGAGCCTCTTGTAGAAAGCTCCATAGAAGTCGAGCGGCGGGGCAAGAGAACATAATATGACACGTGTCTTCCGGGGCCGCACATAGCGGACACAGGCCATTACCCGGCCCATTCCGCTTGGCTACCTCCACCCCCGAGGGGAGGCGGTCCCGGAGGAGTTGCCAGACAAAAATCTTGATTTTTAATGGAATCGGGGCTTAATGCCATCTTTTATCTATCTTTCCTCTCGCTAACAACTAGATTTACTAGCTAACCAAGGAAATTTGGTACACCCACATAGGACAGAGCCTGACAGGTTCCAACAGATTCAAGAGATCTGAATTGTGCATCCGCTGTTTTGATGTTGTGTTTTTACAGCCTCTATGAAACTGAAACAAGGCATTGTCTAGTCTAACAAAATTCTTCACCAGGAGGCCGAGCTTCTCACTTGGGATCTACGGAAGCACACTACCCAATTCATCGGATCATTGACCAGAGCCAGATCAAGAAAGTCAGGAACACTACTCGGCAGCAACACACGGGGCACAGAACCTCCTAAAATCTGGGGGAAGAAGCTACGACTCTGAGCACAATTCTCCATCTGTAAAAAAAATACAGCTATGTCTTCCTCGGGCTATGTTGCGATCCCTCGCTGCCCGGTGATCTTTGATGGCGCCAATTACCCTGATTTCGCTGCCTTCATGCTCGTCCACATGCGTGGTCTTCGTCTTTGGGGTGTGCTTTCTGGTGAGGTCTCCTGTCCGCCGCGCCCCGTTGCTCCTACGGTGCTGTTGCACCGCCACCGTTGCCCTTGCCCCTGATGCTACTCGGGCGGATAAGGATGCAGCCAAGAGTGCTCATGATCTGCTCTGGCTGATTATGACCGGAAGGTCCAGGACCACTCTGCCGTTGCGACTTACCGGCTGGATCCGTGAGTACACTCGGTGGATAGATGAGGATGCTCGTGCTGCTGTTGTTCTCACCTCCGGTGTTCTGCCTCAGTATGTTGCTGAGTTTATGGGTCTTTCCACCGCTGCTGCTCAGTGGGCTTTTCTTCGTCAGCGATATCAGCCGTCTGGGGATGCTCTTTATCTGTCTATGGTCCGCCAGGAGCATGCCCTTCAGCAGGGTGATTCTAATATTGATGAGTTCTACACTCGAGTGCTGCTATTTGGCGGCTTGATTCTCTCCGTACAGTGTGTGCCACCTTTCCCGATGTCGACTGCGCGCGGATCGGAGTTTCGGCGCGTTTTGAGTTCTTGTCGCGGCTCCGCAAGGAGTTTGAGCCGCGCCGTGCCCAGCTGCTTGCCCGTGGTCGTGTTCCGCTCTCGGAGGTACTGAGCTTCGTGCTGAGGAGACTCGTCTTCGTGGTGCTGGTCTTCTTGAGGTTCCTCTGTTCTTGCTGCTCGTGGCCCTCCTGTGCGTCTGCTCGTGGACCTCCTATGCCGCCAGCTTCGTTGCGGTCTCCGGCACAGCCGATACTCCCTACTCCTCCATTCCAGGGCCAGCGTCAGCCCCAGCAGCCTCGTGGTTCAACATTGATACGTCTATAATGATTCCATTCCACGTATCTATAATTCCTCCATTCCAGGGCCAGCGTCAGCCCCAGCAGCCTCGTGGTTCAACATTCCTCGTGGCCCCAGCAGCCGATACTCCCTACTCCTCCATTCCACGTATCTATAATTTCTGATGTTCCATGCTAGTTTTATGACAATACCTACATGTTTTGCTCACACTTTATAATGATTCTATGCATTTTTCGGAACTAACCTATTAACAAGATGCAGGTGCCAGTTCTGTTTTGTTTTTGGTTCCGAAAGGCTGTTCGGGCAATATTCTCGGTTCGACGAAACAAAGCCAAACATCTTATTTCACCGAGACGGACCAGAACACCGAAGGGGAGCCGGAGAGGAGGCCCAGGGCCCCCACACCACACTGGGGCACGGCCTAGGAGGGGGGCGCGCCGCCCTATGGGGTGGCCCCCCAGGGACCATGCCAGCCGCAGCAGCGAGACCATGCCGGGGGTTGGGCGAGGAGTGGCGGCGGTGGACGTCCTCGTTGGGCCTGGCCCAACTGCGTGCGAAGGGTTGGAAAAAACAGATGACGTATTAGTGGGAGGGTAAAATGGTCCAATGAAAATATGTAGGAAGAAACCTCTAACCAAAGGAAACAACCACTTCTTTCTTTTTATATAGTAGAGATATAGATAGAGATAGAGATAGAGATCATTGCAGCTTCCCCAGTTTCTTGAACAGTGAAATGCAATGCAGAATCTCAATTCCATTGCTTTGTTTCATAAGTAGCTTTGGACAATACTAGTAACGCAAAACATATTCAGACTACTATTAGAACAATTATATGGCATGTTAAATTGTCAATCAGTGTGAAATTTAGTTATCGAAAGGATTGAACAGTTTAAAGAATTTTATCTCTTTGAGACTCTAATCAGGTCAGATGTATAGTTTGTTGTCGTATAATAAAAAATATTTTATTTGCTAGGCGCGCCATCGCCAAGCCTTAAGTCGCGAATATTCACGCGAGCGCACGCGCTATGTAGTGTGTGACTCCATCCGGTTTGTACCAACTATGAGTCAATGGAAAGCCTCCCTTATAAGTTGGTCCCAACTTCTCTAGCTTAGCAAGGTGGGACTAAACATTGCAAGGGACACATGTGGTGCACATGAGTTTGCTGGCTTGGGCCACACTGCGGCTGCGTTACTGGGCTAAATCAATTCATCGTTGCTTCCATCCATGGCCAGCTGGACCCAGATGGAATGCAGGAAGAAAAAAAATGGGTTAAGAGTGAGACGGTCAGCCAGGTGACATGCAGGCATGCAGCCATCGATCCCATGTCCCTATATAGAGTCTAGTACTACTACCAATGAAGCCATCCATATTCTTTAATCATTGCCCTGTACAACTAGTCCACTAGTCATGCATGTATATACATGGCTCGTAATCTACATCTACCGGATAACCGGAAGTCTCTTACGAAAAAGAAGTTAAGGTATGACATGTTCCGATGTGGAAGCCATGATCATGGGTCCGCACTCCTGAGAAACTATCTCCTAGTATTTGCTCAGCAAAAACCCGTCGCAGCCAAAGAAATCTCCTCTCTTTTCTCTAATGCTGTGTTTGGATGCATATAATCCTCTATGGAATTGAATTAGACTTTCAGATTCTAAATCCAAGATGGAAATGAATTGGCTCCGAATTTGAATTCGGCTGTTTGGATGTGCTCGGAATTTTATGTTGGAATCAAAGGATGAATCAAATTCCAAATCCTGTTTGGATGTATAAACCATGGAATTTGGTAGTCTGCTGAATTGGAACCATATAAACATGTGTACATGTACAGAAATATCATGTATATATTACAATGTATATATATTATTTAGCACACACAATAAATCATCCGCATAAACGATAGGAACAAGCCTAACAATTTCAGGCGAGGTAACAGACGAGGCATCCACGCTCACCATCGTACTCCGCTCCCGCGCCGCCGTCGTAGTCTGCTCCCGCGCCACCGTCGTACTCCGCTCCCGCGCCGACAGGGCCTCCACGCGCGCGCAGTCCATCTCCCCGAGGAGCGCGGAGATGTCGGAGACATCGCCGCCGGCGCCCACGAGGCGCTCGATCTACCTGCAGGTGATGGCGGTCGTGAGCTCCATGCTAGGCGTCGCGGCCCTCCCGCGCGAAGCAGATGACCACGAGCTGGAGCTCCCGCGGGGTGAGGTCGGCGAGCGGGGCCTTGTCGGCGGCGGCCGCCGGGAGAGGGGCGGCCAGGGGAGGCGGCGCAGAGGGGAAGAAGAGGGGGAAGCAAGGAAAGGGAGAAGAGGAGGGGACCGAACCTGCGCGCCGCCGTCGGGGCTCCGCCGTCGTCGAGGCTTCGCCGCTTCGGGCGCTCGCGTCGGGATGGAGGCGGCGACGGGCGAGTCTCGCCTGCTCGCGGGACGAAGAGCCACGCTCGATTCCACGGGTTTCCGAGGGTCTGGCCTCGGAAAGTTTCGGGTGTTGTTTACACGGGCCGAACCGGTGCGTGGAATTCTGTTGACGTCAGAAACCCACCGGCGGGCAGCGACTGGCCAACACCGTAGAGCCGGGAATGACTAGGGCTGCGGGCGATCCCTGCGGGCCCGCAAAGCCTCTGTCGCGCGCCGATGCGGGTCGCAGGGCGTGCCACGACCTATACCTGGTCAGGAAGGTGTGGATGATGCCTCGCTTAGTTTCCTGCGGGGCACACACGTACACATTAAATACGAGCCTCGATCGGCTCTCAGGTTGTCTGTGAATCGGCTCATGGAGCCGATCCACCCATGATTCGTCCAAGGTGGCCGAATATATGGTGGTCTGCTTGATCAAGATAAAGCATATGAGATCCACGACGATCTAGGGTTTTGCATAATCGGATCATCCTACTCACGATTGGGCCTCGCGCTCACGCACGGTAAACGTAAGCCAGCCCTAGACAAGGCCTAAAAACCAACACTAGGTTGATCCTCGGAACATCCTGTCTAGGGGCAGCAAACTACACCCTGCATGCTGGATCCTCCAACCCTTTGTAAGGCCTAACTATTGCAGATATTAAACTAATCCTTGATGAATCAAGGAGCGACCATAACGGATCAGATCTACTGAATAAAGATCAGCGGGGTGCCGCCCGCACCCATGATGAGGCACAAGGACGGCTAGACGCGCAAGGGTTGCACTACGCGAGCATATTATGCTAAGAACGATGCTAACCCTAACGCGTCTATGATAACTACGTTGCTCGCCATCAAAAAGGCTTCAGTACGAGCAACGCATGAACAACTAGGCAGCATGGTGCTTACCGGAAGAACCCTCGAGACGAAGGAGTTGGCGATGCGCCGAGATTGGTTTGTGTTGAACGTTGGTTGTTGTTTATTCCATAAACCCTAGATACATATTTATAGTCCAGGGGACTTTCTAATGTGGGCGTGCACCAAACCGTGCACGAGATAAACTCTAACTTCTACGTAGCCTACTATATTTAAGATACACGGGCCAACTAGCCCAAACTCGCGTATAGAGGCCGATTCACATATAGATTCTTCACGTCCATCCTGACCCCGGCCCACTCGGTCAAATTCCGGTGATAACACATGCCCCCTGGTTTTGATAATGATAATTTCAAAACCATATGCATTCTTCGAAGGGTCATGTCGTGAAAGAACCGTCGCATTTCCTTCATGATGACGCCTTGCCTCCTCGTCTTCCCTGCATGACTTGGTGATTCGGCATTACGTCCTCGGGCTGCTTAGGTATTAAACCACGTACTCTCCCTTTATTTAGCCACTTCTTGTGGCTTCACCGTCGGCACACCGAAAAAACCCACCTCCACCGTCATGACCTCCTCTTCGTCCTCATCCTCATCGGTCTTTCCACCCAATCCTCCACCTCCCGCGAGCCAACGCACGAATGGGGTTCACAGGAGGCCCATGCGGCCGCATCCGCCGCGCCATAGCCGACGGGACGAGTCGACCCACGACTCCCTCGTTTGGTCCGGAGACGACCAATCTTTAACGGACGGGGAGAGCGACCTTCGCTTTCTTGCTGTCGGACATCGGAGGAGGAAGCGACGACGGCTTCTCACAGGACGGCTATTCCTCCGAAGAGGTGAAGGAAGAGGAGGAGGATACCACCTCCTCCGACGAACCGCCAGCCAGCGTCTGCCCCTGGGCGGGCAACATCTGCGACTTCGACGGCGACTATGGCGACGCTAGCGAAGAAGATGAGGACACGAAGGTCCCGCCGGTGGTTTCTCCAGCGTGAGGATGAGCCGGCCGGAAGCAGCGTGATGATGGCGAGGATGAAGACAGCAGCGGCCCTTAGCTAGAATAGAGTTAGGAGCAGTAGATGGGACAAAGTCCCCCCCCTCCCCGTGAGAGCAATCGGCTCTTTATGTAAGAAATCTCCGCTTATCAATGAAGAAGTTCCTTTTAACTTGATTTTGTCGATTTCTTTTATACTGAGTCCGCCGATTGTCAATCCGATAGATGCTTAATGAGCCGATGGCAATGGATTGCCAAACAGATCGATCTGATTGCTTTCCCGGATGTCGACTTGCAGTCCATGGAATTCAGACCCAAACTTTGAATCGAACAGGTCCGACGCGCAGCCTCGAGACCCCAAGGCCTTTAGACTTTTAACATCATCCGAATATGATGTTCGTCCCGATAACAAAACTCCTGGGTTAATGCTCCCGGAAAGCGACCTCGACGTTTGAAGCGACACCTCTGCTCAAGTGTGTTTGCTCACAACTTTTCCAGTAATGTCGCACTCCTGCCGCAACGAAGCCTAAGGTCTAACCACCGAGGATGGCTCCTCCTTCAAACTCCTCTGTCAACCCTGGTGGTTTTATTCTGCAATAACTCTCTCGTTCAGCATGGTTATGATGCAGAGACAGCCAATTTCAACACCATTGGCTCGCTGCCCCCGAGCCTCGATCAAGGCGAGTGAGGTTACACCAGCTGCATTGGGCCACTATCGGCCCCTCTACTATGGTGCAGCGTCAGCCGATTCTAACCGAAATCGGTTGTTAACAGCAGAGAACTTCCCCCAAGTATCTTTGGCCCGATGAGGTACCCTTTGGTGGAAATGAAGTTCAGTCCAACTGGATGACCGCCGGTAGCTCTCGTGGTCCTAGTCTGATCTGCACATCCATGCTGTTCCGATGTTTGGCCAGGGTTGTGATCCTCAAACCTGCCGGCAACACCCTAAATGAGAAAAAGGGCCGTCTTGGACACCCAAACTGATAATTGTCGATCTGCGAGCTTGAAGTCTTGCCGAAGGAATTGGAAGTCGAAGAAGAGGTCAGTGGCAATCTCAATAAAGGGCCTGCTCTGGCTAGGTTTCCGCTCAAATCCCTTGAGTCGATGGCCGTGCATCGGCTTTGAATCCTTAAGTCGATGACTACACATCGGCTGTGCTCAAATTTTTTTCGATTTTTTATTGGCCGATCGATTCATGAATCGGCTTCCCCAGGGTACATCCTCGTGGCTTTGTACCTTCTCCGTGTATATGCCCCCGAGCCGAATCCTTCATGTGATTGAAGATATCGACCAAATTAAAGCTTTTCTCGCCACTCACCATGCGAAATAGCACATCGGTAAACAAGGGTGGTGCGAGTAATTTTAGATTTGGAATCGTCTTCCCTTGTAGCCGCCGATCCGACTATTTACATAATGTTGAGATTTCGAAAATCTATGGCAACGCGGCCATCCTTTTTCTCCACAGGTATTACATTGGAAGTCTTTTCAATGTACTTGCATGGCCTGATGAACCCGGCGTCCAACAACTTCTTGATCTCCTTCTTGACTTCCTCAATCTCCTCTAGCTCGTCAGCCGATGTAAACCCATACCCTTTCCACCGCCAGGGTCAACGCTGAACATAGGTGAAGCGCGTGTTGAGGATAGCATCGGCCAATCGCTGGAGTTGGCGTCCCTTTTCATTGTTTGGGGCCGATCGTGTGGATCGTCCTTCTCTTCACCTTTCCGCGGAGCGCTCTCGGGCTCATCCTTGCAATGGCGATCAGCGAGCCCTGCCCTATTGATACCAGGCGAGCCACGGCTCGCGCCGTATGTAGTGGCTGAGATCGACCATATTGACTTCGGAAACATTGCGTGTCGCTTTCGCAAACGATCGAAGAGTAACCGGCCTTGCTCTATCGCCATCTGAATGTCCGCGCAAGACTTTGCGGTCGTTGGTGGCATGGGTGAACGTGTCATGCCATTTGCGGTATGGCTGCCGTTCATCTCTGTAACGTGGGGATTTTGTGGCCGTCGGGTAGCTTCAGCTGTTTTTCCTTTAGGAGCCAATCAAAAATTTGCTCCGTTTTGCTCAAATCGAAGTCGAACCCTTTTGCCGGCTCTGGTTGCTTTGCCCACTTGCGGACACGGGTTTTGCCCCCGATCTGCTCAGCACTAGTGAACTCCTGATCCCTTGCGAACCTTTATCTTTGTCCTTCTCGATCGGGTGACGCTTGTACTCGTCTGGTACAATTCTGGATGGCGCTTTTACATGTTGTCCACTTCGAACCATGTGTGTCTACCGTGCGTACGCATCGGTATCGCCGATGCTGTGCATCGGCTTTCGCTGTTTGGGGCGCCATACTTTCTGCGGCGGCGCGCCTTCGTCTCCACTATTTGCTGGATTTTCGCGGATCGGGCCGCGCTCTCCTCAACGTGTACAGGTGTGCCTCGGCTTCTTCCAAGCTTCGCGGCCCACCCGGCGCTCGAGGGTGAGTCCATCGGGCACCACCTTAGTCGGTGGTCTCTGTCTTCTTCTCCGTCGACTCCTCGAAGTCTTCTTCTTGAGATGACTCAGTCCGTTTACTACGAGTGGGAGAGGTTCTAGACGTTTGAACAACGACGTTCGTCCTTCTCCTTCGTGTGCATTACGGCGATTCTCGATTGTTGGCAATCGGCTCATTCCCGAGTCCCACAATGTTTGAAGAAGGGATTCCAGTGTTTGCCCATGTTGTCTTGCTCCTTTGCCCTTCCTCTGGCGTGACGTTCGTACCCGTCGTCGTGGCCGTTGTTCTGACGATACCTCCTGTTTGCACCAAACCGACGATATCCTTCATCGTCGTCATCATAGCGGCGATGCCGGTCATATGGCATATTTGCTGAGGAGATGCTCGGGCAATGGGCGTGGATGCCGTATGTTTCCCACCTCCTCCTCGGCCAGGTACCGTTTATTGTCGTCTGGGGGGTCGCGTGGAACGGCCTTGTCTTTCTCTATGCCACGAGTGTGGCTGCTCTCTGCTTTGTCCGCGTCATGGCGAATCACGAACCCCGCCATATTGGCATCGAAAGAGAACCCTGGTTCTCTTATGGAGTGGCTGAGATCGATCGTGTTGACGCCAGGCAACGGACGTGTGTCTCCATTGAGCTTGATGCCGTGCGAACGGATCTTCTCACGGGAGCCGACGAGTTCGGTTCCGAGGACCGCCTTGACCTTGTCAAGCTTCTTCTGGAGCTTGTCAGCCAGGTCCTCGTACTTGACTGGAATGCTTTCCGCCATCTCAGATGTAGATGGCGATGTGGTGGATGTTGAAGATTGTCCCACCGGCGTGCCAGAATGTGTTGACGTCGAAAACCACCGGCGGGCAGCGACCCAACACCGTAGAGCCGGGAATGACTAGGGCTGCGGCTGGTCCCTCGAGCGACGGCCCGCAAAGCCTCCTCGCGCGCCGATGCGGGTCGCAAGGGCGTGCCACGACCTATACGTCGGAAGGTGTGGATGATGCCTCGCTTAGTTTCTGGGGCACACACGTACACATTAAATACGAGCCTCGATCGGCTCTCAGGTTGTCTGTGAATCGGCTCATGGAGCCGATCCACCCATGATTCGTCCAAGGTGGCCGAATATATGGTGGTCCTGCTTGATCAAGATAAAGCATATGAGATCCACGACGATCTAGGGTTTTCACCGCATAATCGGATCATCCTACTCACGATTGGGCCTCGCGCTCACGCACGGTAAACGTAAGCCAGCCCTAGACAAGGCCTAAAAACCAACACTAGGTTGATCCTCGGAACATCCTGTCTAGGGGCAGCAAACTACACCATGCATGCTTGGATCCTCCAACCCTTTGTAAGGCCTAACTATTGCAGATATTAAACTAATCCTTGATGAATCAAGGAGCGACCATAACGGATCAGATCTACGAAATAAAGATCAAGCGGGGTGCCGCCCTGCACCCATGATGAGGCACAAGGACGGCTAGACGCGCAAGGGTTGCACTACGCGAGCATATTATGCTAAGAACGATGCTAACCCTAACGCGTCTATGATAACTACGTTGCTCGCCATCAAAAGGCTTCGATCGAGCAACGCATGAACAACTAGGCAGGCTCGTGCTGCAGATCGCGAATGCGATCTAGGCAGCATGGTGCTACCGGAAGAACCCTCGAGACGAAGGAGTTGGCGATGCGCCGAGATTGGTTTGTGTTGAACGTTGGTTGTTGTTTATTCCATAAACCCTAGATACATATATATTAGGGGACTTTCTAATGTGGGCGTGCACCAAACCGTGCACGAGATAAACTCTAACTTCTACGTAGCCTACTATATTTAAGATACACGGGCCAACTAGCCCAAACTCCGCGTATAGAGGCCGATTCACATATAGATTCTTCACGTCCATCCTGACCCCGGCCCACCTCTGACTCGGTCAAATTCCGGTGATAACAAATTCATCTTCAGTTTCCATGCTTCGATTCTAGGGCCTAACCAAACGGTGGAAACGGGCCCCGAATTCCAGATTGGCTGATTCCGAGCCCAATTCAACGCAACCAAACACAACATAAGACAACAAGCGGTGTCGCCGGGTTGTACACCACTTGACGGCGAAAACGTGAGGTCTTTCGTGACGGCGAAAAAAAGTATTTCCCTGTTGTCGGACCTTTTAGACGCGCCCATGGAGGCAATGAGGCCGCTGCTCGACAATGTGCACCCGAGCGTTTGCAGCCTCTTGCGGAGCTATGCATGTCGGCCATTGTCGACAACTCATGCGTCCAGGAGCAGCGGAAGACCATGGCAGAGCGACAACACCTCGCTTTTCTTTCGACCGGGCAGCTGAGGGGGAGAGCGACCTAGTGCGGGCGGCGTAGGCTAGCAGTTGTCGGTCTCGACGTGTACAGGGTGTGCTGATGCATAGCCCACACGTGTCGTATCGCTGTCAGGAGGAGGTGACGCTCACAAGTCGGAGCTCGCCAACGCGGAGCTCATGGCCGAACCCGTCGACATGTTGGACCGGACAAACCTCGCTCGCTGCCATCCATGTCGCAGCCACGTCCGGGTATGCCACGAACAGGCTGCCATGAAAGATGACAATTCTGCCGTGGCGAAACGACTCAACGTCATCTCACATTTTGCTGATTCATCGTCAAGCTAGCTGGTTTACTTTGCATGCGCGCTAGGGCGTGCATTAGAATCCCTGTATACGTTGCTTACTGTGTCCGAACAGCGCGGCTCACCGTCGACGGCCCATGGACTACCTATATACGCTAGGTCGGGCACTAATGCAGGGCCGTGGCCAGGCTCTAATATCTCCATTGACAACCGGGCGGTTGAACTTCATGATCCAGCTAGCTAGGCTGGCTGACCAGCCATGATTGAGCAGGCTCCGCCAAATTCATGTGGTGGCAAGCAATCTACAATCCTAAGTGCGTTCACATGCGCGCGCTTTGAACGGAGTTCATCGGCCGGCCGCGCGACTAGCCGTGTAGGGGCACCACTTCCACTCCTGGTCACTTGGTCAGAACATTACGGCCACTGGGATCTGGGTGACATGCAGGACACGTGAAACCATTTCTATGCTGCAAACAACGAATCTCATCTTCCTTGATAGGTACAACCGCACATCCTTCCACGTCCACGTCCTGACATCCAGCACTCTAGCAATCCAGCTCGGTGTAACCTGTCATTAAATGTGTACTATTAAAAAACTAGACGACGCTGAGGGGTCCCGGATTACACAGCGTTCTCGATAGTGTCGCGGCTTGCCTGCGACGAGGCTGCGTGCCCATCCGTGCGACCTAGGCATCCATTATTTCATGTTGCCAAAATATATGAGATTACATGAAAATACAATATAAAAACCGTTGTACTCGATAGCTTCCTTCCTATACATAGATGGTTGCCGGAGACGTATAGTTCATAAGCAGACCTAGGACGACCATCGCGACGAAGCGGATACAACGTTCCCCAGAATGAGGGCATCTCATGTCGGCCGACTCGTCGGGTCCTGGCCTATCTGTTACGGTCCGCGCGGACAGGTGGACCGTTGATGCATACTCCTCCCTGTCGACAGGGATAGGCAGACCGTTGATGCATACCCCTCCCCATCGCCGAGGCCATCCCCATCGATGGCCTCCCGTGCAGCCCAAATTGCTTTTTCCCGGCTGCGTTGCGTGGTGTCGGAGCGGCAGCGGTTGGCCCTGTGCTCGGCTGCCCGGCGGCGCTCGTCCTCACGGCTGACCAAGCTCAGCAACCCACTGCTTCCTTCTCTCCTCTGTAGCCCGCTCTGCCTCCTCCTCCGTCGCTGCCGCCACGACCAGCGCTGCCGCCGTGGAGACCATCCTCGCCTTGTCGCGCCACGGACGCTTCCTCGTTGCGCTCCCAATAGTTGAGATCTCTTGCGGCGGAATTGCGGTGCTGCCAGAGGTCCTCCTACTCCTCTTCCTCCTCCTTGTCCAGGAGGCCCCAATCCATACCTAGAACCGCCGTCTTCGCCATGCGATCCTCCTCCTTTGCATGTTGGCAGCACGGTCGGCCTTCTCGCGGGCCGCCTTCTCAGCCGGCTCCATACGCACCGCCGGCTCCATACACACCGCTGCCTCCATGCGAGCCGCCATGGCGTCCCGAACGACGACAACGCCGCCTCCATCACATGCCTACGTGACGCGGCGATGCTCGCACACGACAATGGTGGCAGCATGCACACCACCGACTCCACCCTCGCCATGGCCGCCTCGTGGCGTATCTCACGCAGGGTCTTCGCGGCGGTCTCCTTGGCCACTGCGACCTCCGTCTGTTCCAGCGCGTGTTCAGCCTGTCGCGCCACCTCCTCGACCACCACTGCCAGCACTGAGCCACCTCGCCTTCATGCTCAAAGGTGGCCACCTCGTCCTCCGTCTCTACACGGGCCATCTTCGTGGCCATGATGTCGACCTCCTAGTCGAACCTTGCAGGGAAGCGGGGTAGCCACATATACATGATGTTCTCCCAGTTTCCGATCTTCTACCGAGGCATGGATGGATTTTGGTGTCGATTGGGGGAGGGGGTCGTCGCTGAGCTGGTGCGAGTTCTTATAGCCCTCGGTCTGGGCGAGAAATGGCTGTCGGGCGCGCAAAGTTTTCCGGCCACAGCGGGAAACATCCAACGAGCGCGAGCGGGAAACCGAAGCTACCGTGGGCAGGAACCAACCGGAAGCGCGGGAATCATCTAGGGTTCGCGCGAAGCCGGTGACAACCATTAGCGTCCCATCGCCATTAGAGGCAAAGCGTTATCCTTAACAGTGGGTGGGGAAGGGCCATATGAGTCGAACTGGGATGCCAAACAAAACAGGCATTCACCACCAATCCATCAGTCGAACTGGGTCGCTGTTTTTGGTTGGCCCGCTGGAGGTGCCCTGAAGACCGACCGGGACGCGGCTTGTCCGCGGGCTGCGGCGAGGCAGCGCGTACATCCGTGCGGCCGGTAGCTTTCACTCTGGCGTTTCTCTCCATTTTCCCGCGAGGCTGCGCGCCCGTTGTTTTCTGTTGCCCAAATAGATGGTTGCCGTCCGCCGGCTTGCCGCGATGCCCTCCGTCTGTGTGGCCGCGACATGTGCGTGGCCTCAAATCCAAACATGAACCTATACATGCGTTGCTATTCTAGTAAATAATGAACTTGCCCTGAATTTTCTGCTTAGTTCTAATGACTATTCATTACAACAACTTGCCCTGAATTTTGTAATGACTATTTATTACAACATTATTATATTACATGAGGATGCTGGAGTCGACCCGAATTGGGTGTACGAAACTCACGGTCTTTGTACATCTCAAGTTGGTGAATTTGTTGCAAGAAATACATCTCAAAGTTGATTGTATATAGCAAGTTATTCGATGCATATAGTAACTCTAGCGGATAGCAGATAAGTACTCAAACCTGGATATACCATGCATGGTAGGTCTGATGCGATGGCTTATGTGAGGCCACAACATAAAGGTATGCATGCCTTGACAAGGCCGGTGTACTATTATTTACTTTGATTTGATTTTATTTCCCATTTAGTCTATGTTGCATTGTTTCTTTGGGGACCACCATTGTGCTCGGAAACAATATGAAATCGCGGTGAAATGTTTATAGATTTTTTATTGAGAAAAATACATGAATATGTAACACAATTTTAAAGTTAACTGACTATACTTGAAAACAATGTCATGAATTAAAAAAATCTACCCATCTGATTCATATTAATTGACTCAACTTTATCTAGACATAGATGTATCTAGTCAACAAACGCATCTAGATATATTTATATCTATATAAAGTTGAGTCAATTAATTTGGATCGAAGGAAGTACTAGTCAACAAACGCATCTAGATATATTTGTGTCTAGTTGAGTCAAAATAAACGCATCAGTAGAGGAAAAAAGTACGTAGCTGAGTGGAATATGTCCTGAGACTATGAAAACTAGAAGGGGCACTAATATAAGTTTCATAGAGGTTTCACCATGTTTCATATTTATGAATTAAAAGTGTTCACAAACACTTTCAGGATTGGTCTTATTTGAAGACCACTTCTTCACGAACCCAATGTGCGAACTGATCTTCAATTCGACCGGACGTTATTTTATGTCATTTTGGGTACAATTTATTCGAACGCATATTTGTTATCATAATATCGTCAATATATATAGAAGAGCCATGCGTATTTCATAATTTATAACACAAAATTTTTGTAATAAACAAATTGGGTTCGAACCTTAAAGTTTGATGGTGTTTTATTTTCTTATCAACATAAAACATCAATTAACATAAATTAGTGTAGTCACAAATATTTAACTAAGTGATTAATCATGTAGTGATAGTTGTACCGATTATTCAATTTGCGCCAACTAGAATATAAATAATGATGCGCGCAGCTGCGAGAGGCACATGAGGTGGTAAGCAGTGCATAAAGTAAATGGGCGGGTGACATGATGGCATGAAAAATTGGTAGGTAGGAAAGGCGATGAAAAGTATAAGACGTGGAAACCCTAGCTTCATGACGCCACTGAAAACCTTCCCTAGAACTTCCTCGCGTGTAGCAAGTGTGCCTATCATTTCATGTGAACTATAAGCCATTGGTGCGCCTATAGACTCAATTTGCATGCTTCATGGGAGATTTACAATGTCGTCAGAATCGCCCCAGTCGGACCCCGTATGAAAAAAACTAGCGCATGTAGGTCACCATTGAAACTTCGAGCGCGACAAATGACAAGATGGGAATGCATGGCCCATGCAGCGAGTGTGCTGCGGCCTATGAAGAGAATGGCCAAGGGACCAGCCATGAAGACATATTAGTCTTGGTGAACTGCCAGGGTGGGAACGGTACACCAAAGTTTTGGCGGGAAAATGTCCTGTCTTAAATTAGGGCGGGAAAGTGGCCGGGTCGCGAACGATACGCCAAAGTTTTGGCCGGAAAACTCGTGTCTCAAAGTTGGGCGGGGAAGTGGCCGGGTTCGGGAATGGTACGCCAAAGTTTTGGCGGGAAAACATCGTGTCTCAAACTTGGGTGCAAAAGTGGCCGGGTCGGGGCGGTACACCAATGTTTTGGCAGGAAAACGCCGTGCCTCAAAGTCGGGCGGAAAAGTGGCCAGGTCGGGGCGGTACGACAAAGTTTTGGCCGGAAAACATCGTGTCTCAAAGTTGGGCGGGAAAGTAGCCAAGTCGGGAACGGTACACAAAACTTTTGGCGGAAAAACGTGATGTCTCAAAGTTGGGCACAAAAGTGGCCGGGTCGAGAACGGTAAACCAAAATTTTGGCGGGAAAATGTCGTGTCTTAAAGTTGGGCGGGAAAGTGGCCGGGTCGAGAACGGTACACCAAAGTTTTGGCGGGAAAACATTGTGTCTCAAAGTTGGGCGGGAAAGTGGCCGGGTCGGGAATGGTACGCCAATGTTTTGGCGGGAAAACGTAGTGTCTCAAAGTTGGGCGGGAAAGTGGCTCGGTCGAGAAAGATACGGCAAAGTTTTGGCGGGAAAATGTCCTGTCTCAAAGTAGGGTGGGAAAGTGGCCGGGTCGGGAACGGTACGCCAACGTTTTGGCCGAAAAAGGTCGTGTCTCAAAGTCGGGCGGGGAAGTGGCCGGGTCGGGAATGGTACGCCAATGTTTTGGCGGGAAAAGTCGTGTCTCAAAGTTGGGCGGGAAAATGTCCTGTCTTAAATTAGGGCGGGAAAGTGGCCGGGTCGCGAATGATACGCCAAAGTTTTTGCCGGAAAACGTCGTGTCTCAAAGTTGGGCAGGGAAGTGGCCGGGTCGGGAACGGTACGCCAATGTTTTGGCGGGAAAACATTTTGTCTCAAAGTTGGGCGAGAAAGTGGCCAGGTCAGGAATGGTACGCCAATGTTTTGACGGGAAAACGTCGTGTCTCAAAGTTGGGCGGGAAAGTGGCTCGGTCGAGAAAGATACGCCAAAGTTTTGGCGGGTAAATGCCCTGTCTCAAAGTAGGGCGGGAAAGTGGCCGGGTCGGGAACGGTACGCGAAAGTTTTGGCCGGAAAACGTCGTGTCTCAAAGTCGGGCGGGGAAGTGGTCGGGTTGGGAATGGTACGCCAATGTTTTGGCGGGAAAAGTCGTGTCTCCAAGTTGGGCGGGAAAGTGGCCGGGTCGGGAATGGTACGCCAATGTTTTGGAGGGAAAACATCGTGTCTCGAAGTTTGATGGGAAAGTGGCCAGTTCGGGAATGGTACGCCAAAGTTTTCGCGGGAAAACATCGTGTCTCAAACTTGGGTGCGAAAGTGGCCGGGTCGGGGCGGTACACCAATGTTTTGGCAGGAAAACGCCGTGCCTCAAAGTCGGGCGGGAAAGTGGCCAGGTCGGGGGCGGTACGACAAAGTTTTGGCCGGAAAACATCCTGTCTCAAACTTGGGCGGGAAAGTAGCCAAGTCGGGAACGGTACACAAAACTTTTGGCAGCAAAACGTGGTGTCTGAAAGTTGGGCACAAAAGTGGCCGGGTCGAGAACGGTAAACCAAAGTTTTGGCCGGAAAGTGGCCGGTTCGAGAATGGTACGCCAAAGTTTTGGCGGGAAAACATCGTGTCTCAAACTTGGGCGCGAAAGTGGCCGGGTCGCGGGCTCTACACCAATGTTTTGGCCAGAAAACGCCGTGTCTCAAATTCGGGCCGGAAAGTGGCCAGGTCGGGAGCGGTACGACAAAGTTTTGGCCGGAAAACATCGTGTCTCAAAGTTGGGCGGGAAAGTAGCCAAGTCGGGAACGGTACACAAAACTTTTGGCGGCAAAACGTGGTGTCTCAAAGTTGGGCACAAAAGTGGCCGGGTCGAGAACGGTAAACCAAAGTTTTGGTGGGAAAATGTCGTGTCTTAAAGTTGGGCGGGAAAGTGGCCGGGTCGAGAACGGTACACCAAAGTTTTGGTGGGAAAATGCATGTCTCAAATTAGGGCGGGAAAGTGGCCGGATCGGGAACGGTACGCCAATGTTTTGGCAGGAAAACATTGTGTCTCAAAGTTGGGCGGGAAAGTGGCCGGGTCGGGAATGGTACGCCAATGTTTTGGTGGGAAAACGTCGTGTCTCAAAGTTGGGTGGGAAAGTGGCCGGTTCGGGAATGGTACGCCAAAGTTTTGGCGGGAAAACATCGTGTCTCAAACTTGGGTGCGAAAGTGGCCGGGTCGGGGGCTGTACACCAATGTTTTGGCCGGAAAACGCCGTGTCTCAAAGTCGGGCCGGAAAGTGGCTAGGTCGGGGGCGGTATGACAAAGTTTTGGCCGGAAAACATCGTGTCTCAAAGTTGGGCGGGAAAGTAGCCAAGTCGGGAACGGTACACAAAAATTTTGGCGGCAAAACGTGGTGTCTCAAAGTTGGGCACAAAAGTGGCCGGGTCGAGAAGGTAAACCAAAGTTTTGGTGGGAAAATGTCGTGTCTTAAAGTTGGGCGGGAAAGTGGCCGGGTCGAGAACGGTACACCAAAGTTTTGGCGGGAAAATGCATGTCTCAAATTAGGGCGGGAAAGTGGTCGGGTCGCGAATGATACGCCAATGTTTTGGCGGGAAAATGTCGTGTCTCAAAGTCGGGCGGGGAAGTGGCCGGGTCGGGAAAGATACGCCAATGTTTTGGTGGGAAAACGTCGTGTCTCAAAGTCGGGCGGAAAAGTGGTCGGGTCGACAACGGTACACAAAAGTTTTGGCGGGAAAATGTCCAGTCTCAAATTAGGGCGGGAAAGTGGCTGGGTCAGGAATGGTACTCCAAAGTTTTGGCGGGAAAACTTCGTGTCTAAAAGTTGGACGGGAAAGTAGCCGGGTCGGGAATGGTACGCTAATATTTTGGCCGAAAAACATCGTGTCTGAAAGTTGGGCGGGAAAGTGGCCGGGTTGGGACTGGCACGCCAATGTTTTGGCGGGAAAAAGTCTTGTCTCAAAGTCGGGCGGGAAAGTGGCCGGGTCGGGGGCGGTACGGCAAAGTTTTAGCCGGAAAACATCGTGTCTCGGCGGGAAAGTAGCTAGGTCGGGAACGGCACACCAAAGTTTTGGCGGAAAAACGTCGTGTCTCAAAGTTGGGTGGGAAAGTGGAGTAGATCGCCATGTTTCTGAGGGCATAGGATGATTTTTCTATGATTTCCATATAATATGCAATGAGTATTTGGTCAAATTTTAATGTTTTATGTGGTTCTATGATAGTTTTGGCGGGAAAACATCGTGTCTGAAAGTTGGGCGGGAATGTGGCTGGGACGGGAACAGTACACCAAAGTTTTGACGGGAAAATGTCATGTCTCTAAGTTGGGCGGGGAAGTGGCCAGGTCGGGAATGGTACGCCAAAGTTTTCTCGGGAAAACGCCGTGTCTCAAAGATGGGCGGGAAAGTCGCCAGGTCCGAAACGGTATACCATAGTTTTGGTGGGAGGGAAAAGAGCGATACTCCCCTATCAGCAGCGCGCACTAGTATTGAGCGGCGATTGCATTACGCGGATGTGTGAATTTTTTGAAAGGAAAAAATTAAACTAAGATACATTTCATTCTAGTTTGCTTTCTTTACAACTCGAAAAAATTGAACTAAACCTAATAAAGTAGATCTAATGATGGCCAGCGAACGTGCTCCAGCCGAGGGTGGCGCCGTTGTCAACTCCGTCGCCGCCATTTTTGTCTCGTAGTCTTCCTCGTCCTAGAATGACGATGAGAAGCAGTAGGTCGACTCACCACTAGCGTCTGCATCAATGTCAATGATGGCGCCACTGTGCACCTCCATCCACCACTTCGCATACTCCTCCTCGGCGGGCGGGACGAGGTTGGTGTACTTCGCGAGCGCCTTGGCAAAGCCCCGGAGAGCCTTCCGGGTGGCCAGGTTCATGTACCGCCGCCTTCTCCCGGAGGTGCGCTGCTACCTTCTTCTCACCCTATGTAGGTGTTGGCTGTGGCGACGGGGTCCACTTCTTGCGGTGGCGATGAAAGGAAATGCGGCCTCGAGGAATGTCCGCCTCCCGCGTGATCGGAGAGGCGGCGAAATGGGCTTTGTCTTAAGTACGAGGGGTCGGAAACCACGGCGCGAGGTGGAAGATGACCGCGATGGCGCCCTAGGGCAGGTTGTGGTTGTAGCGGCGCTGCACGAGCACCGTGTTGACGTTGCACCCTCTTCGGTTGTCGTGGCATCCGAAGCGGTTGTAGGGGCCGGCCAGCAGGACTAGCTGGCACTCGTACGATACGGCTTTGTAAGTTTCATTTGTGGTGCTTGGTAGTATGATTTAGGGGTACTCCGGTCTAGGAATTTTGGAACGGGCCTGCTAATTAATTTATTTTGTGAGAAGAGATGAAGATGTGTATGGAGCAATGTACGTACACTCGGAGTGGGATAAAAATAGGTAGCTAGCTTTGCTAGGTTTGACTTAATTAGCTGTGCATGGATTTTGGGCGCGTGGGTCAGCGAGAGTTCCAAACTGATGAAAATGAAAATGAAAGAGTCCCCTTTTGACGGCAGCGACCGTACGTGTGTGTGATTGTGGTGGTGCGTGTAGTACGTAAATTAGGCATATTAAGTGTTGGGTCCTGCCTAGTGTGTAAGAATGGAAGGCCGTGAGATACAATTCTTTTTGGCGAGTAGCAGTAAGTAGCTAGCGTGAAAAAAGGGGGGGAAGGAATGAAGAAATGATTCTGGGCAACACGTACGTAGAGATGGATGGAGGCGTGAGAGGGAAAAAAGAAGGAAGAAATTTGAGTGGATTCAGCGTGACGGAATTAAACCTGAGGCCGGCGTTTTATTGGAGAGAGAAAATGGATCCATGATTAGTTGATGGAGGGAATTAAAATGGAGGAAAGAGATGGCGTGTAGCCTTACTTTGGGTTGATTAATTGTTGGGTGACGTCACGGAGGTACGTGGGCTTGATCACGAGACCGATGAAAAATTAAAGAGGAAGGATTTTCCTTTCCAATGCGTGGATCGAGCCCGTGAGAGAAAAAAAAGAAGAAGTCACAAGGAAACCTGCAGAGGCGGACCCGCGTGAGGAATTAATTACTCTGTCTCAAAAAGGAGGAGACGTACTGTACGTACTGTACGGCGTTGGAGAGAAAAAAAAGAGCCTGGAATTAAAAGGAGATGGCCGATCAAACTGCACATGCTCGCGCGAGTAGAGGGAAATTAAAACCGATCCGCAGGCCAAGACCCCACCGATGAGATGAATTAAAACCGCCCCCGCGTGGAAACGGGGTTGAAGCCAGAAAAGCGGAGGACTCAGCGACGTCAGATCTTTTTTTCCCTCAGAGGAAGGCGCATGCACGACAGCACGAGGGGAAAAGAGAGAGCGCGAGAGTTCGATCGGAACACCTGGATCCGTCATGCCGTACCAGCGATCGACAGCTGGCCCGCAGTACGGGACCGACCGACCGATCCATCGAGACGTACGTCTCCACAAACGGACTCCATCCCGGTGCACGCGCACAACGCCTTCTACCTCTGCGTCGGGTGCTTCGGGCCGGTATGCCGCCTTCGGCAACGCCGCGCCGGGCAACCTCCTCACCGGCTTCGGCTTCTACGAGCTATACTGGCTCGTCGACTTCGCCAACGCCTGCATCATCCTCCACATCCTAGGCGGCTACCAGGTAACCAATTCTCCTCAACTCTCAACCTTCTGAAACTTCTGAATCTTTTCCTTGTTCTGAACAACATGGCGAATTGCTCCCTCCGGCAGATGTACAGCCAGCAGATATTCACGGTGGTGGACAGGTGGTTCGCGGCGAGGTTCCCGGAGAGCGCGTTCGTCAACAAGACCTACGCCGTGCGCCTCGTCCCGGGGCTGCCCAGGTACGGGCTCAACCTGCAGCGGCTGTGCTTCCGGACGGCGTACGTGGCCACCACCACCGCGCTGGCCGTCGTCTTCCCCTACTTCAATGAGGTGCTCGGCCTGCTCGGCGCGCTTACCTTCTGGCCGCTTGTCATCTACCTCCCCGTCCAGATGTACTGCGTGCAGCGTCGGGTCAGGGCCTGGACGCCGACGTGGGTCGCCCTGCAGGCGTTCAACGTCGTCTGCTTCACCGTCGGCACCTTCGCCTTCGTCGGCTGCGTCGAGGGCGTCGTCAAGAAGAGGCTAGGCTAGGCTAGGCTCTGGGATTGCTGTACAGTTAGCGCTTGAGAAACAACGGGGCAAGCCTGACTTGTAGTACACGTGTAGTATGAGACCAGCTACGTTTCTGCTATGCTCTACTTTGAGCTTTATAGTGCACAAGACAAAAGATGATATGTTTGGATATGTTTAGAGGAGAATGATAACTTTTGATGATACTGGATTCACAACAGTTTAAATCTTGCAATTAATCAATTTTTTAAAATGTATAATAGTCTACCATGGTTACAACTTTTTTTTCGATAAAAAATGTTTTATTACTTTGAAAAACAATTACATCCAGCCTCTGCATAACCAGGATGCACACAGCCGTTTATAGGATTCAAGTGAAATGTCTGAAAAAGCAACACTAGGCGAAATACATATCGAAGCGATGAATTATAAGACGCCTAAGGCGTGGGTGCGGCTTCAATCCGTAGACCATGGTTACAACTTACAAATGAGAGAGAGGATTAGAGGACCTTGTATTCAACAGAAAGAGGCAACCTCGTTAAGCTGTGGACATAAATTCGTCGCGGTGGCTATCAGAGGCTTCGTGTATGTACCACTTACACACTTAATTAGAGCATCTCCACTCGGGATCCTAAAGGCTCTTTAAAAAGTTATGGGGGTGTCGGCGCTAAAAGTCGCGTCCTCCTCCATTTCTTGTTGTGAGCAAGTTGAGCATTCTCTCTAGGCCACTATCTCGCGTGTTTGTCTTGTTGAATGGGGTTCATTACCTTCTCAATATGGTGGTCGAGATTTATGTTGCTCACTTCCCGATGGAGCTATCGAAGATGCTAAACACCAATCTAAGCAAATTGTGATGCTTGATTCCAAAAAAAAATCGAAAAAGGATACTTTGTTGCTCAAAAAGTTTGATATAATACAACCGGTCTCTGCATAGCTAGGATACACACAACCATTCATGAAGGGTACAAAAACACATTGTTCATTGCGAAAAGGAAGCGACAAAGTGAAAATCCTATCATGGTGTAGGAGACGCTATCCTCAGAGTATGCAGCCACCCATGTTGGATAATAAACTCCTTGGCCGAATTCTCCAACCGTGTAGACTCCTCCGTAAAGATGCCGCGGTCCTACAAACGCTAAAGCGACGACCATGAACGGAGCGAAGCCGTACACCGGTAAATTACCTGCATAAGAGAAGAGTTTCTATCATTAAAAACATTGTCATTTCTACATAGCCACAACGACCATATAACGGCAATCGCTCTCACCCTGATAAGATTCCTAAACCTAACCTCTACTCTGTTTAGCCAATTGCCAAAAATATTAGCAGTGCTTTGGGATGGGTGTAAGCTAGATCCTATCTGAATGATTGACCATGTAGCTCCCGTGAATCGGCACTGTAAGAAGAGGTGTTTTATTGGCTCATCTTCGTGACAGAAGAAATATTTCTTACAACCATGCCAGTTTCATTTTGCAAGGTTATCTTTGCTGAGGATAACACCACGGCGTAGGTATCAACTAAAAACCTTCGTTTTAGTGGTATCCTCAGCTTCCAAATGGTTTTATTGTTCAAAACCGGTTGGATAGGTTCTATTAACTCTAGATTCCAAAAATGGGACACTACCAATGGGTAAACACCAATGCTTTGATCTGTCTAGGAGTGTTGTTGTTGTAGAGTTAGAAGGAAGACTAAAATTTACCATTGAAGCATATGCACCAGATTGTGCCATCACCAGTCATGTTCTCTTCACACCTCAAAAGTGCAACATAACCAAAGCTGTATGTTATCTTAGTGACTCTGCGGTGGAGCTTACTGTTGCTTGGTCCCTTCTCCCATCTTCGAAGAAGATTACATGAGATGCGTTCTCATAAGTTGTCCACTTTTTATGTCTCTCGTTGTAGAAGTATTTGTTCACTAGGAGTGAATTATCGTGTGTACACTTGGGCTGGTACATTTAATATTATGTGTGGCATGTTAAATTGTCGTTCAGTGTGACATTTAGTTATCAAAACGATTGAACAGTTTAAAGACTTTTATCTATCTTGCTAAATTTATTCTCTTATCATTGCAGCTTTTCCAATTTCTCGAACAATGAAATGCAATGCAGGATCTCAATTCCATTGCTTTGTTTCATCGCTACTTTAGACAATACTAGTAACAGAGGGTGTACATTCTAGCAGGAAAGGGAAAGACAGATGCAATGCTGCTTTCACATTTCCAAACAATGAAATAAAATGCAATGCGAAATCTCAGTTACACTGCGATGTTTCCTCATAGTATTTTGACATGAATATTTGCTGCTCCACAACATTCACACAACAAAATGATACATTCAACTAGGAGGAAAGGGAAAGATAGATGGGTGAAGCAGAAATTGCTACTCCAGTTTTAGTGCAAGCAAAACATATTCAGAGTACTACTAGAACAATTATATGGCAGCAGCCACAACCCCTCCCTTCTAAAAATATGTCAATTGCCGGTTCCTCAATCTTTCTCTGGAGGAACCAGATGGAATCATTCAATGAAACACCCTTCTCAACAACAATATCTTCTCATCATTTACAAGAATTGGTGAGTGCGACTTGGATGGACGCTGAGCCCCAAGTACCGTCAGCACAACCTTGCCATGAGAACATTTGTCACAATGACTATCCACGAAGAAGTAAAGAAATTACATGGAGAGGGCAAACAAAAATAAACGGCAAAGTATAATACCAAGCCTGAGTTAGTTTGTCTAGAATTCTAATGCCAAAGGGCGACTTCAAGTCCTCATCTCATCTGCCAGTTACATACTGTAGAAACAAGAAACTGTTGTCACAATCTAGCTCGGTTAAAATATTAGAAATAAATAATAATTGACAGGCATATATAAAATTAAAATTGAAAGCATATGCATATAAATCTTATTGCCAACATCTGCAACATTCTGTTGGCAATCCTTTGGCTCCAAGGTGATGCTTTCAACACGAAACTCAGGAGATAGGAAATTTTCCCAACGGAACGAACATTCCCTTCCACTGCATTTTGCTTCCTTCCATGCTTCAAACGCCATAAGAAGGGCAATGTGATCACTGGCCAAATAGGTCATAAGAAATTATCAATATGCCTTAACAGCTTAATCGTGAAACTTTTTGCAATTGATGCCATCATTGGCAAGTGATGCTATGTACTCCTTCAAAAATATCAAATATAAAGCAGTACATGTTCTACCAGTCCAATCATAACTTGCAGTTTCTAGAATGACAGAAGGTTGAGCCTTTCATAGGTTGTCCTGCTCATACATCAAAATACATTCTCAAAGGAAAAAAAAAAAGACAAGCAGCAAAGGGAAGTTGTAGTCTTGCAGACATGGAGAAGGCATAAGAAGCTACGACTCCGAGCACGATTCTCCATCTGTGTGTGTAGTAGTCTGGTGGTAGAGAGTGAATATTGTGAACCTGCGGGCATTTGCTCCCGTCGCAACTCGGAAATCTATTGGTCCACGTTAGCAGTGGGGTCATTAATGTGGCAGGGTATTGACAGAGTATTCCTCCAGTGAAGTTCAAGAATTGATGTGTATATTACAGTGGGCCTCATGTCAGTACGTAGTAATAAGTAATAACTCCCGTGACCTCATCCGCTCCCCGCAAATCCCGCCCCCAGTGCGCCTGCTGCATCTCTGTCAACCAGGACTGTCTGGCGCCGCGCGTGTCGCCGCGGAGGACGTCCAGCTTCCACCGTCGCCACGCGATTAGTTCCTGCTCGCTTCCCAGCCCTACTAACCCAGCCCAGCAGGTCGTCGCCGTGAGGCAGAGCATGGAGAGAGCCGATATGGGCAAGGTGTGAAATTTTCTTCGCATGCGATTGCTGGTCCCATGTCTGGTGCACACGCACAGAGCATTGAATTCCTAGTCCAGGTATTGTGTATTTCCATTTGTATTCCGACCCTAACTCAAAAACTTAGCACCGCTACTGCGCGGGACCACATTTCTTTTAGCCAATGGGAGAGCGAGTTCTGCCAGGAGCAAATGCCGCTGGGTTCATCCGAGTGTTTTCCTCTGGTGGTACATGAAACAAAAATGGCTTTGCATACTGATCACATCGATGTAGTAATAACTGTATAAATTTAAGTAGATATAAAAAGGTAAAGATTGCAAACTTTTGACTGATGCAGTGTTCAAACTGATCTTGCACACGTTTCTCTGTTTTTCAAGAATACCCAAAATGTGCACTATTTTTATACAGCATGCAGCAAACATACAAGGCAACACCCGGAAACATCACGAGGGAAAGGAAAAAACATAAGGCACCAGGGGATTACTCTCCTACCTTCAGAGCATATACTTGGCAAGTACAGGGAACTAACCGGTGTTGCAAGTTTTAATTGCTGAAACTCCTGGAAAATGGTATCTCCTAGCCTAGTTCAGAGCATACTTGACGATTGGGGCCAAAGACACGAGCGCTTCCGAATGCTCCAGAAAGTTAGGCCAAAAGAATGAAACCCATTCCTACTGATCTTAGGGAGTTGCAGTCTAGATGTGTCACATTCAAACAGTGTATGCCATATAAGAATACCAAATGGGGACGAGGAGGCAGAGACGCGTCCGGGGATGGGGAGCAGGAAGAAGGGCGGGGTATGTAATGTAAACATAATTAGTTCTTGTGATCGTGGTTATGCTTCGACAATGTTGTGCAGCCCAGACCCGCGGCCACGAACGGGACTGCCGTCAGCACAATATACCTATTCGGAGTAGAGAATAGAGATCACAAACGAGATTGCATCGTGATTGACGAGGACACGCGTCCCTGTATAAGAGAAAAATAATCTTAAAAGTCAACTCCGAATACGTATCACAAGCCACAGATCCGAACTTATAACAAAACAAAGACGAGTTGTAATTAGATCTAATCTAATCCCAAATTAACGCACCCTCTTTATATACTGTATCTTAACGATTTATCTCTTAACAAATTACCGGGTTAAACCCTAGACCGACCGATCGACGTACAATGGGCGCCGCTCCCTCCGTCCCCGACGGCGGCGACGCCACCGCCGTGACGGGATCAGTGAGCGACGTTCCGAAGGTCAGCGCCACCCACGAGTTCACGATCCGCGACTACAGCCGCACTAAGGGCAGGGGCGTCGGCAAGTCGATCCTCTCGCAGTACTTCACCATCGACGGCCGCAAGTGGTACATCCGCTTCTACCCGGACGGCTACAGCGCGGCGGACAGCGCCTGGGTCGCCCTCTACGCGCAGACGCTCTACAAGCCGCAGTTCCGCGCCGTGCGCGCCGAGTTCACCTTCCAGCTCCTCGGCGCCAACGGCGACGTCCGCCACACGCGCCGCTCCGACCGGGCATGCAAGTACGACACCTTCTGCAACAGCTGGGGCATCCGCCGCTACATCGACCGGAACCTGCTCGAGTCCGCCGCGCTCGCCGCCGTGCACAACGACTCCATCACCGTGCGCTGCACCGTCACGATCCATAAGGCACGGCGCAGGATCCTCCCGGTCCCACGCCCTGGGCTCGTCATGATGCCGGACCAGCCGGCGTCAGTCCACGGGCAGAACGCCGTCAAGTTCCTCGCCAGCGGCAAGGCCCCCTTCGACGTGCGGTTCGAGGTGGACGGCGAGATCTTCGAGGCGCACAGGATGGTCGTGGCCGCGCAGTCGCCGTGGTTCGAGGGCCTCCTCTACGGCCACGGACGCGAGGCCCGGGAGTCCGACCTGGCCGACGTCGGCGGCGGCGTGGTCGGCGCCGAGGCCTTCCGCAGCGTGCTCCACTTCATCTACAACGACGAGCTCCCGGCCACCGTGACCGACAGGAAGAGGACCAAGAGGCGCTACGAGGCGACGCTGCGGCTGTTGGAGGCCGCCGACTACTACCTCCTGGACAGGCTCAAGATGATGTGCGCCATCACCCTTGGAAACGACTTCATCACCGATTCCACGCTAACCACCATCGCCGAGTACGCCGAGGCCTACTCGTGCAAGGAGCTCCAGCACGCGTGCAGGAACTTCGCCGACCGCAGAGGAGTGAGCCTGCTGCCCAACATAGAGGTTATGCAGAGATTGATGTCCCGCATCTTCCTAGCTTCTCACGCCACCAACAGGATCATGGGCGTCGATCGAGGCGTCTCCGTCGACGACCCAACAACACGGCCTAGCCGCTAACTAGAGCTCCTTTCTTGCACATGCATGTGAATGGTACGTATACGTTGTTAGTCTACTACTCTACTACTAGGGTAATTACATGGCAGATTCTCAGGATCGATGGGCTCATGTGTGAACGAAATCGGGAGCATATGGAAGTCATATGTACAACTTGATGGTCTTGAGTTTGCACTTTACACATGGTAACATTTGTTTCAATCGATGCTTTGCTCGGGTTGTCCCTAGAGGCATACTATAAGCTGAACAAACACATTTGATTCAACTGGCAGAAGTTCACGAGAAATTCAACTCCTTTGACTGCGCTAGTGAACTCTCTAGTTCTCATATATAAATAAAAAACGAATTCATTCAGTGATTTAGAGACAATGACAAATCATTTGTTGGTTGCGGATCATCTCACTCAACCACACTTCAGTGATTGAACATGGGTCGGTCCCTATTTGACAAGGGAACTTCACCCATTTCATTGACCTTCGAACCGCTCTTGCCCTCCCCTTTCACTTCCATAGTGGTCTTCTTTGGCGGCCCACTCATTTCACTCTCAAGCTCTCTGAGAAGAGAGAATCCGATTCAAGATGTTTCGAATTCAGCCTTTCCTTCATGTTCGTGCTTTAAGTCAGTTCGTACTGACTTTTTTGTATGAAGCCTTATCTGTTACATGTTGCCTCCAGCCTCCTGTATGTGGATTCCCGTTTCTTGTCCTTTACTTTGTTTTGTTGTCTCAAACACTGGTACTTAGTTTGTGTTATCCTGGATCCCTAGGCATCAGCATTGAAAACATTATCTTTTTTGATTGCATGGGCTTTCATCGGTGATAATATATTTTGTTTTCTTTAGTATGCATGTATCTTGTGACAGTTGTTTGCATCTGGATATAGAGAGGCTGGTTGTAGTAAAATCGTGCTCGTGCATCTGGATATATAGAGGCTGGCTATAGTAAAATCGTACTTGACTAAAAGGAATAGCCTCAACTTTGGGAAATCTACTTTGGCTCATAGGTGTAGATGCACCCACTATTCAAACTCATATTTGAAATTTAAAAAAATTCCGAAAAAATATTGGAGTGTACAACCAAACATTCTATGATCACACAAAGTTTCACATAAAAAATTTAATTTTTGTGGCCAATGTAAAAAAATACAATTTCCGGTGTTCTAAAATAGCTTTTCACGAGACACTTTTTGTCTTTTTGCATAGTGCACAAAATGTTTTTTCCTGCCAAACTTTTGTGAGTTAATATAGAATGTGAGGATGCACACTCAAGATTTTATTTCAAAGTTTTAGACATTTTGAAATAAATTTAAAATGCATTTTTTCATAATAGATGCATCTAGACCTATGAGCCAGAACACCATGTCCCTCTACTTTCGAGTATCTTACTGTCTACCTAGATCAGAGTGTTGTCGTGCCGATATGGTTGGCGCGAGTCATAATATATCTTGAACGTGGCGATGTCCTACTATTATAGTGGTTCAACAAGCTTTTGTCCCCGGCATGTTTTTGTAGGTAGTAGCTGAATTTCTCAATGTTTTCCATCGCCAACGAGAGATATATATGTTGGCGCGGCGACAAAAAGTGCAGCTGCAGACTCGGACAAAATTTTGAGGCTATGGCTTTAGTTATTCCTTTCGTTTAGTGTCTTCTCCCCATCCGGATGTCTTTTATTGAGATACACTTCCTGCATTTAGTTTATTTTTAAAAGGAAAATGATTGTATAAAGCTGGAGGATCGGACGGCTCCCATCCACCGGGTCCATAGAACGACACGCGTCCAACAGATCCCGCTGTCACCAATAGATAATTATCTCCATTCTCCAACACACGCCGCCTCCTCTTCCTAATTATGTTTCCTCTTCTAGTGGAAGCCATGTCTCTAGCTCTGGCCAGCGCTCTCGTGAATGTCACCGCCGCATCCACCTCCACCGGCATGAATGGCGCTGCCAACACCTTCATAAACACTAGGGAATAGGCTATATATAGGCCAAGGATTATCACCAACGCACCAAATAGGTGGTACGCCGGCGATAAAATAGCGATGGCACACCACCTATTTCACTATTGGAAAGCGCTAGGAATCCCTCGGAGGCACCGAGTCCTTCCAGCCTCCTGCTTCACAGACCGACACATGTCCACTTTTAGGCAGAATCCTGATTTTGCTTCGTCGCACCAAAAAAAATACCCGTTTTGCTTCATTGAAGCAAAAAACGGTTCACCAAGGAGGAAAACATAAAAGACCACTTGAACACAAATCTAATTGGAGACCCGGTTTTGATTCATCGCAGCAAAAAAACACCCGCTTTTGCTTCATTGAAGCAGAAAATGGTCCGCCTAGAATTAAAAAAAAAGACTCGCCGGAGACAGATTTCGCCACTCCAGCTTGCAGCACCGCAGCCCCGGCTTGAAGCTCTGCCGCCGCCGGTCGCAGCATCCGGCCTCGTTGGTCGTAGGCTGGTAGCATCTGCAGTCGCCGGTGGCAGCATCCATCGGCCCGCCTTGTAGCACCGTCACTGCCGGCCTGACTTGCATCACGGCCGCCGCCGGTCGCAGCATCCGCTGGCCCGCCTTGCTGCACCACCGAGCCGCCTTGCTGCACGGCCACCGCCGGCCCAGCTTGCACCACGGCCGCCGCCGATCGTAGCATCAACCATCGCCGGTGGTAGCATCAGCTGGCGCGCCTTGCATCGCCGCCACCGCCGGCCCGCCTTGCAGCACAAACACCGTCGGTCTCTGCAACCGCCGTTGATGGTGGTAGCATCGCCCGACTCCATTGAAAGCACTGCTCGACACCATGGGAAGCACCACCGTTGCCGGTGGGCGGCGCGCCGGCGCAGTCGGTGTTGCCTAGAAGCACCAGCCGTCTTGCTTGGCAGCACCCTCCATCGGCAATCGCAGCGCCCATGGCCTCCATCTCGGGCGATGGCGTGGCGCCGAGGGAGCTAGGCTTGTGGCTTCACCGCTAACCGCACGTAGCAAATAAAATTATAATACTAAAGTAGCATAACCACATAACATTTGTAGCATAAAAAATGCAATTCTAGCACCGCCAATAGCATGTCTACTACGACCATCCTCACCGCCGCCTGCTCCTTGCAGCACCGTCATACGCCCATGGAAGCACTGGCGCGCACCTATGGAAGCATCTTCGATAGACCATAGCAGCACCGCCAGGCATGGCTGGTAGCACCACCGCGCACCGGTGGATGCGCCATCGTTCGCCTATGGCAGCACCGCCGGCCATGGCTGGTAGCACTGCCGCGCACCGGTAGAAGCGATGTCATCCACCTATGTTAGCACCACTCCGCTGGTAGCATCGTCGCCCCTGCCAGCAGCATTCACGAGTGGCCTTTGCAGCAGCCAATACCGGCCTTTGCAGCTCCGGCGGCCAGCCTTTGCAACTTTCCCCACCACGCCTTTCGCTGACGCATCCCCTTGCAGCACCGATTACTGACGCTCGACGTGGCGTCGTCATGCTATCGCCGCACCGGCGCCCAGGCCTCGCAGCAACGTGCACGGAGCTCACAACGCGGCGGCGCCGACTACCAACAACCGGGAGCACGATGGCGCCGGCTTGCAACATGCACCTTGCAACCCCTCCAGGGGTGAAGCATGACGGAGGTCGGGCGGCGCGCGTGGATTTTGAGCGGCGGCCGGCGAGGTGGAAGTTGAGGTCGCCGGCGGGTGGATTTCGAGCGTCAGCCGACGAGGTGGAAGTGGTGGTCACCGGTGCTAGAGGGTGCCCCGGGGCGAGAGGCGGCCGGCGTCGAGGTGAAGGCGGAGGTTGGCGCCCTCACGAGGTGGAAGAGGAGGTCGGGCGGCGGTGGCGCTGCGTGGAGCATTTCGGCGGCGCGGTTGCCCATCCATCGAGGCCGGCCATCTCGGCGGGGGCGGGGGAAGGGGGAGGCGGCGGCGCACCGTCGAGGCCGGCGGACGGGCTCCCCTACGCTGGGGCGTGCGATTTATTTGGGAACAGAATTCGTGAAGAAGAATGACCAAGGAAGAGGATTGCTGGGCCCACATGGGTGAAAGGAGACGTGCGCGTCCACATGATCCACGCCCATCTAACGACCCTCCGCCCGGAGGTTGCTTGAGCCGCAGCCTCCGGAGGATCTAAATCATTATCCTTCATTATTTGGTTCACCGGTGATGTCTAAATACCGTCGGCGTACCACCAATTTTGCGAGCCGGGGGTAAGCATCGGCTAAGTCTAGAACCAACAAATACCATCAGTGCACCGATATGGTGGCACACCCTCGATATATTGCCAGGATCATGAAGTTGGGTTCTTATTATTTAAAAAAACAAAATCACTTTAGAGACTTCCCCTATCGTATTTCACTTCCACCGCATAATGCATGGAAAGATAGGCCCATGAATTAGAAACCCAACAAATAAGCGAAGGCACTCTCCCACCGCGAGTAGTCTAAGGCCTTGTTTGGTACTAGAGTTTTAGTGGGGATTAGCGGGGATAATCCGCTTCAAATTTTAAATCCCCACTTTTCCCAAATGCATGTTTGGTGGTAGAGTATGAGAGAGTTTAATCCCCACCAATCCCCACTTATCCCCACTTTTCCCCTAAATTTTAGTGTAATTTTTTCAATCCCCAATACTCTACCTCTGGGGATGGGATGTTTTATGGGGATTGGGTGACAAGAGTGATTCACCCAATACTCTAGAGTATTATCCCCACTAATCCCCACTGAAACACTAGTACCAAACAAGCCCTAATCAGTTCGAGGCGAGGAGGAACTGGGATCGAAGACGGACAAGCCGTCCGTTTTACCTCTGTCTCCTTTTGCCCCTACTTTTTATTTATTTATATTGTTTCTCCCGATCAGTCCAACGTCGCCACCGCTGACCAGCCGACGAGCGCCGACGCCGCCTCCCGTTTCCTGGCGACACTGCCCCGTATTTCCATCCCGCACACCCTTCCCCGGGTGAGGGCGCACGGTGTCAAACCCTAAGCGGAGAAGACCAAGTGACGAGGTAGACGAGAGAGGGCAACTTTCTCACGCGGACAGCGGTGAGGACGTTGATATGGCGACCGAAGGAAGTTGTAGCGAGGCCATGGTAAGCGAGGAGCTCTGTCAGGCCGCAGTCCCCATGGAGGAGAGTATACGCTGCATTTTCGATGAGCCGATTTTTGATGACCCGGATGACGATTTGGGTCGGGCCATTCTTGATGCGAAGATGAACTGCGGAAATGAAAAGGAGAGGTTGAAGTTGGAGAAAATGTTAGAGGATCACAACAAACTGTTGTACCCAAATTGCGAAAATGGTCAGAAAAAGCTGGGTACCACGCTGGAATTGCTGCAGTGGAAGGCAGAGAATGGTACTTCTGACAAGGGATTTGAAAAGTTGCTGAAAATAATAAAGAAGATGCTTCCAGGGGAGAACGTGTTGCCCTCTAGCACGTACGAAGCAAAGAAGGTTGTCTGCCCTCTAGGATTAGAGGTGCAGAAGATACATGCATGCATCAATGACTGCATCCTCTACCGCGGGGAGTACGAGAATTTGAATGCATGCCCGGTATGTAGTGTATTGAGGTATAAGATCAGGGAGTGCAGACTGGACAACATTGATGGACTTCTACACGGATGCATAGAACGATGACGCGGAAGAATAGGGTATCGGCTTGCAGCAAAATAGCAGAGGGGTAGGGAATGATTGGGTCGAACAACATTGTGTATTTTCTCGCATTCAGCCTCCGACTGTTTGTCAGCAATGTTCCCTGCTTAGGATTGCTTTTCTTTTTGCCCGCCATCCTCATCCTCTTATTATCATTTAATGGATGCCTGACTTATTGTTCTTTGTTTTAGGGAGTGACATGCTCGTTTCTTTGGGATTTTATTCAGGGACTGCTCACAGAAACTATGGCTGCTCGACAGGTACACCCGCTCATGCAATTTTACCGTTCTTTAAATTTATTCTATTCTGTACTATCCGCAAGTAGTTGAACTTTTAATCCCAGAGACCCAGACGAATACGTACCGTACAAGGTGAATAATCTGGAGGTTTGAGGTGAGAGCCAGAGAGGATGCATCCCTGGAGAGTGCATGGGGAAGCATAGATACAATTTGAGGGAACACATTAACCAGGAACAGGTAAGGGAGCACACATAATATCCATTCCGTTTATAAAAAAATTATATGTCAGTTTCTGATCTTGTTTGTGTTCTGATTGTTTTGGAAAAAGTTCCTGGACAAAGATCTTCTGCCATGTGCAATTTTGTTCATACAAGCATCTACATTTTCTGTTCCAGTATGTTGAACGCTGCTTATTAACATATAACTTTCTACTTTAATAGGTAATATGAGTGATGAGGGGAGGATCAGCTAGAGGATGTAGTTTATGGGCAATCCGAAGAGTGCCCTCATGAGATAAATTTATCGACTGTCTCAACTACAATAATGCTCTCTGAAATAAATTTTTAAAGGAAAACAACATTGCTTCTGGAAACTGTGTATAAACCTTACTGTAACTTCCTAGCTATGACTTCTCCGGTAATGTTCTGAAATAATATAGGCTAATGTTATGCAATCATGGTGCTGTTGGCACTAGAGTGAAGTGTGCGTTTTCTTTTGATTAAACCGTACTGTTGTATTTCCTTAATGATATAACTTGATGATACAACTTCTTTTCAAATCGCATGACCTGTGTAAAAGCAGGGTCATGTGGCATCAAGGCTTATCATTGGATACCAGTCGTGATCACCCTCCCATGTCTAGCTTGTTTTTTATACTTTAGATTTAAGCAAGTCTTGCATTACAGCATTGTTTTCAACTGTTCTCAGAATTGGAGATTCTTAGTTCTTTCTTAGAGGGGAATTACTTGCTATTACTAATTCCATATGCTATACATCTTCCATATTTTGATTTATACAAGATTCATAAATTGGTGGGATTTTGGCGCTATCCAAAGATTCTCAAGGAACACATAATTGTAGGAACATTGGTTTGATAAGTTCGAGAATATCCTTTATTATACTTTCTCCCTGAAGATTTACTATTAGCCTGGAACTTGTGCTGTGTGTGGTTAGCTGGACTTTCTTCAAGGACTCTTCTAGCAGTCCCGGAATCACATTTGAAGCATTTAAAAAATGTTATGAAGAAACATTCATTTCTAAGAGCTGGTATGCCATCATGGTTGGTCTAAAAAATGATAAGTGCCCTAGATCTTTGTACTAGAAATTTCTTGTTTCTTTTGGTACTAAGGTCTGATTAAATCCTCATTTTACTGGTATTTCCAGCGACTTAATCCAGGATAAGCTTTACTTGCAACGATATTTAAACAATATAAATATTTCATATTTGCAGGCCTTAAGCCCTTTGTATTTCAATATTATCCTAAATTATTCTGATGTCATGCTAATACAGTTTTCCGTCAGATCATCCATGAATGTCTTAGTAGCAACTTATGCCCCTATGCTTAGAATTACGCAATCCTATACATGCAACAAAACTCTGAAGAAGAATTATTGGAACTTTCTTTTGATAAGATGGACGGGCGCGGCAACGCGCGCTTTAATGTTCTAGTTTCCCTGTACAACTAGTCCACTAGTCATGCATGTATATACATGGCTCGTAATCTACATCTACCAGATAACAGGAAGTCCCTTACGAAAAGAAGTTACAGTATGACATGGTTCGATGTGGAAGCCATGATCATGGGTCCGCACTCCTGAGAAACTATCTCCTAGTATTTGCTAGGCTGGTAAAGAAAGGATGGCACCCGACGGCGGGGCGGCCTCAGGTCTGGATTTACAACTAGATAGGTAGTGCATCAACTCATCATGAAACCAAAGAAGGAGAAATGGAATAGCAAGGCATGAATGGAATCATCAAGATGAATTAAGATACCTACTTGATCACCACGCCGGCTGGAACCATCAACAACTCCGGCCGGCAACTCGGTTCGCCGGCGGCGGAGTGACTCCTCTCCTATCATGGGTCCGGATAGGTAGTGCATCAAATCATCATGAAACCAAAGAAGGAGAAAGGAAATAGCAAGGCATGAATGGAATCATCAAGATGAATTACGATACCTAAAAGATCACCACGCTGGTTGGAACCATTAGGAACTCCGGCCGGCAACTGGGTTCGCCGGCGGCGGAGTGACTCCTCTCCTATCCTCTCCTCGACAAGTAAAAGTCCAAGTCTAAGTCACACGCGCAACCCGCACGCGGTGGGTGGTGGTGGTCTTCTTCTTATAGAGAGAGCTAGCTAGGCAGGAGGGAAGAAGATGAGCAGATAGTTGTGATCCAGCGATGGAGACGATGAAAGGCTAAGATGTAGCGAGCCGCGGATCGCTGACATGGCATAGTCACAAGATACGAAAGCTTGCTTATTTAAACAATGAAGGTCAAGCTTAATTGCTCCATTGGCAGACGGGGTGCATGTGGCCACTGCATGCATGTGTTGGTAATTGATCCATCTCATTCATTAATAGCACACCAGCGTGTGGAAGCTAAGCAGGCAACTGGGATTTGTTTATCCAGCAGATGACTAATGTATGCCTAGCTAGCTTTTCACTCCACGGAATCCAACCAGTTTGTAGCGAGGCATCATCATCTCTCCCTCGCCAACAAGCTGCAACGACACAAATTCATCCCCTCGACTTGGGGACCTTTGACCAGTTCACGACGAGACATCATCATCTTTCCCTCGCCAACTAGCTGCAACAATTGGGACACAGCCCATACGCCGTGTCGACTCGCTGAAGTACAGTTGTTTGCAACGATAGAAACCCAGCCCATATACATGAAATAACCTCCTGGTATCAAGTTATTCTTTCTTTACCAACACGAAAAGGGCAAGGCCACTAGACCAAGCCTATTATTCTGTTTTGTAATTCGGGCCATGAACTTTGCTTTTTTGTTTTGGAAAACACATTTCAGAATACTGGACAATTTAAAAGGAAAATATGGAAAGAAGATCTTGTGGTGTTCAAATTAAAAAGATAAACGAAAGTTTAATTTGACTGACCGGGTACACAGCCGCCTCGGCTTCTATACAATCAGCTCCAGATACATGGCCGCGCGCCTGTGGATGTGTAACACAAAATAGCCATTTGATGATCAGCTCCAGGATCGATATTATCAGACTTCCACACAGTTTTAATACTCCAGGATTAATTTAGCCCATCCAGAAATAACAAGTTCACGGTAATGTTACAAAATATATACTATATAGTACAAGCTTGTCTATGACCCTGAAACCAAAAAGATGGAGGCATACATCAACACAGCCGACCAGATTTGACCACATGCTTCAACATAACACATCAACTAGCTAAGTTCTTGAGCTAGAAGCATACATCTGCCGCCATGCCACTTCCACAGCTACAAACAAAGTATTCCCACACCCTACAAGCACGAAACATTTCTCCCTTCTGCAGCTATCAACACAATTTGGCTACCCCAGTCGGTCAACTGCTTCAGTGCTGCATCTCAGCCACTACCACTGATTGAAGAAGAGACCCTGCTTGTCCATTCATCACCTCACAACATGACCTGGGCATGTACGGATACTGTTAGCACATTTAGACAAGACTGAAAAAAATATGCTGGGCAGTACAAGTACATCGCATTCAAACTTGATTTATACAATCAAAAAGAAATGAAATAAACATATCAGCACGGTATGCAAATTTTGGCTGAATGGCACCGAAATATGCACTATATGCAGCCACTAAATCAGACTTGGAGCGCAATGAACCAGAACAAAGAATGGAAAAGTACTTCCAATGTCCAACTGGTAGCAAATGGGATTTGACACTGCTTGCTTGCTTTCATCACAATTACATAGTGCCAATATTATCATTGGAGGCATGTTACGAGGGAAAATAAAAAACTATGGAAGATCAAAATAGCTACCCAAATCTCAACGAATCAATCATCTTTACTTCAATTAAGCTGCCAGCTACTGGTACTTGGATTTCATGCAGGATTAATAAGACATCATGTATTAATATTGTTTCCTAATCCATCCTACCATCAGAATCAGACCACACCAAATAAAGGAGCTATTATCCATAAAAAAGAATGATCAAGGTTACACAGTAACAAGAAAGGACTGCCAACATAATTTCACACATAGTCATGCTTGGTAGAAAAAAAACATACATAATTCATGCTCATACATAAGCAACAACAGCTATAATATAACCGACAATACCGAAGTGACACTAAAAACAAAGCTCGGTGCCAATATAAAATACTAATCATTCACCTTACCAGAAGATCAAGAGCAAAACACTACAAACACACGCCTGCTTAGAAGGTTAAGGCTGCTTGCAAGATTGAAGTGCAGTACTATCTCCATTAGTGTGGGTGTCCCAAGCTTTGTGAGGTTTACTCTCTGCAGGCCAGAAAGAATTTTGAATCAGCACAATGTCAAGAAAGATTGCAATTTTCAGCATATAGAATCAACTACTAAGCAAAGTTTCAGCATACGCCTAGATAGTCACCAACATCATCTTTTGTTTATCAAAGCCAAACAGCTTACTCATATATGCATCTTACTGATGCTGATTAGTCTCATCTACATGAATCAAGAAACGTACCCGCATCGAAGTTTTGAATCACCCAGTTTCGAGAAACTACACTGACATATCTTCAGCATGAATGACACATCTCCCATCTACCATGTGTACAAAAACAAGTAACTAATCTAGTATAAGAATACAAAATATGCAAGAATTGCCTGATACTTTCTTGAGTAGCTATCATGAATGACCATGGTACGAATGCACGCATCCAATCCAACTGCTAGCTATGTGAAATATTGATCGAATCAAATAGCAATCAACCAATATGGAGGCATGCCAATCGCAAACGAAACCTGTCAAACAATTCCGAGATACATTAATTTTAGGCACAAAATACGCATGGAAAAGTTGTCCATGGAATATGCATGGAAATTGTGTTCTCGGCACCGTAACTTAAAATGTGCACTGCTAACGCAGAATGAGGCAAAGGAGGATATGCTGTGTTCAGCAGCACAAGATTTCAACGTTCCTTCGAAAGAATCCAAGTAGGCATACTGGATACATAACTGCATCAGGCAGAGTAAGCAAACTAGCAAGTAGGACATGCTTTAGACATTCAGGCAAGCTGGATAGCATCTTTATTTGAGTCACCCTATAGTAAGTTACAAAAGTCACGCAAGAATTCCCAAGATTTGAATTCCCAACTCAAATAGGCAAGTTATAGACCTCCACAACACACTAGTATATGAACACAATAGATCATTGCTTGAAGTTTGCATGTTCAACTATTTTTTTATAGAAAAAAGCATGCAAGAATTCCCAAGATTTGAATTCCCAACTCAAATAGGCAAGTTATTGACCATACAAGTCACTACTATATGAACACAATAGATCATTGCTTGAAATTTACATGTTTGGCTATTTAAAAAAAATTATCACCCACATTGCTCGCTGACAAACTAGATGCACTAACAAATGGTCCTTTACCAGCATCCAACCTAAACCGTGAAACTGTACAGAAATAGAACAACAATGGTATATTTGCAGGGTTTATGTCCAAATAAGCACTACCATATACTCCACAATAATAATGACTGAAATACTTTCAATGCAAGTAAATCCGATGCCTAATTCAGTTGTTAATGTACATATGCAGTGATTCAGTAGCACACGATGTCAAACATTATCAACAACAAGTTCATCAGAATTATTGGTATCACCTGCAATTGCAGGCCATTCCTTCCGCACCGCCAGGAATTAACCATTCCCGCCAATCAGGCGGCCATGGATCCCTCCTCCAGGACAATCTTGCCAAGCCTACACACCAAATCCAGCATCCCATCCATGTCCTCCCTTCTTCACATATGGATTGCCGCTAGCTCCACCTTCACGTGTCTAAGAGAAGCAAACACTCCTACTTTCCGGTTCAAGCAGCCCACTAGAATCTTCAAGATGGCACTAGCAAATGAAGTTCATAATACAAAATCATTTCTTGGGACAAAATCAAGAAACAACGGCGTGGTTTCAATGTACCTCTTGTTCACTACTTGGATATATGATAGCAAGACAGAAATACTTACTCTGCCAAATTGTCAATGTGCTCAGACAGATCCTTTATGTCAACCTCGAAACTTTCTTGCATATATATGTGAAATCCCAGTAAGGCTGCGCTCTGCTGATCATATCAAATGAGCAAAAAAGTTAATATATCAGTTATACAAACCTGATCGAGAACATCAGAGTCAAAGGCAAAATATTTAGTTACTAGTTACCTGACATCCCGAGCATTGACAACGACAAGGAACTTGAACCTGAGGTTGGTGCCACGAACCTAGAGAGTTGCCACCTTATTCCTTTTTGTGTGCCGTCGCAATCATTTTTGTGGACCACCTCGAAAAGCTCCTGGCGTCCAACTACCACCGTTGCTCCCATGCTCCAGTCAAGATGCGGGGAAGATCGAAGAGGAAAGCGAGAAGATGGGCGTCGCCTACGAACTCGGTCGTCATCGCCTGGGCCGAGTCGACGATCGAGAAATGATTATAACACATGTACCTCAGCATCAAATATTGTTGCCTAAAAAGTTGACAAGTGATAGACGATGAGACGGATTGCTGAAAATAAGATCTGCATAGTGCTGAAATATAGTCTTGTCCACATCATTGGCTAGTGGCAGCAACCAACAACTTACCTAACCATTCCCGCCAATCAGGCGGCCATGGATCCCTCCTCCAGGACACTCTTGCCAAGCCTACACACCAAATCCAGCATCTCATTCATGTCCTCCCTTCTTCACATGGATTGCCGCTAGCTCCACCTTCACGTGTCTAAGAGAAGCAAACACTCCTACTTTCCGGTTCAAGCTGGCCACTAGAATCTTCAAGATGGCACTAGCAAATGAAGTTCATAATACAAAATCATTTCTTGGGACAAAATCAAGAAACAACGGTGTGGTTTCAATGTACCCCTTGTTCACCACTTGGATATATGATAGCAAGACAGAAATACTTACTATGTCAAATTGTCAATGTGCTCAGGCAGATCCTTTATGTCAACCTCGAACCTTTCTTTCATATATATGTGAAATCCCAGTAAGGCTGCGCTCTGCTGATCATATCAGATGAGTAAAAAAAGTTAATATATCAGTTATACAAACCTGATCAAGAACATCAGTTAGAGGAAAAATATTTAGTTCGCAGTTACCTGACATCCTGAGCATTGACAGCGACGAGGAACTTGAACCTGCGTACCTAGAGAGTTGCTACCTTATTCCTTTTTTGTGTGCCATCGCAATCATTTTTTGCGTGGACCACCTCGAAAAGCTCTTGGCGTCCAGCTGCCACCGTTGCTCCCATGCTCCAGGCAAGATGCGGGGAAGATCGAAGAGGAAGGCGAGACGATGGGCGTCGCCTAGGAACTCGGTCGTCATCGCCTGGGCCGAGTCGACGATCGAAAAACAATTATAACACATGTACCTCAGCATCAAATATTGTTGCCGAAAAAGTTGACAAGTGAAAGACGATGAGATGGATTGCTGAAAATATGATCGGCATAGTGCTGAAATATAGTCCTGTCCACGTCATTGGCCAGTGGCAGCAACCAGCAACTTACCTAGCCCAATGGGACTCGGAGAAGTAGAAGGCCTCCAGAGCCATCACACACCAGTGAGGGAAAAGGAGACGTTTAGCACCATGCCGCCTCCTCCCAGTTGTATACTGCCCTTCAGCTCCTCTTGCCCCTCTAATATGGCAAGAACCTGAAAATATGCAAGTTTTCAGCGGTCACTAGGCATGATAAGCAACAAACAATCAAAATAGTTGACTGAACTTTAAGAATACAATTTAACGCCCAACACAAAATGCAACCAAAGAATCAAGATTACAAACGAAGCAAATTACACTATCACATAAAATGGCACCTAACACTCAAATTTGCAACCAAAGAATCAAGATTACAAACGAAGCAAATTACACTATCACATAAAATGGCACCTAACACTCAAATTAGCAGAAACACACATGCTAAATTATTGCCGGTAAGCATAATCATACTTTTACCTCTGCACAAATATAAAGTAGCAATGTTCATTATCTTTCATTATCCGAGGATCAAGAAATAGTAACAATCTAATTAACACTGCATTCGCACAAAGACATAAATAAATGCTGATAGAGTTCAACTCAACAAACCTGGTTATACTAAATAGCAACCGAAACAAAATGTTTACCGTTGTTACTAATTATGCATAAGTGAAGAAATACTCTGCAGATGAAATCATGAAACTGCATGATATATATTCTGACCAATCACAAATAACATGAACGAACATTATTGTTCAAATATATGGTTGATTAAGAACCAATAATTGGTACAAAAAGCCCAGGATATATATCGCTTACTATGTCAGTCATTCATGTAATAAGTTGTGAATATTATGTATGGATTAATTCTAGAATTCTACAAGGATAAGCCCATCCAAATCATATGCTTATATAAAAACATATCTATGCATGAGAAAAAAAATCCGACTCAAACCCACATAGTCATACCAAATCTCCCACATTGTAAAAACATAACTTTCATATCCCAGTTATAATTGTTTTACAGTGGGTATATGACCCCCAAAAAATAGCATGATTAATGTTAAGTTGTTAACAATAATTCACAGTGCTTACATAACTAAACAAAAGGATGAACAAAATATTATATTAGAACTCCCATGAAATATACACCATGTCGTTATAATTGGGAGACTACTACAAGATGCATCAAACCTTCGTCAAGAGGGTACTTCGTTTAGTGCATTGCTGAACATGACAACTACTATGAAATATTATACAAGAGCACAAGTTGAAAACTTTAAAACATAGTGATGCTTACACTGCGCATGAGCCTCATTCGCACTTAACACAAAAATACGACATGGTCCAAGGAAAATAGGGAGTTGTCGAGAGAGAAAGACAAGGCATGCCGATGGGGACACAAAGCTGTACGAGACATCCCGGTCGAAGAAGGTAGGAGCTGGAGGTCCTAGTGGACACCAGCAACACCAGCAGGAACTCTGGTGGAGGTGGCAGCAGCTCTGGTGGATAACACCTCCACCATGACACCACAGGAGGTCATCAACACCATAGCACCACTAGCGGAGGGCACCACCACAAGCACCAAGCACAACACTGGAACAGGAACTTGACCTCTGCAATATCGTATCAAATCAAACATTCAAACACAACAGATCCCATCATAAAACACACGTTTAAAAAATACAAACAACATCAACTTAATCATGTTCAAAGATTTGCGGAAATAGCAAGGAGTTAAGTGTATGCTTTTCAGATTTGCGGAAATAATTGGGAGACTCATCGCTGGATCATTTATTTTCAAAATAGTAGACAACGATACATCTTCACTGAAAAAATATGATACAAGTTCTGTCACAATTTATTCCACTTCCAATGCAACTTCTCAATGCCTTCTTAAATAATGGAAGAGAATTAAATAATATGTTAAACTAGAGAAAGAATAGTTGGGGTACTGGATAGTAAGGCGATAAAGAATCCCATGAAGAAAGTACAAAAAAATGGTTTTAAGAGTGAACAAACCTAGAAGCTACTGGATTCGACAAACAACAGATGATTTTGAGCATACTAGACATAGCATGGCAAATTAAGAAAACTGCAAACTAGGATGTGATGAAATCATTTTAGACAAATCCAACTGAATTTTCTAGAAGCAACTTGAGTCAAACTCGCTGAATTTCAGATACACTTCGGTCATATTAAAAACAAATCCCACGGGCAATATATATGTACCATCTCATCTTAAACATAATGTTCAAAAGGGGGCTTCCAGGAGCAAGCATGTAGGTGAAAAATTCTGAAATATTCAGAACACTGGAAAAGTGTGTGAACCTACAGATCAATGGAACGGAAAGCAAATAAAATGTAAGAAAGGTACGGACCTTCACCGACCTACTCTATAACAAGTGTTAGTTTCTCGATACGACGCAAGCTAAGATAATGCAGCACTAAACTACCACCCTTAGATGGTGAACCAAATTTCCATAATCAGATAGAAAACAATACTAATGCCAATACCATCCATTTAGCTTAATCAAAGCAAGAGCTAGAACTCACAGAGAACATGACGAGAATCCCCTAGAGGTCACAGCCCAAGCTAGTACTATTTCCGGCCTTGTAGCTCGTAGCAGAGGCGGCGTTCTGCCAGCCAGTGTTCATCCCAGCCATAATCCAGAAATAATGTCCAAGTTTGAGAAATCCTTTTAGTAAAGCATGGACATCAACTTCTACAAAGCTACATAACATGCAAACTCTGTCTTATTTTAATCACAACACAAGAATAACAATATTCTGTTGTTATCCTAAAGAAAGTAAGGACAATATTCGTAGTCATCAACCCATGAAAAGGACTAACTATAGGAGGAAAGTATGGTATGGACCTGAAAATGTGCTACTTTCGACATTCGCCAGGCATGATAAACAACAAACAATTGAAAACGTTGAGCACATACTAATGCCAATGCATCTAGTACCTATGCACACAACGAGTTCTCATTGACTGAAATTTAAGAATACAATTTAAATCCCAACACAAAATACAATCAAAGAATCAATATTACAAACGAAGCAATTTACACTATCACATAAAATGGCACCTCACACTCAAATTGGCAGAAACGCACATGCTAAATTATTGACAGTAAGCATAATCATATTTTTACCTCTGCACAAATATAAAGTAGCCTGAGTGAAGAAATACTCTGAAGATGAAATCGAGAAACTGCGTGATATATATGCAGACCAATCAAAAATAAATGAACAAACTGATGCATTCAAATATATGGCTGATTAAGAACCAATAATTGGTACAAAAATTGCAGGATATATAGCGCTTACTATGTCATTCATGTAATAATTTGTGAATATTATATATGGATGAATTCTACAATTCTACAAAAATCAGCCCATCCAAATCGTATGATTACATAGAAACATATATATGCATGAACAAAAAAATCCTACTCCCGTTCTCTAATATAAGAACCCACATAGTCACACGAAATCTTCTACAATGTAGAAACATAATCCCTGTTATAGTTGATTTACAGCGGGTATATGAGCCCAAAAAATAGCATCATTACTATAAACAATTATTCACATCGTGTTTACATAACCAAAAACTAAAAAAAATAGGATGGACCAAATGTTATATTATAACTCCCAGGAAATATACACCATCTTATATTTGGGGGACTACTACAAGACGGTAGGGAATCAAAGCTTCATCAAGAAGGTACTTGGTTAGTGCATTGCTGAACATGATAACTACTATGCAAATATTTTACAAGAGCATCTATACAGTTATACTTACACGACGCAGGAGCCTCATTCGCACTCAACACAGAAATGCACTGCATGCTACAAGGAAAATATGGATTCGCTAAGAGAGAAAGACAACATGCTGATGCGGCACACATAGCCGTACGAGACGTTTGTTCCTAGTGGACGCCGGCAGCACCAGCAGAAATTCCACCATGACACCACACGCGGGCACCACCACAAGCACAATACAAGAACATGAGCTCTGAAATCAAAATAGAATTTGAAATATTTAATCCAACAGTCAAATAGAATCTGAAATATCCTAAAACACTTGAAATCAAGATCATAAGCATCTATATCAGCTATAAAATGCAAATTCACAAAGAACAAAGAGTGGTCTTTACTACAACTCTAGGATCGTATAGCATCTTATATCTTTCAAGGAATTTCTAAAACTTACAATAAAGAACGTATCAATATTACGGAATTAATATTCTATAGCAACAACAACCCCATTAACTGAAGCACAACTTGCAGAAGAAAAACAAGGTTAACCTTTTTTCATCAAGAGAAAATAAACATGCCTACTAAAAATATAGTAGTCTGAATGATGAGTTGGAAGTACATCAAAGCTAGCTGAATGAATTATAGTTGACACTTACTGGTGGGTGGAATGAACAGAAAAGTAGAAGCATCCAGGTTCACGTATGCATGAAAAGGAACTACTAGTCAAGGTGTCAAAGTACACAAGTAGAGACAAGATTCTGTCTAGCTAGTCAAAGATGAAAATTTTTTAGTACTCAGTTCAAATATGACAAAAATATTCAGATTCATGTAGGAGAGCGACAACTCATAGTTTACAAGTACTTGCAATACTAGTATGAATCGATACAGAAGTCATTGTAGAGTGTAATCTCCGAATACACTCATCCTAATCGTTCCCCCCCCCCCCCACATGCACATGCAATCCATATTTAGTCAAGCGAAAAAAAGAAGGGTTTACATGCCAAGATAACACATTTCACAAGTTGTACTTGCGCCTAGGAGAAGGCGAGCTCCTGGAAGTCAGCGGGGAAGCTCGAAGAGGAAGGCGAGACAAGGGGCACAGCCCTGGAACTCGGTCCTTGTCGCCCTCGTTGCCTTGGCCGAGCCAGGAAGAGCCTACTACACATGAACCAGAGCTCCATTGTCGTCACCTAAAAAATCAACATGTCAAAGATGAAGAGTTTTTATCAGGTGAGTCAAACAAAAAGACAACTTACCATATAACACTCAAATCACCACAAATTTACCATCTCAATTGAGTGGATATATACGACATGACCAAATGAACATACCTAGGACCGAAATAGCACAAGTCTGAGGAGAAATGAATCCAATACATTGGCAGTGCTCTCATTGCAGTATTTGGGCGCCTGCATGTACTATGCCATAGCGATGCCAGACTCGCCATGCCTCTCCAGGTCTAGCCTTGAACCAGCTCCAGCCTACAATTAGCTCCCTTGGCTTGACTCCAGCTGGTCCAAGCAGCGGCGTAGACTCAGAATCCAGGCTTTTTGAGCTCACTGGCCCTGCACATCACAATTCACATCAGTGCATCAATAGATAGAATCGCTAACTGAATATCTTAGCACAAGATACACTTAACATGCACAGTCAGGGTTTGAATAGCCCTGCCATTCTAAAAATAGATCGAACTAAAGTTGTACAATTGGCAAATAACCCACAAAACATACCTACTATTTACACAGATCAACATGTAAACACCAAATATTAATAATGATATTATGCTAGATAAACCGATGACTATTAGAGACAGCACAAAATAGATTCAGTGGAGCAAGAATAGTAGCATGCTGAATTTTAGTGGCCAAAAAGTATACCCTTTTAACTAAACAAGGTTGGACACTATTTTCCAATGTGAGATGTTGATTAGTGTTATTATTCAGCATATACAACTTTAGCAAATCTGCACAGCTCAACACTAGGTACACAAAGAAGGTGTGCTGAGATAAAAGACTATCCATAAAAACAACACGGTGAGTGTTGAAACATTATGCTAGTCAAAAGTGAGAACTAAACATTTTGGGTATCCATCCAACCTTTTTGCTACAAGTTGAGGCTTTAGAACACACCAGAATTTCGAACACTAGGACTTTCCAGGGAACATAATGCTTACTTTGGGAATTAAAGCGCACTAGGACTTTTCCAGAGAACATAATGCTTACTTCGTGAATTAAAGCAGTGCCAGCATTCTCCATGGGATCAGCGAGCTCGATAGCATGAGCAATCGTAACTCCACGTTAACCACTTTAAGGCTGCCAAACTCATCGAAGATGGTATTCCCTACTGCAAAATAGACCAATAAGAAGAGAGGCCTGAGAACAACCGACCTTGTAGAGGGATAGAGAAAAATCACAGATGGATAGCATTTAAGCAGAATTTCCCAAAGGGAGACGACAAAAGTAGAGAAGTGCATCATCAAAAAGTACGCACATGTCAAGGCTTTCAAAGGTCTTTGGGATTGCTTCAGAGATAAGATCAAACGTTTCCTTTGTCCAATAGTCGTCGTTAATAATCACATCAAGTATTGTTCTACTAAAGAAAAATGCAACAATTTAATGCCAGATTATATGACACAATAGAAAAAGTAAAACGCTAAAATGCAATCAAAGGTTTTGCCCGCGAAAATAGAAATTACGATTCTGAAGCAAAGAAACTATATGTATTTCCGTTTAGAATGGGTCCGATAACATAGCCTTTTTATGTGAAGTAACACCTAATGAATTAAAGCCCATCTAGAAACTCAACAAGTGCTTGACTTATAGTTCAAACTAGCTAACCGTGTGCTTCCCATATAAGCTGCACCACGAAATGGGTATACATCCATTACTATTCCAACAGCCTGGATAGATACATAACATGGCAGTAAAATTTGAAATATACATTCACATCAAAGGTGCAGCGCCGCAGCTCAAATCCCATTCCAGAACTCAAACAGAAAGAGACAAACAACCAAGACTTATGAATTGGTCTCAGTTGCTAGTGATGTAACCTGAGAATGCTACTGGTGCTAACTGGTAACCTGGTGGGCGAGGGCCTCGGAATAGCTCTTCGCAGAGACGTCGTAGTCATCGATGTGTAGCCACCGGAGTGCCTGCCAACAGGGATGTCGGCCATGATGATCGCTACCATGCCGCCGCCTCCAGGTTCCCATCCGACACCGGCTCCGAGTGTCCCAGCTCTCTTAACGCCCTTAATTTGGAAGTATGGAATGGAACTCGTTATGCGATGAGATTTAAAAGCTTTTATCATAGCTACGAGAGATAAAACAGGGAACTTGCATTTGCAGATCATGTTAAAATAACTGAGGGAGGATGGGCAAGTGCACAGAGAAACCAAGGACTGGCTTACTTGCATGAATTAAAAGATAAAAGTTCCTGCAAGAAATCAAGAACTGTAAACCTTTTTAGGCTTCCGAATTCAGGTTCTTCCATGTTTAAAATAACTTTGTAAACCATGTATGTATATTACTGAAAGATGCATCATCCATTGTCCTCAATCCTAGCACAGACACCAGGTATTGGTATATCCGGCATGTGAGCAGATGAATGCGTAAGAGGAGGAACGTTTCTGCACACTAGAAAAAATTTCGAGTGGATTAACTCGTGGGAAACTTGAGAAGAGGCGAGAAAAAAGGGGACCTTTTGGTCGGGCTCCCGACATCCCCCGCCATCGTGTGTCTGTGGAGTTCCCTCCCCCCCCCCCCACAACCCACCCCCCTCGCCGTCCAGGTAGGCAAAGAAAGACTGTTGCCGCCGTCCTCCCCATCGACTTGGTCCATGCATGGACGGCGCCTGCTTCGAATCAGAGCACATGGCAATGGCGTGAGCACAGCAGCGACAGAAGGAAGACACACATGAGGGATGAGGAGGAAGGAGTTACCGTGGAGAAGGAGAGGTGGCGGATCCCGTCGACGGTGAAACCCTCCATGGATTGGAGGCAGCCGGTGGCAGGGGACGGCCAGGAGCGGGCCATCGTCGTGCTAGTATTCGCGGACGAGCAGCGACGGCCGAGGCCGGTGCACCGTCCGGCGGGGCACAACCGGAACAATTCCGCTTGAGCAGACGCGTCCTCAACACGTCGTGGAAGGAGGCGCTGTCTCGGGAGGAAGAAAGGGATTGAGGTGCTCGAGGTCGAGAGAAAACGGAGTGGGGAAGATGCGAACGGGGATCTCGGGAAGGCACGGCCTAGAATTCTCGTTTGACCCTCGGGACTCAGCGTGCCATCAATGCCATGTCGCGGTGAGCTGAGCCTTGTTGAGATTGATCACGGCCGTCCAGCCAAAGAGCATCGCACGGCCGCATACTGGCCACATCATCAATCCGAGGCACAAAGTGATGTGCAAATCAGAGCGCTTCAGCAAGTCATGGAGCCGAGTAAAACTCGAGTTCCTCGACACACTTTGGAAGAAGAGGTAGTACACGTGTTACTCGAGCTGAGGACAATTAGCTAGAATTCTGGAGAAGCGCAATGCTGGAAATAGGGATCTAGGCATGGCTGATGCATCATCCTCGGCTTTAAACTTGTTATCCCTGCTTGATTTAGTTAAGCTTTGAGTCCGGCAAGTCCACGGTGGTTATGCCGCGTGCGTTTGAACTTTAATCTCGGACTGTAGCTATGGATGGAGCTACGTATCAGATAGTATATATCTAGCTTTCTTTTAGGGCCACGCTCAGCGTACCCGGGGGATCAAAACTTTCGATCCCCGCATGGACAGCGCGACACGTGTTCTTTCCGTCGGTCAAAGGTGGAAACGCACATGCTGACCAGTCCTCCCGATCTGCAAAGCAGTAGCCTCCGGCCCCAGCTCACCTGATCTTCCTGGCATCCACTCTCCTCTTCTCCGCCACACCTCCCGCTGTGAGAGTCACGCCGCCATTGCTGCAAAAAATATTCTCCGGCGAGGTCCTCTCAGGAGGCTCCCTTGGAAACACCTGGCCCCAAGCAACTCCCAGCTAGCACCTCCACCCTCCATTGAAGCATCATCTCCCACCCCTGGAAGCACTCCGTTCACAGCACCGCCGCCTCCCATGGAAGCACCGCCATCGCCGCCGAAAAAATACACAAGCGTGGCCGCTTGTAGCAATGCTGATGGCCGATTGTAGCAACGCCGATGGCCGTTTGTAGCAACGGCGGACGGCAGCCTCTCGCAACAACGCCGGTGGCCAGCGACGGCGTCCTCGCAGCAACGCCGGTGGCCGATTGTACCAGTGGCGATGACCGATTGCAGCAACGCCGGTGGCTAGCGGCGGCGGCCTCGCAGCAGCGGCTTTGGGTGATTGTAGCAGTAGCGATCGGCAATTGTAGCAACGCCCATGGTCGCCTGTAGCAGTGGCCGCGGCGGCTGCTTTGCAGCACCGAAGGCCAACCATTGTAGCGCCGACGGCCACCATTGGTAGCACCGCTTCCTCCCCCTTGTAGCATTGGCATCCTGGCCGCGAAGCAGAGTGCCAGTGGCAGCACCTCCGGCCCGGCACCCGCAGCAGCGCCGCCTCGACGCTCACAGCACCACTGCGTGCCACTTTGCTTGGCAGAGTTTTAGGGGATCCATGGATGGGAGAGAGAGGAGATGCCCCCGGTGTTTTGAGAGATGTTGGACACCCTCGTGGCGGTCGAGCATGGCTCGCGAAGCAGCGCTTGAGACGGGACAGCGGAGGCGCATGGCCGTGGCGGCGCAAGCTAGCGCCGGGCGATAGTGGGGGTGCTAGTTTGGCTAGAGAAAAAAAAAAGGAAAAGGAAGAGACAGGTGGAGGAGATGGTGCCGGTAGAAGATAAGATGAGATGGGACCCCAGCTGTCGACCGCGTGGAGGGACACGCGTCGAGCGTACGAGCCGAAGGAAGAAACAAGCGTTATCCCCCGGGGGTTCCGAAGCGTTTTCCTTTCTTTTATCACCACGACTCGCCCTAGTGTACCACTACTACTATTGGTACGAGTAACAACAAATTACTATCTAGATGGGCTAGCTAAGTTAGCTAGGGTCTAGGGATGGATGTGCATGAAAGGTCGTAGAGCAAAATGCAATATACGAAAGCGTGTAGTAGCACATTAGTAGTAATCTTTAATCAGGAGCTTCTTGGATGATTTTTGTATGCATGTAAATGAATTGGTGCTTTGGCAGGGATAAGCGTGAGAAAGGGATCACGAGCTTCTTGTTCGATTCTTTTTTTGTAGTAGTATATACATGTAAATTGATGGTTGCTGTTAAAAAGAAAGAAAAAAAAGGTAGTAGAAAAAATAGGCCTCCAAATATTTTGAACATAGTAGGCATTTGGGGTATTCCAGCCCAGGCCATGAAGCAAGCGAGAAGAAAATGTTAACTCGGCGGCGCGTCGGGATGTATCTAGACTAGAGCGAGCTAATTTAAGGAACCCAGGTCCAGAGAAACAAAGAAGCGCGCGTGAGAGAGAAATTAAGGGCACGCACGTGCGTACGTGGTGGATTTGATTGTTTACTGCCATCAGGTGGGCGACGCAATTCTGCCTTGCGATGCGATGCGCTGGCGGACCTTCCGTGTACGTGTGTGATTGCGCGCGCGAGGGGGAGAGAGAGAAAAAAGAGAGCATCCAACGATCGATCGGAACGGATTCCACGTCTCACGCGGTACGTTTGGAGCGATCGATCCGATGGCGCGCGCAGCTGACCCACCCATCGATTGAGACTGCTGCGTGCGGCGCGGCGCCCCCGTTGACTGCTGCGTCCTCTCCTCCCGCCGTCCACGCCGCAGCCTAACGGCGAGCGACCGACCGACCGACCGACCGATCGTGCGCGCTACTTCCATTACAGCTGGCCCCGCAGTACAAGCTAGGACTGATCCATCGAGGCCCGCGGTACAAGCTAGGAACGTCCCGACGTGTGCGGTTCGATCTTCCTGCAGGCGCACAGGATGGTTGTGGCCGCTCAGTCGCCGTGGTTCGAGGGCCTCCTCTACGGGCACGGACGCGAGTCCCGGGAGTCCGACCTGGCCGACGTCGGCGGCGGCGTGGTCGGCGCCGAGGCCTTCCGCGGCGTGCTCCACTTCATCTACAACGACGAGCTCCCGGCCACCGTGACCGACAAGAAGAGGACCAAGAGGCGCTACGAGGCGACGTTGCGGCTGTTGGAGGCCGCCGACTACTACCTCCTGGACAGGCTCAAGATGATGTGCGCCATCACCCTCGGAAACGACTTCATCACCGATTCCACGCTAACCACCATCGCCGAGTACGCCGAGGCCTACTCGTGCAAGGAGCTCCAGCAGGCGTGCAGGAACTTCGCCGACCGCAGAGGAGTAAGCCTGCTGCCCAACATAGAGGTTATGCAGAGATTGATGTCCCGCATCTTCCTAGCTTCTCACGCGACGAACAGGATCATGGGCGTCGAGGCTCCTCCGTCGGCCACCCAACAACACCTAGCCGCTAACTAGATTAAGCTCCTTTCTTGCGCATGCATGTGAATGGTACGTATACGTTGTTAGTCTACTACTAGGGTAATTACATGGCAGATTCTCAGGATCCATGGGCTCATGTGTGAACCAAATCGGGAGCATATATGGAAGTCATATCTACAACTTGATGGTCTTGAGTTTGCACTTTACACATGGTAAACATTTGTTTCAATCAACCGTTGATGCTTTGCTTGGGTTGTCCCTAGTGCGACTTTTTTGTATGAAGCCTTATCTGTTACATGTTGCCTCCAGCCTCCTGTATGTGGATTCCCGTTTCTTGTCCTTAACTTTGTTTTGTTGTCTCAAACACTGGTACTTAGTTTGTTGTTATCCTGGATCCCTAGGCATCAACATTGAAAACATTATCTTTTTTGATTGCATGGTGTTTCATTGGTGATAATATATTATGTTTTCTTTAGTATGCATGTATCTTGTGACAGTTGTTTGCATTTGGATATATAGAGGCTGGTTATAGTAAAATCGTGCATCTGGATATATAGAGGCTGGGTATAGTAAAATCGTACTTGACTAAAAAAGAATAGCATTTTTGCCTTGCTAAATTTAAAATGCATTTTTTTATAATAGGTGCATCTAGACCTATGAGCCAAAACACCATGTCCCTACTTTGGGAAATCTACTTTGGCTCATAGGTGTAGATGCACCCACTATTCAAACTCATATTTGAAAATGTTTAGAAATTCCGAAAAAAACATTGGAGTGTACAACCAAACATTCTATGATCACACACAACGTTTCATGTAAAAATGTTAATTTTTGTGGCCAATGTAAAAAAATACAATTTCTGGTGTTCTAAAATAGCTTTTCACGAGACATTTTTTTTGTCTTTTTTATATAGTGCACACAAAATGTTTTTCCTTCCAAACTTTTGTGAGCTAATATATAATGTCAGGATGCACACTTAAGATTTTATTTAAAAAATTAGACATTTTGAAATAAATTTAAAATGCATTTTTTTTATAATAGGTGCATCTACACCTATGAGCCAAAACACCATGTCCCTCTACTTTCGAGTATCTTACTGTCTACCTAGATTAGAGTGTTGTCGTGCCGATATGGTTGGCGTGAGTCATAATATATCTTGAACGTGGCGATGGCCTACTATTGTAGTGGTTCAACAAGCTTTTGTCCCCGACACGTTTTTTGTAGGTAGTAGCTGAATTTCTCAATGTTTTCCATCGCCAACGAGAGATATATATGTTGGCGCGGCGACAAAAAGTGCCGCTGCAGACTCAGACAAAATTTTGAGGCTATGGTTTTAGTTATTCCTTTCGTTTAGTGTCTTCTCCCCGTCCAGATGTCCTTTATTGAGATACACTTCCTACATTTAGTTTAGTTTTTAAAGGAAAATGATTGTATTAAGCCGGAGGATCGGACGATCCCATCCACTGGGTCCATAGAACGGACACGTGTCCAACAGGTCCCACCATCACCAATAGATAATTATCTCCATTCTCCAACACACGCCGCCTCCTCTCCCAAATTATGTTTCCTCTCCTAATGGAAGCCAAGTCTCTAGCTCTGGCCAGCCCTCTCGTGAATGTCGCCGCCACATCCACCGTACCTCCACCAGCATGAATGGCGCTGCCTTTTTTTAAAAAACACTAGGGAATAGGATATATGACCAGGATTATCACCAGCGCACCAAATAGGTGGTACGCCGATGATAAAATAGCGCTGGTGCACCATCTATTTGGTGCACCGGTGATGTCCAAATACCGTTAGCGTACCACCAATTTTGCGAGCCGGGGGGTAAGTATCGCCTTAGTCTAGAACCACCAAATACCATCGGCGCACCAATATGGTGGCACACCAGCGATATATTTCCATCGCCCGGTGCAGCGGCGGTAAATGTGGGCAGATTTTGGTTGACACACACCTCCCCCCACCCCCACCAATGAATCATCGTTTTCGTTTTGAAAAAAGAATGATAGAAACATCAAAATGTTAAATCCTTTTAGATTTCCATATATTATGTAATCTAGTTGTTAGGAAAAATAACAAACATCAATTTCGATATATTTTGCAAAAAGGTGCCAACTTTCGATAAAACGGCTCTAGATTTTGCATACGCGCCGGATGAAAACAAATTATATGAAAAATATCTACGGAAAATGTTACATCCGAAATCGATTGTTTATCGATTTTTGAGATTACACAAAATCAAAAAGAAAAATAGATTTTTCGAAGGTTTTAGATTTCGATGCGAAAAATGAGAACCTCACCCTAATCTGAAAACCACATTCTCACTTTCTCATCCTCCTTTTCCCCTTCTCCATATTCTCCCTCCTCCTCCTTCCTTTCTCCACCTTCTTTCCCTCCTCTTCTCCATCCTCTTCCCCCTTTCCTCATCTTCCTCTTCTCTCTTCTCACTTTCCCCTCATCATTTTCCCCACCCGCAGGACAACCCTCTTCAAGCTCATCTCCCCTCCGACGGCCTCCTCCTCCTCATACACCTGATGATGGCTACTAGCAACGCCAAAAAGATCTTGATACGTTCGGACTCCAAGTGCAGAGTGTTGTATCGAAGTATCTTCCCCACAAGGGTGACTCGAGGGTTTATATCGAACTCTCGGGGAACTGGTATTCTCTTCTCTCTTCTTCAAACAAGTAGTAATAAAACAAGTAGTAAACTATACTAGATAAAGTAACTAAGTAAAAACTATAAAGAGATTGATTATTTTTGGTGTTTTGGATGCAAACAAGAAAGATAAATGTTTTTTGTATTTTCGGAATAAAATAGTGCAGCTAATAGAAAACAATGTAAATGCAAGATAAAGGTGTTTCTTATGATAAAAAGTGGACCGGGGTTCATGGGTTTACTTGACTATTATCTCGTAAAGTTGTGGTGGACAAAAAGAAAATCATCAATGAGATATGAAGGTACAAATCATATTATATGTAAGATCAGAATTAATATGGACATCACGTCTTAACATAGAGATGATGCAACACACCTCTCTTATGCTCCACAAGAATGAAACTTCATCAATCTTGTATTAAGAATTAACAGAGCATAGCAATAAGTACTTTGACATGAAGTTTGAATATCAAATATGCTACCTTGAACAAACAAGATCACCATTACTGTCACATGCTCTTATCCTCCACAAGAATGAAACTTCATCAATCTTGTATTAAGAATTAACACAGCATAGCAATAAGTAATTTGACATGAAGTTTGAATATCAAATATGCTAACTTGAATAAACAAGATCACCATTACTGTCACATGATGAACATAGCACATGCATTCACTTTTTCTCTAGTGAGGTAGCAAAATAAAGGCAAAGCCATAATAGATCATGAACATATTGTCACTATCCAATCACTAAAACCTTGCTACTCCATCTAACACACACATCACCCCACACACGCTTTTGCATAGATGTTGGATCAGAACATGAACTTAAGAACGGGGTACATAATATGCATCTATCAACACATCTCATAAATATAATACGATCAGATCTCATATAACAATATCATAGTTCAAGGATCCACCACATATCTATTACAAATATGACCATTATCGTGATATGCATCTCATATGGCACTAAGAACTATGAAGAACATGAGAGAAATAGATCAAGATATTGCCACAAACCCGTAGTCCCGAGGTGGACTACTCCCTCTTGGTCATGGTGATGATGATGAAGACGTTGGAGAAGGTGGAGGTTCCTCCGGCGTTGATCCTGTTGCCGGCCAAAACCCACCGGCGAGCAGCGACGGGCAACACGGAGAGCCGGGAGGCTCCCAGAACTGCTGGTGGGTCCTGGTCCCTCGGGCGACGGCCCGCAATGCTCGGCACACGTCCTAGCGGTTGCAGGCGTGCCACCTATACCTGGTCAGGAAGGTGATGGATTGCTTCAATTAATTTCCTGCATGGCAGACACGTAAACATTAAATTTGAGCCTCGATCGGCTCTCAGGTTACCCTGTGGATCAGCTTAAAGAGCCGATTCATCCATGGTTCGTATTGGATCTACGATAACATGGGGTTCCTGCTTGATCAGTACCAAGTTAAATCAATCTACGACAGTCTAGGGTTTTCACCGCATAATTGGAACATCCTACACGTAGTTGAGCCTGGCAGATACGAAAGATAGCACAAAACTAATCCAAGAAGGGGCCTAAAAACCAACACAGAGTCAATTCCCGGAACAACTCCTCTTGGATCGGCAAACCATACCTCACGCACTACTGGATCATTCAACCCGTTTGCAAGGCCTGACCATGCGGATATCAAACAAATCCTTGGAGAACAAGGATCAACCATAACAGATCAAATCTACTAAATAAAGTTCAAGCAAACGCTGCCCTTACACCCAAGATAGGTGCAAAGGCAGCTAGATGTTTAGGGGCAGCATAACTAAGCAAACAATATCAGAAAAGTATCGATGCTAGCCCAAAAACACCTACGATAACGGTATTGCTCGCCATCAACAAGGCTTCAGTACGAGCAACACAAGATAACGAATAAACTGATACTGCCTAGATCGCAAGATGCGATCTAGGCAGCATGATGCTTACCCGAAGAAACCCTCGAAACAAGGGGTGGCGATGCGCCTAGATTGTGTTTGTTGTGAACGTGATCGTCCTCCTTTCTCAATAACCCTAGGTACATATTTATAGTCCGTGGACTTTCTATCTTTGGAATAAACCTAACTGTGTACGAACCAAACTCTATCTCTTAATTCTAAACTAAAATGCGATCTACCATAATGTACAAATACACGGGCCATCTAGCCCAAACTCTCGCACGAGGCCGATTCATAAACACTTCATGTGCATATTTTCTAAGCCCATCTCAATCACGGCCCATCTTCTGATTTAGCTAAAATCTGGTGATAACACATGCCCCCCTGGTTTTGGCAATAATAATTCCAAAACCACTCTGTTTTCCTTCATCGGGTCACGCGTTGCAGAGCAGAACCGCTACAGTGCCCTTTCATCATAATGCCTTGCCTTCTCAACTTCTCCGTACTGCACGATTTGACAGTTTTGGCACCACATCCTCGAAACTGCCACATCATTGAATCATCTTCCACTATATCCCCTTTATTTAACCGCATCCGAGCAGTTCGACTCCTCATCCTATGCATTAGCAATCGAAAACCCCCTTCCTCTGCAGCCATGGACTCCTCCTCTGCCTCTTCGGGTCTCTCGTTCCAATCCTCCTCCTCCAGCGAGCCGGCGCCGGAGTACGACCCGATAGCGGCGTACAACGCCCGCGCCCCAGAGTGGTGGGACGAGAGGGGAACTTCTCCGTCGAGTCAGAGGATGACGAATCCTTGACTGACGGGGAGGATAACCTCCACTTCCTCGTGGACGGGGAGTTGGAGGAGGAGAGCGATGACGACGCCTTCTCCTGGGACGGGGACCTCTCCTCCGACGAGGAGGACGAGGCGGAGGACGACACCTCCTCCGAGGAATACCCGCCGGCGAAGCGCTTCCGCGCCGGGTCGGAGGACGACGACGACGATGACGATGAAGAAGAAGCCCTGAGGGCTTCCAGCGACGATGACATCGCCGGCAGCAGCGCTGATAGCGGCGAGGACGGCGACGACGAGGGCAGCGACGGCCCCTAGATTAGGGACTACTAGAGTAGGACTAGTAATAGTAGTGCATTAGGCAGCAGATCATCCTTTTGCGAGCAATCGGCTCTTATTGTAAAAATCCCCCTTTTAATCAATGAAGAAGGCTTCCATGTTGATTTTTCCGATTGTCAAACTGAGTCAACGCACAAAGAGCCGATGGCAACACATCGGTCTTTTACCATAAAACACCAGTAAGTCCAGACTCGGCTACCTATTTAGACAGATCCAAGCAGACACTCCCCAAATTCAAATGGTAACCTGTGACCCTTGTCTGCAAAAGCTCGCCACCCTTGAAAAAGGTCGTGATGCAGAGCCAGCCGATTTCACCAAAATCGGCTTCCAAGAGCAACGTATCTTCCGGAAAAGCTGCCCCCCGAGCCCCAACCAAGGCGAAAACGACGGTGAGGAAGGTAGCCGCCAGGAAAACTTTGAAGCGCCGGAGTCCTTCTCCAGATTGAGAAAGCTTGCTCGTATGTTGATCCATACCTTGACCGATTTCATCTATCCTCATGGGCTTCTGCAAACATGCTTGTACTTACTAACTCCTTTCTTTATAGGCACAGAGCCAGCCAAATTTGCCACCATCGGCTTCTAGGAAAAGGCCAGTTCCTGCACCTGTCGACCGTACTGCACCTGTTGCAGAAGTACGTGCCCTTGAACAAACGGCAAGTGACGGGCGAGGACGAAGATGACGAGGCCGAGATCGCCGAAGTAGATCGTGTCCGTGCTGACGCCCTTCGTGCCTGCGAGGCATTCCTTCAATAGAGCCCGAGGCAGATCATGTAATAGTTTGTACCTCTAGAGTCGATGGCTGCGCATCGGTTTTTTAGTCTAAAGTCGATGTCTGTGCATCGGCTGTGCTTTGCGTCTTGTTGCTTTGTATATATGTAGTTTTTTTTACTGGCCGATTTCATGCATCGGCCCCCATATTTCACTATCCATCATCCCACATACTTGTGAAATTTTTTTTTACTGGCCGATTTCATGCATCGGCCCCCATATTTCACTGTCCATCATCCCACATACTTGGGAAATATTTCTTGAGATGCTGACCATTGACAGCCACTGGGAACTTCACTCCACTCAGCTCCTCGAGCATGTATGCGTTACCCTTTAAAACTTGGTCGACCCTGTACGGCCCGTGCCAATTTGGAGACCATTTACCATACATTGGATCCTTAGTCCCCAATGGCAAAACAGCTTCCCATACCAGATCACCAACGTGGAACTCCTTTGGTCTCACCTTCTTATTATACGCACGAGCTACCTTGGCTTTGTTCTCTTTAATTTTCTCAAGCGACCACAGTCTAAGTTCCGTTACATCCTCAATGCTATCACTCATCAGGGCTGCATATTCTTCAGTTGTTAAATCATTCTGAAACGCAATCCGTCTCGACCAGCCGTGATTTCCCAGGGCAATACGGCTTGTCCATAGACCAGATGGTATGGCGAGATTTTATCGCTCCATGACATGACATGCGATAAGCCCACAAAGCCTCTGACAATACCGCGTGCCAACGTCTAGGGTACTCGTCGATTTTCCTCTTAATCAGCTTGATAAGGCTCTTGTTGGATGCTTCAGCTTGCCCATTTGCTTGAGCATAGTATGGAGACGATCGGATCAGCTTAATTCCCATGTCCTCGCAGAACTTTCTAAACTCGCGAGAAATGAAGACCGAACCTCCATCGGTCGTGATAGTCTGGGGAATCCCGAATCTATGAATGACATGTTCTTTCACGAAATTGATAACGTCTTGCGATGCCACTGACTTCATAGGGACGGCCTCCACCCATTTAGTGAAATAATCTGTAATGGCCAGAACCCACACATGGCCTTTGCTCGATGGAGGATTGATTTTGCCGATCATATCCATGCCCCAACCTCGAAATGGCCAAGGCTTGATGATGGGGTTCATTGCTGATGCGGGTACCATCTGAATGCTCCCAAACTTCTGACATGCTTGACACCCTTTATAGTACTTAAAACAATCCTCAAGCATGGTGGGCCAATAAAACCCCGATCGCTTGATCAACCATTTCATCTTATGAGCCGATTGGTGAGTTCCACAGGCGCCTTCGTGTACCTCGTGTAAGAGCCGATTTGACTCGGCTGGTCCCAAACATTTGAGAAGTAACCCTTCCAAAGTCCTGTAGAACATGTCATCCCCAATAAGGACATACTTCATGGCCTTGTACCTTATCCGTTTAGGTGCCCCCGAGAATCTTTCAAGTAATTGAAGATATCGGCTCTCCGTCATCCGGCTCAGGCTGCACGAACATCGGCTCCATCTGCTACGTCCTTGTAGCTGACGCCATCTGTGCGAGATCGTTTGCCTCGGTATTCTTCGGGACCCAATTGAAGTTTAGGTACCTAAATTGTGCCATCAGCTCACGGCATTGCATCCATAATGGGAAGAGCGACTCGCTCTCTCATCTGTATTCCTCCGTGAGTTGGGAAATCACCAATTTGGAGTCTCCAAAAAGTTCCACTGCCCCGGCTTCCAATAGCAACTCCATTCCCTTGCGTATTGCTTCATACTCAGCGACATTGTTAGTGCAAAGGGTAGGTAGCCTGATGGAGAAGGAATATGTTGCCCCCCGGGGCGACACTAGTAGAATGCCGATGCCGCAGCCCTCATCACAAACCGATCCATCGAAAAACATGGCCCATGCTCGCACAGACAGTGCTGCTATATCAGTGTTGATTCGTTCAGCAATAAGATCGGCCAACGCTTGTCCCTTGACCGCTTTCGCAGGCTGATACCGGATATCAAATTCCGATAATGCAAACATCCACTTACCGAGTCGGCCTTTCAACACAGGAGCCGACGACATATGTTTGATGACATCTGATTTGCATATGACGACAATTTCCGCTGACAGCAAGATGTGGTGAAGCTTGGTGCGGGTAAAAAATAGGCGAGGCACAACTTCTCGATCTCGGGGTACCTAGTTTCTGCATCCAACATCCTTCTAGGTAGAAAATGACTTTCTCCAGACCATCATAAACTTGCACCACCAGAGGCGATGGAAGTGTTAGCTACGATAAGTAAATATAGAATGGTCTCTTCTTTGAGCGGAACCAACACGGTGGCTTCGTTAGATACTCTTTAATCTCGTCAAACGCTGTTTGTTGCCCCAAAAACTCCTCATCAGACTTAATTTTTACCAATGCCATGAACGGCTCGATTCGCCCAGACAGATTGGAGATGAACCTTCTGACGAAGTTGATTTTGCCAATGAGACACTGGAGTTCCTTCTTCGTGGTAGGTGGCTTCATTGTTCGTACTGCCTCCTGACTTTTCCGATCTCAATTCCGCGTTCATGAACCAAGAAACCCAAGAATTGACCGGCCGTCACACCAAAAGCACACTTCTTTGGACTCATTCTTAGCCCGAATTTTCTAGTTCGGTCCAGGACGCGTCGCAAATCCTCCAAGTGTCCTTCTACTGAAACAGACTTGACTACCACGTCATCAATGTAAATCTCCACCAACTTGCCGATTAGATCATGAAAGATGTAATTCATGGCTCTTTGGTATGTTGCGCCGCATTTTTCAGTCCAAATGTCATGACTACATATTCAAACAAGCCCACCGAGCCTGGTACTCTGAATGCAGTCTTGTGTATATCTTCTGGAGCCATGAAAATTTGGTTGTAACCGGCATTGACATCCATGAAACTTAACACCTTATGACCAGCAACCGCATTGATCAATGTTTCTGCTACCGGCATTGGATACTCATCCTTTGGAGTGGCTCTATTGAGATCCCGAAAATCTATGGCGACGCGCCATCGGCCGTCCTTTTTCTCTACAGGCACGATACTAGAAATCCACTCAGCATACCTGCATGGCCTGATGAAACCGGCGTTCAACATTTTCTCGATCTCTTTCTTGACTTCTTCTAAAATTTTGGCCTTCATCTGCTCGCTGCTCCCGAAATCCTTTCTTAAGAGGAGGCGATGCTCAATGATGCTCTGTCCGGGCATCTCTGTGTAATCCAGGCAAAGCAATCTGGTATTCTTTCAACAAAGCTATCATCAGGTCCCTCAGATGCGGATCTAACTTTTCTGATAAATGTTGGTCCTGGCTTATCCCCGGGACCAATGTCAATCTCTTCTAGCTCATCACCGATGTAAACCCATATCCTAGCTTTCCGTCGCGCCGATCGATGCTGAACACAGGCAAAACGTATGGTGAGGATAATTTGGGCCGATTGCTGGAATCGGCCTCCTTTTCGATTGCATTGCTCAATGAAGGTTTACGTGACATGCTTGAGGTGGGATTATTGCTTTTTATTTTTTGGGGCCGATCGCAGGGATCGGCCTTGCCACGTACGTCCATTGGTTTTGCTCTTGCTACTCTGTCAGGCCGGTGGATAAGACCAGCCTCACCCCGTTTTTTGAAGCTTCGATGCGCTCACAGCCGTCCAAACTGACTCCAGAGATCGGCTCTTGGTCATCCGCGTCCCAAATATTCATGCCAGCTATTGAGATCTCGATTGAGTCATCTGCATGAACGACCTCCACTTCATCTCCATCCCACTATATCAGGCATTGGTGCATTGTGGATGGAATGCAGCTTGGCGTGAATCCAATCTCTCCCTAGCAGGACAGCGTAGGTGCTTTTGCTGTCGACGATGAAGAATGATGTAGGGATGGTTTTTGGCCCACGGTTAGATCTACGTTCAGAACACCTTGCGTTTCTGATGCTTGGCCGTTGAAGTCGCTTAATGTGACGTTGGTTTTGATCAGATCTGCGTTAGAGCGTCCCAATCGCGGTAGCATGGAGTATGGCATTATATTGACTGCTGCTCCTGTGTCAACCATCATCTTGCCGACAGGCTGCATTGATATAACCTTTTAGGTACAGGGCCTTCAAATGTTTGTAGCTCTTCTCTCGTGGCTTTTCAAAGATGACGCCGTGGACCGATCAAGCTGTGCTACCGGCACTTCTTCGGTTCTTGGAGCACAAAACTCCGACGGAAGTATGAACACCATATTTGTGCCAGCCGATGCCTTCGCATCGGCTTTTACTTGTTTGGGGCCATTCTTTCTTCGGTGGACGATTCTCCGCCTTCAAAGTTTGCTGAATTTTCACGGCCAGATCAGGCCGCGCTTTCCTCTCAACGTGTGCGGTATTGCGCCTGGCTTCCTCCAAGCTACGCCGTGAACCCTACGCTTTTGGGAGTGGAGGTCCATCGGGGCACCACCTTGGCCGGTGGTATCTATCTTCTTCTTCATCTTGACTCCTCGAAATCTTCTCCCGAGATGACTCAGCTTGCTCTGAGATGGGAGAGGCCCTAGACGCTTGAACACCGAAACCTCACATGTGTCCTTCTTCTGCTGTCTACATTCCGGCAGTTGTCGATTGTGGGCAATCGGCTCATTCCTGAGTCCAGCGGTGCTTAAAGAAAGGACAATCCCGTGTCTGTCCATGTCTTCTGCTCTCTTGACTTCCCCTTAGCGCGGTGCTCATATCCTTCGTCGTTTCTATCATACCGACGATATTTTGTTGTCTACATCGGACCGACGATATCTTTCGTCATCTCGTCGTCCGCCGGCGTCGGTCGTACTAATGCTCATATTTGTTAAGGAGATGCGCGAGAGCGGTCGTTGATACCGCACGTTTCTCACTTGTTCCTCGGTGATGTCCGTCATCACATCGGGCGTCGCGTGGGCGGCCTCCTCCTTTCCTTACGGGAGGGACCGATTTCTTCTTTATCACTGCCATGGTGGTATACAGGCCCTGCCATGTTAACCTCGAATGAGAAATCCAGCTGACGCCTCGTGGAGTGATTGTGTTCCACCATGTTGACGCCGGGAAACGGGTGCGTGTCCACTTTCATGGCAAACTGACCAAGGATCAAACGGCCTTGTTCTATCGCCATTTGGATCTGCCGCGCTTCTTTGCAATCATTGGTGACATGGGTGAGCGAGTGATGCCACTTGCAGTACGGTCTCCCGTTCATTTCTTGCGCCGTAGGGATTTTATGGCCTTCGGGTAACTTCAGCTATTTTTCCTTAAGCAATAAATCGAATATCTGCTCAGCTTTGCTTATATCAAAGTCAAACCCTCTTGCTAGCCCTTGTTGTTTCACCCATTTGCAGGACACGGGAGCTACCCCCCCGAGCCCATTCAGCCACGGCTACTTCCTGATCTTCTGCAAAGTCCTCAACTTCTTTTGTCTCGACCAGGCCTATCGGGCGTTTGAACTTATCTTGGTACAGTTCTGGGTGGCGCTGCTCATACAATGTTAATTTCTGAACCATGTGCGCCAGTGAATTGTACTCCACTTGGAAAGCCAGATCTTTGATCGGCGCTGCAAGGCCCAACACTGCCAGATCGACTGCTTCTTTCTCGGTTAAACGAGCCGAATAACATCGGTTCTTGACAGTCTGAAACGCGAATGTACTCCGACACGTTTCTCCTCGCTCTGCACTGCTGTGGAATCGGCAATGCCAGCCTCGGTAGCTTCTGAGTGATATTGAACGTGAAAATGCTCTTCCAGCTGCTTCCACGTCCGGACTGAATCTGGTGGCAACGAGGTGTACCACCCAAAAGCTGGTCCTGTGAGAGATTGCGCGAAAAACCTCACACGCGGTCCGATGAAATCATGCCCAAGCGTGCCAAATATCGGTGACATGCTCAATTGAGCTAGCCCCTTGATCCATTGAATTTTGAGAACTCGGGGAGCCGATACTTGGGTGGAAGCGGAATCAAATCATATTCATTTGGGTACGGCTTGGAATAGCCGATTCCCCTTTGGCAGGATGCCGAATTGGTCTCTCAAGATTGTACTAATTTGTTCCACGGTATGAGCTGCGGGGCTGAGCTTTCATGACTCGTTCCGGTGGCATATTTAGCTAGCCACGCTTGTTTATCGGCGTCTGCTCCAGAAATCCCTCTGCTGCAATCTGGTTCGTGCACGCCAAGTTATTGCGGTCCGGCACGTATGTGCACACATATCCATGTGGGATTTCTTTAGGTGGCTCATACAGGAATTGGCAATCGCCGGATCGCCTCCAACCTTGTAGACGACGTATGCCGGTGAACCACGTGGCTCGGAGCTGCAAGCGTGAATGGCAGTTGCGGTGCAGTGTGGAACGGTATTTCTCCCTGGTGAGTTCCTAGGGTAGGCCCTGACGGAGATATGATGCTCATGATTTCCTGAACCACGCGAACCGCAATACGCTCCAAAGTGTTCACCAGGCTCTCAGAATGACGGTGTAGAGAATGAGCCACCATGTAATTAACTTCCTGCGCAGAGCTCTGTGCGTTCCTCCGAAGGAGAGACAGATCTACTTCATCGAGAACGCCCGGGTGAGAATCCTTTGAACCTGATGCCATGTTTACGGGTTCTCTCGAAAGACCCGATGAGATCGGCTTCGAAGACAGCTTTAATCTCATCGTATTTCTTCTTGTGATCCTCAGGCAGATCTTCGTACTTGATTGGCTCGTCCGACATCTCAGCTGCAGATGTTGACGTAGCTGTTGTAGAATGTCCCACCGGGCGTGCCAGAATGTGTTGCCGGCCAAAACCCACCGGCGAGCAGCGACGGGCAACACGGAGAGCCGGGAGGCTCCCAGAACTGCTGTGGGTCCTGGTCCCTCGACGACGGCCCGCAATGCTCGGCACACGTCCTAGCGGTTGCAAGGGCGTGCCACACCTATACCTGGTCGGGAAGGTGATGGATTGCTTCAATTAATTTCCTGCAGACACGTAAACATTAAATCCGAGCCTCGATCGGCTCTCAGGTTGTGGATCGCTTAAAGAGCCGATTCATCCATGGTTCGTATTGGATCTACGATAACATGGGGTTCCTGCTTGATCAGTACCAAGTTAAATCAATCTACGACAGTCTAGGGTTTTCGCCACATAATTGGAACATCCTACACGTAGTTGAGCCTGGCAGATACGAAAGATAGCAGAAAACTAATCCAAGAAGAGGCCTAAAAACCAACACAGAGTCAATTCCCGGAACAACTCCTCTTGGATCGGCAAACCATACCTCACGCACTACTGGATCATTCAACCCGTTTGCAAGGCCTGACCATGCGGATATCAAACAAATCCTTGGAGAACAAGGATCAACCATAACAGATCAAATCTACTAAATAAAGTTCAAGCAAAACGCTGCCCTTACACCCAAGATAGGTGCAAAGGCAGCTAGATGTTTAGGGGCAGCATAACTAAGCAAACAATATCAGAAAAGTATCGATGCTAGCCCAAAAACACCTACGATAATGGTATTGCTCGCCATCAACAAGGCTTCAGTACGAGCAACACAAGATAACGAATAAACTGATACTGCCTAGATCGCAAGATGCGATCTAGGCAGCATGACGCTTACCCGGAAGAAACCCTCGAAACAAGGGGTGGCGATGCGCCTAGATTGTGTTTGTTGTGAACGTGATCGTCCTCCTTTCTCAATAACCCTAGGTACATATTTATAGTCCGTGGACTTTCTATCTTTGGAATAAACCTAACTGTGTACGAACCAAACTCTATCTCTTAATTCTAAACTAAAATGTGATCTACCATAATGTACAAATACACGGGCCATCTAGCCCAAACTCTCGCACGAGGCCGATTCATAAACACTTCATGTGCATATCTTCCAAGCCCATCTCAATCACGGCCCATCTTCTGATTTAGCTAAAATCTGGTGATAATAGATCCCCGCGGAGTTTCCCCCTCCAATATTCTCTACAGAAACCTCCATTTCAGTGCTTCTGTCTTTCTGCGGTGCCCACCTCCCGAGAACTCTTCGGGGCCATATATATAGTCGTTTTTACGGCAAAATACGTCGGTGGGCGAAAGAATCAGGGCAATCGGACAATCGATGTGCGAACGGAGGTGGGTGGCGCGCCCAGGAAGTTGGGCCGCGCCACCTGGCTTCGTTCGCTCCTCTGGCCTCTCCAGGTATGCTCCAAAAGTCCATTATGCTCCTCCCGGTGAAAAATTGATGCTCCAATCCCATATCAATTTGAATCGATCCGTATAGGTCTCTGAAAGTGAAAAATACGTGAAACATGGTTTTCCTGCAGGGTTATAAACCAAATAAAGGGGATCGTTGGTAAATCCCCATAAATCAATGTAAAATATGGTATTATCATCATATATGTTGAAATATGTGGGAATACAATATGATAAAGGACAAAGTTCATATATATATTTTACATGCATCAACATCCCCAAGCTTAACCTATGCTCATCCCGAGCATAAAGGTGATAAAACTAACATAAACTTTGGAGTTCATAATATAAAGCTTCTAAATCATGCAAAGTATCACAAGGTTCAATTAATAATGAATAACAACAAGTAACATGAACTCATAAAGTGACAACTTTTACATTCTACATATCATGCATGCAAGTAAATAGCATTGTAAGTAACTGATGACCCACAAGTATAGGGGATCGCAACAGTCTTCGCGGGAAGTAAAACCCAATTTATTGATTCGACACGAGGGGAGACAAAGAATACTTGAAAGCCTTAACAGCGGAGTTGTCAATTCAGCTGCACTGAAACGGACTTGCTCGCAAGAGTTATCATAAGGTTTTATAGCGTAGCGTAGTGAAATAACAGCAGCAGAGTAACAAAGACAGCAGTAGTGATTATAGTAAACAGCAGGATTAAAATACTGTAGGCACAGGGGATGGATGAACGGGCGTTGCATGGATGAGAGAAACTCATGTAACAATCAAAGCAGGGCATTTGCAGATAATAATAAAGCGGTATCCAAGTACTAATCAATCAATAGGCATATGTTCCATATTTAGTCGTACGTGCTCGCAATGAGAAACTTGCACAACATCTTTTGTCCTACCAGCCGGTGGCAGCCGGGCCTCTAGGGAATCTACCGGAAATTAAGGCACTCCTTTTAATAGAGCACCGGAGCAAAGCATTAACACTCCGGGAACACATGTGATCCTCATATCACCGCCTTCCCCTTCGGTTGTCCCAATTTCTTTGGGGCCTCGGGTTCCGGACAACAATACGTGTATACAACTTGCAGGTAAGATCATAAAGCAATGAATATCATCATGAATTGATAACATGTTCAGATCTGAGATCATGACACTCGGGCCCTAGTGACAAGCATTAAGCATAACAAGTTGCAACAATATCATAAAAGTACCAATTACGGATACTAGGCACTATGCCCTAACAATCTTATGCTATTACATGACCAATCTCATCCAATCCCTACCCTTCAGCCTACAGCGGGGAATTACTCACACATGGATGGGGGAAACATGGCTGGTCGATGGAGAGACGTCGGTGGTGATGATGGCGATGATCTCTCCAATTCCCCGTCCGTGGAGTGCCGAACGGAGTTTCGGTCCCGAGACGGAGTTTCGCGATGGTGGCGGCATCTTTGGATGTTTTACGGCGATTCGTCTTCTCCCGTGCATTTTTAGGTCGAGGCGTTAAGTAGTCCAAAGGAGAGTGTCGGGGGCCAGCCGGGCGGCCACACAATAGGGCGGCGCGCCCCCTCTGGGCCGCGCCGGCCTAGTGTGTGGGACCTCGGGCCCCCACCTGCTTGCCCTCCGTCAATATTCTAGGAAAATAGGACCTTTCGCATAAATTCGAGGATTTTCCTGAAAGTTGGTTTGCACAAAAACGAGACACGGAGCATTCTGCTGAAAACAGCGTTAGTCCGTGTTAGTTGCATCCAAAATACACAAATTAGAGGCAAAACAGTAGCAAAAGTGTTCGGGAAAGTAGATACGTTTTGGACGTATCAACTCCCCCAAGCTTAGCTTATTGCTTGTCCTCAAGCAATTCAGTTAACAACTGAGTGCGATAAAAGAACTTTCACGAACACATTTGTTCATATGATGTAAATATTCTCATGATATGGCAAGTACTTAAGCAATTCATAATAAGGTACATGCAAATAAAATCATCTAATAGCTATGTCAATCATAGAAAAGGTACCAACAAATTAATAATGAGCATCATGAATCATGTCTATAAGCAGGATTGCAATGTTCATAAAAGGATATGATAAAGTGGTATCTCGCTTGCCCGTGTTTGTACAGCAAAACATAAATGCTTGGGCACCTTTGAAGTTCATGAGAAGACTGGAAGTAGAGTTTATCAAAGATAAAAGCATCAAAGTTATACCACAATTAATCACATTTTGGGACAAGCATATTATACTAAGAATGACAGTTGTGCTCTCAAGAAAGTACTCAAAGAAAGGATGGAGACTCAATGTAAAAGTAAAAGATTGACCCTCGCAGAGGCCAGGGATTAACATGTGCTAGAGCTTTTCATTTGTAAAACAGGAGTAAAATTAGTTTGAGAGGTGTTTGTTGTTGTCAACGAATGGTAATGGGTACTCTAACTACCTCTCAACCAACCCTTCAAGAGCGCTCCCATGAAATTTTATTTTTGGGTGGCACTCCTTCCAACCTCGCTTTCACAAACCATGGCTAAGAATCCTCGGGTGCCTGTAACAATCTCATACCATGAAGGAGTGCCTTTTTATTTTAGTTTTATTTAGATGACACTCCTCCCCACCTTTGCTTTCTCAAGCCATGGCTAACCGAATCCTCGGGTGCCGACCAACAATCACATACCATGGAGGAGTGTCTATTTGTAAATTTATGAAAGTTAATTACTTGGGGCTGGGAACCCCGTTGCCAGCTCTTTTTGCAAAATTATTGGATAAGCGGATGTGCCACTAGTCCATTGGTGAAAGTCCGTCCGGAGTAAATGACAAGATTGAAAGATAAACACCACATACTTCCTCATGAGCTATAAAACATAAACACAAATTGAGAACCATTTTGAAGGTTTTAAAGGTAGCACATGAGAATTTACTTAGAATGGTTTGAAATGCCATGCATAGGTATTTATGGTGGACACTCTGGAATAACTTAGTTTTCAGGGGTTTGGAAGCACGAGCAGCGTTCCCTTTCAGTACAAGTGAAGGCTAGCAATAGACTGGGAAGCGACAATCAAGAGAGAAGTAACTGTCATAATCATGCTTGCGGCAAAATAAATTAAAGGAGGCATAAAAGTGATACAAGAACTCTGAGGTAAATTAAATCATCGAGGCTTAATTGACTTTTGTTCAGTCATATGCATGCGTGAGCATGTGCCAAGTTGATTCAAATGAATTATTCAGAGGAGGATACCACAATGTCATATCTATCTATGAATAAAACAATGCAAGCAAATATTTATGACATGCTACTCATATTAATAAAGTGGAACTAATCATGAGAGATCATGAACTACTAGACTTTCTTAAGTGACATATACCTCACATGAACCAACTAAGCATGCTCACATGGATGAGTATATGTATAAAAATGAAAACAAATAGAGTTCATACCAGCCTCTCACCACAATCGGATTGCGTAGATCGTCATTATTGCCTTTTCACTTGTGTAGCTTGAATAATATGGAATGAAAACCATGCTCCAACCACCGAAGACCATTGAAATCATAATGAACTTTACAAAACCAAAGAAGAACAGCAATTATTTTTGGTGTTTTCGAATTAGAAACAAGAACAAAAGGAAACAAGCAAGCGAAGCAAAATCTTTTTGGGTTTTCTTATAGCAAACCAACGATAGCAAACGAAGCAAAATAAAGGCAAGAAACCAAAGTAAGCAAATGGTAAAGAGAAACAACAGAAATATTTTTGGTCTTTTTGTGTTTTAGGAAAGAAACAAAGCAAAAACAAGAAAATGAAAACTAAAAGAAACACAGAAAAGCAAGATGGCAGAAATCTGCCAAAACTTGACAGCAGTACAGTAATCGATTTTTAAGAAATTCTTCCGCTGCCCAGATCGAAAAGTGTTCAACTAATGAAAGTTAGATAACAACCTGGGGAACATGCACAAAAATTGGCAGCTCAAAATGACGTTCTGGCTGCGCACAGGATTTTTTTTAGTAACAGTCCAGAATCTGTTTTCAGGCAGCACTTCCCCAAATATCATCTCCCTCTTATTAGAAAACCACTCTAAGAAGCTAAACAAGTATAAACAAGTATCCAGCAACCATAATATGCAAAGAATGAGTGATGCCGGTATACCTCCCCCCAAGCTTAGGCTTTTGGCCTAAGTGGAGTTCATTCCCAGCGAGGGTCAGGGTTCCACGCCGGCGAATCGTAGATGGCGTGATCATAATAAGGTCTCTGTGCAGAAGAATAGCGTGGAGGCTCCACATGACCATAATGTTGATGCGAGGAGCTCGCTGCATCGGATGACGAGTCGAGGTGTTCCTCGGCCTCCTCCGTGCTGCCTCTCGCATGATGGCCATCTCCCTCCAAGTATGCATTCAGTTCACCTTCTGTGACTGACCAATCCTTCCTGGAATCACGGTTAAACAGAACAGTGCAGCAAATCCTACTAGTTTTTCAATTTTCTTAGTTGTTCTCCAAGTTTTCTTATAAAATGCTATCTTGTAAGACAGGTTACTCAAATTAGACGAATCAGAAACAAATTCATGCTTAATCATGGAGACTATGTCAAGTTTTTCTACGGAAAGCTGAATATCAAGATGGTGAGGTTCTACACCATGCATAGCTAATAAACGAGAGGCAATGAGACCTCCACAAATTCCGCCCCTCTCACGGTTAGTAGCAAGTCTATAGGCTATCAAAGCACCCAAATTATAAGTCCTATCACTTTGTAATGCAGCTAGAAAAGCTAAATCTTGGATAGATAACTTACTTGAATTCTTTCTAGCAAGAACGCACTTGGTGATGATATAAGCAAAGTAACGAATAGCTGGGAGTTGAATGCTACTGATTTTACCACCATCCTCTGAGAAGCTTCTTCCATGACAAATCATCTTGAAGAGGTTCAAGAGCTCTTGCGGCGATCCCCTTATCTTCTCGCATGATCCCCATTGCGGCACTCTAATTGCTGCACAAAAATCATTGAATGGCAAGTTGACAGTTTTATTATAAATTTTGTACCGAACCATGGGGTTAGATTGCGACCAATTGAATTCAAAATCCTGCACTACATACATAGTCAATTTTGCATATTGGCATGGTTCACCAACAACAAAATCATCCAACCCTGCACGAGAAATTAGATTCTGAACATCTCGCAAGATTCCTACACTTCTCATAAAATCAACGCACGGGTAGTAAGAGGGGTATACTCCTTCTTCGCGGTGAACTCTCATAACATGTTGCACCTCCAATTCTTTTTGGTTGAGTTGGTGCCTACTCCATTCCATTTTCGGAAATTTTCCAACAATCATTATAAAATTTGATTTGGTGACATATAATTGAGGGAAACTACTATAGGAACTTGCTAGAGTACTAATCATGCATCAAAACTAGTTTTTACCATTTAGAACCAGCATGCAAGCTCACTAAACATGTTACCTACAGCAGCAAAATATTCAAGATATACACAACCAAACAAAATTCTACTTGGATAATCGGAGGAGTCACATACCGGAGAGCAAATGTGCCAAATTTCAGACAGAAATCTGGGCTGAGCAAAGAGATCGAGAAATCTTGAGCTCTTGAGTAGAAACGCGAGTGAGAGAAAATGAGTATGAGTACTTTCGGGAGAGAGAGTGCAATGAGTGAAAGAGATGAAGAAGTGGGGCAAGGAGGGGCCCACACAACGGTGCGCGCCTTGTGAGCGCCCGGCTTGTGGGGTGCCACCCTGGGTGCCCCACTGGTCATCCCAGTGTTCCAGTGCCTCGTCAAAAAATAGGACCAATGGTATAATTTTTGTGAATTTTTGAAAACTTTGAAAAATGCACATTTCTGGTGTTAAATTTATTATTACAGGGCAGAAAAAGATTTTAAAATCTCTAATTAACTAAAGAACTTTGCAAAACAAAAGTGCTACAGCAAGTAGATCAAGTGGAGGAAGAAAGAGATGTTGTTTAGTTCCTCTATGCATATAAAATGAATTTGTTAACAAGGTTGATCAAGTCTTGCCACCAAATAAATTTTACATAGCATAAGAAGAAATAAACCTCAAATCAATCATGTTACCTTGTATTGTATTGATATGGATCCAATCACAAGAGTTTGATATTCTTCTTTAGGCTCATATATAGGACAATCAATAGTTCCCACTTTGATAGTTCTCACATTAGAAATTGTATTAACTCCACATGCTTTCTCAGTCCTCTTGGGAAAATAAACGGTATGCTCCTTGTCATCGACATTGAAAGTAACTTTTCCTTTATTGCAATCAATAACAGCCCAAGAAAAGGTCTCCCAAGAATAATAGACATATTATCATCTTCGGGCATTTCCAACACAACAAAATCGTTAATATTAAGCAATTCGAGTAACTTGAACAGGAACATCCTCACATATACCAACAGGAATAGCAGTAGATTTATCAGCCATTTGCAAAGATATATCAGTCGGTATCAACTTATCTAAATAAAGTCTCTTATAAAGAGAAAAAGGCATAACACTAACACCTGCTCCCAAATCACATAGAGCTGTTCTAACATAATTATTCTTAATAGAACAAGGAATAGTCGGTATACCTGGGTCGCCAAGCTTCTTTGGAACCTTACCATTGAAAGAATAATTAGCAAGCATAGTGGAAATCTCCTCATTAGGAATTTTCCTTTTGTTAGTGACAATATCTTTCATATACTTTGAATAAGGAGGCAATTTAATAGCATCAGTCAAAGGGATTTGCAGGAATAAAGGTTTCATCCAATCACAAAATTTATTATAGTGTTCTTCTTCCTTTGATTTTAGTTTCTTAGCAGGAAAAGGCATTTGCTTTTGAACCCAAGGTTCCCTTTCATTACCATGTTTCTTAGCAATAAAATCTTCTTTAGTATACTTTTTAGCATGCTTTTCAGGTTCTTCTTCAACCTCTTCTTTATCAGAAGCATCATTCTTATCGTTATCTTTATCATGTTCATTACCACTTTCAGTTTCAGCATCAGAAATAGAAATACTATTAGGATCATTAACAGGCTCAGAGGATTCTACAACAGTTTTATGTTTCTTTTTCTTTTTCTTAGATGGAGCACTAGTTTCAGTTCGTTGAGAATCTTGTTCAACTCTTTTGGGATGCCCTTCAGGATATAGAGGATCCTGGGTAGAAACACCGCCTCTAGTTGTCACTTCATAAGCATGTTTTTCTTTAGAATTATTTTTTAACAAGTCATTTTGCACTTTAGTGAGTTGATCAATTTGGGTTTGAACCATATGAAAATGTTTAACAAGTATCTTAACATCATTGGAGGTTCTCTCCACAATACCATGCAATTCACTAATAGCTTGACAATTTTCCATTAAATGATTCTCTACTCTCATATTGAAATTATTTTGCTTAACAATATAATTATCAAACTCATCTAAGCATTGAGCAGGAGGTTTCGAATACGGAATATCTTCCATAGTAAAGAGTTCAAGAGAGTGTACCTCAATCATGGATGAAGGGGGAGTGATCTTACATAAATCTTCTATAGGAGGTAAATTCTTCACATCTTCGGATTTAATACCCTTCTCTTTAAGAGATTTCTTGGCTTCCCTCATATCTTCATCATTTAATTTAATCATCCCCCTCTTCTTCAATATCGGTGTCGGGGTTGGTTCAGGTGTAGACCAATCATCATGATTCCGGCCTATTCTCGCCAATAATTCTTCAGCGTCGTGAGGTTCTTTTCTAAAACACAACCAGCACAACTATCCATGTATGCCCTAGACTCAATGGTTAGTCCACTATAAAATATATCAAGTAAATCATGCTTTTCCAAATTATGTTCAGGCCAAGCTCTAATAAGAGAGCAAAATCTAGCCCAAGCCTCAGGCAGTTTCTCTCCATCTTCCTGATCAAAATTATAAATTCTCTGCAAAGCAATATGTTGAGCACAAGCAGGAAAGTATTTCCGGAAGAAAACATCAAGCAATTCTTTTGGACTATTAATAGAATCAGGTGGCAAACTATTATACCAAGTTTTAGCATCATCCTTTAATGAGAATGGAAAAAATTTAGCAACGAAATAAGTACGCTTCTTAACATCATCAGAAAACAAGCTACTCAAAGTAGATAGCTCAATCATGTGTTCTACAGCACTTTCTTTTTCAGTACCACAAAAAGGTGTTTTCTCAACAATAGATATATGAGATAGATCAAGAGAAAAATCATAATCCTTATCCTTAATGTTTATAGGAGATGTGGCAAATTTAGGATCAGCAGACAGTTTATATCTAACAGTATGTTGTGCAAGCAACTTTTTAATTTTTCTTGCATCGGTAGTAGCATTGCATTTATCAATAAAATCATCATCAAGTTCCACATAATCTTCATCAAGATCATCACTAGAGTATTCAACAGACTCAGGTGAATTAACAGGTGTAGCAGCATTTTCATTAGGAGTTTCAGTATTTTCAATTTGTCTAGACCTAGCAATTGTAGCATCTAGAAAAGATCCTAACGAACCATCATTATCAAGCACAGTAGAAGCATCACCAAAATTATAAGAGCAACTTTCAGATCTAGCAGAAGTACCAGCATGTGGTGGTGAAACAAGTTTATCTATCACAGATGGTGAATCAAGAGCGCAGAGGTACTCGAGTTGTACCTTTTCTTGTAGTGGATGGTAATATGGCAACTTTAGTATCGCGAGGTTTACCCATGATGGAGAATTTGCAGCGAACAATATCAATCCAAGTGAACTTCGAAATAAAGCTATGCTCCCCGCAACGGCGCGAGAAAAATAGTCTTGATGACCCACAAGTATAGGGGATCGCAACAGTCTTGGGGAAGTAAAACCCAATTTATTGATTCGACACAAGGGGAGACAAAGAATACTTGAAAGCCTTAACGACGGAGTTGTCAATTCAGTGCACCTGGAAACAGACTTGCTCGCAAGAGTTTATCGATAATAACATTTTATAGCGATAGCGATAGTAAAATAACAGTGAGTAACAAAGACAGCGTAGTGATTATAGTAAACAGCAGGATTAAAATACGTAGGCACGGGGATGGATGAACGGGCGTTGCATGGATGAGAGAAACTCATGTAACAATCAAAGCAGGGCATTTGCAGATAATAATAAACGGTATCCAAGTACTAATCAATCAATAGGTATGTGTTCCATATTTAGTCGTACATGCTCGCAATGAGAAACTTGCACAACATCTTTTGTCCTACCAGCCGGTGGCAGGCCTCTAGGGAATCTACCGGAAATTAAGGCACTCCTTTTAATAGAGCACCGAGCAAAGCATTAACACTCCGGGAACACATGTGATCCTCATATCACCACCTTCCCCTTCGGTTGTCCCAATTTCTGTCACTTTGGGGCCTCGGGTTCCGGACAACAATACGTGTATACAACTTGGTAAGATCATAAAGCAATGAATATCATCATGAATTGATAACATGTTCAGATCTCTGAGATCATGGCACTCGGGCCCTAGTGACAAGCATTAAGCATAACAAGTTGCAACAATATCATAAAAGTACCAATTACGGATACTAGGCACTATGCCCTAACAATCTTATGCTATTACATGACCAATCTCATCCAATCCCTACCATCCCCTTTAGCCTACAGCGGGGAATTACTCACACATGGATGGGGAAACATGGCTGGTCGATGGAGAGACGTCGGTGGTGATGATGGCGATGATCTCCTTCAATTCCCCGTCCCGGAGTGCGAAGAGGTTTCGGTCCCGAGACGGAGTTTTGCGATGGTGGCGGCGTCGGATGTCTTCGGCGATTCGTCTTCTTCCCGTGCGTTTTTAGGTCGAAGCGTTAAGTAGTCCAAAGGAGGCGTCGGGGCCAGCCGAGGCGGCCACACAATAGGGTGGCGCGCCCCTCCTGGGCCGCGCCGGCCTAGTGTGTGGGGGCCTCGGGCCCCCACCTGGCTTCCGGCTCCGTCAATATTCTGGGAAAATAGGACCTTTCGCATAAATTCGAGGATTTTCCGAAGTTGGATTTCTGCACAAACATGAGACACCAGAGCAGTTCTGCTGAAAACAGCGTTAGTCCGTGTTAGTTGCATCCAAAATACACAAATTAGAGGCAAAACAGTAGCAAAAGTGTTCGGGAAAGTAGATACGTTTTGGACGTATCAGTAACATGAATGACAAGTATTATGAATCATAAAACATGCTTGAGAATATCCTATGGAATTGTTGGAAGACTTGTGTCTTCTCTTTTCAGGAATATTTATTTTGACTCTTGAACACAAGAAAGTAAGCAGGGAATGCATGTGCTAAACCTCCAACAAAATAAAAAGTATAGAACATAAAACATGGTTTTGAGATATGCAATTCAAGTCAACAATAATAATAAGGATGGGGTACCAAGTATCTCATGTAAAAACATATCTATGTGTCATGAGTTTGACCTCTTATGAGTAAGTGTTGCCTCATTTTCTTGAATGCTAAGGACTACACCTCTTATTACTCAACTCTGGGTTACCAAGATTTTTCGACATACATGTTTTAACCAAGTGTCGTAATGGGGTACCTTCATGTCACTTGTACAAAGGATTAAAGGCGATGTGCATCTCAACTATAGGCCATCCATACCGGGACAACATGAACAACAGACGTTGAGCATCCTCTCTAACTCACTCACACTTTTTTCTCCTACTCTTTCTGTTTTTTCTCATACTCTTTTTTGACACAACTCTTTTTTTCACAACTTTTTCTCAGTCTTCCTATTGAGGATGATCATTGCTGAAACGTCTACCATGATTAAGCATGGCTTCGGTTAGCGGCCCATTACTCTTTTCTAACAATGCATGCTTACTTGCTTAATTAACCTCTACTTATTTCACAAGAGATAGCCATCAACAAAAAAAGATGATCAACGAAGGGTGCAATACCCCAAAAGTGCAATGTTGAAAGACTTCTCCAGTAAACATGGTTACGGTCTAGCTCATTACTCATAATCAGTCAAACCAACAACATGCATAGTGGTATTTCCTACCAAACCTTACTTTCTTATGAGCTTTAAAGTACACAAAAATGAAATTTTGAAAAGGTTTGAGGCAAACACATACATTATACTTTGAATAGCAAATGCTATGTAGGTAGGTATGATATACATTGGATTTGAGTTGAGCTGGGAAACAAGTCTATGCTTGTGTAAGAATTCAAATCTTTTCCCTAGCAAGAGGTCTAAAAGCATGCAATAGTATCCATAGACTATTCAAGGCTGTGAGGTTCAGAAGTTGGCTTGGTTCGGCCGACACTCTCTCCTTTTCGCTTTTCTTTTTATATTTTATGTTTTATTTATTTCATGTTTTGAATTCCCATTTCAATTCAAATCTGGTTGTGTGAATGTGAATGTATGTCCCTGATGTCTACGCACGCTTCTATTCTTGTAGACAGTGTTGGGTCTCCAAGTACAGAGGTTTGTAGAACAGCAGCAAGTTTCCCTTAAGTGGATCACCCAAGGTTTATCGAACTCAGGAAGGTAGAGATCAAAGATATCCCTCTCAAGCAACCCTGCAACTAAGATACAAGAAGTCTCTTGTGTCCCCAACACACCCAATACACTTGTCAGATGTATAGGTGCACTAGTTCGGCGAAGAGATAGTAAAATGCAAGTGATATGGATGAATATGAGTGGTAATGACAATCTGAAATAAATATGGCAGCAAGTAAACATGTAGTAAAATAGTAAATAAACGGTGATTCGACACTTGGAAACAAGGCCTAGGGATCATACTTTCACTAGTGGTCACTCTCAACAATGATATCATAAAGGAATATAAATATAAGCACTTCACTATGCTACTCTGAACTACTCTCCGGTTGGATAACGAACACTAATTCACCGCGTAGGGCTGCAAAAGCAAACCTTAAAGATGTATTCCCAAGTACTAATGAACACCCCACACTATCACTTTGAGCTTTGATAGGAGGTACTAACACACCACAATCTCATAGAGACATCCAACTCAAATCATAATTTAGTGAACAAGTATTCTATGAAATATAGCCTAAGAGACCCACACGGTGCACATACTGTCACCTTTACACACGTGAGACAAGGAGTCTCTGGAGATCACATAAGTAAAATCCACTTGAATAGCATAACGACATCTAGATTACAAAGTTCATGATCACATAAAGATCACACCATGGGAGAGAGATAAACCACATAGCTACCGGTAGAGCCCTCAACCCCTGGGAAGAACTGCTCCCTCCTCATCATGGGAGTCAGCAACGGCGATGGAGATGGTGGTGGATGATACGTCTCCGACGTATCGATAATTTCTTATGTTCTATGCCATATTATTGATGATACCTACAGGTTTTATGCACACTTTATGTCATATTCGTGCATTTTCTGGAACTAACCTATTAACAAGATGCCGAAGTGCCGTTCCTGTTTTCTGCTGTTTTTGGTTCCGAAATCCTAGTAACGAAATATTCTCGGAATTGGAGCCCAAAGACCCAGGGCCTATTTTGCCACGAACCTTCCGAAGACCGAAGAGCATACGAAGTGGGGCCACGAGGTGGCCAGACCACAGGCGGCGCGGCCAAGGGGGCCCGCGCCGCCTTGGTGTGGGCCCTCGTCGCCCTCGACTCTGCCCTTCCGCCTACTTAAAGCCTCCGTCGCGAAACCCCGATGCGAAAAAACCACGATACGGAAAACCTTCCAGAGACGCCGCCGCCGCCAATCCCATCTCGGGGATTCGGAGATCGCCCCGCCGGAGAGGGGATTCATCTCCCGGAGGACTCTACACCGCCATGGTCGCCTCCGGAGTGATGAGTGAGTAGTTCACCCTGGACTATGGGTCCATAGCGGTAGCTAGATGGTTGTCTTCTCCTCATTGTGCTTCATTGTTGGATCTTGTGAGCTGCCTAACATGATCAAGATCATCTATCTGTAATACTCTATGTTGTGTTTGTCGGGATCCGATGGATAGAGAATACCATGTTATGTTAATTATCAAGTTATTGCATATGTGTTGTTTATGATCTTGCATGCTCTCCGTTATTAGTAGAGGCTCTGGCCAAGTTGATGCTAGTAACTCCAAGAGGGAGTATTTATGCTCGATAGTGGGTTCATGCCTGCATTGACACTGGACAGTGAGAAAGTTCTAAGGTTGTGTTGTCTTCTTGCCACTAGGGATAAAACATTGATGCTATGTCCGAGGGATGTAGTTATTGATTACATTACGCACCATACTTAATGCAATTGTCGTTGCTTTGCAACTTAATCTGGAAGGGGTTCGGACGATAACCTGAGGTGGACTTTTTAGGCATAGATGCGGTTGGATGGCGGTCTATGTACTTTGTCGTAATGCCCAATTAAATCTCACTATACTTATCATGACATGTATGTGCATTGTTATGCCCTCTCTATTTGTCAATTTGCGATGTAATTTGTTCACCCAACATGCTTCTATCTTATGGGAGAGACACCTAGTGAACTGTGGACCCGGTCCATTCTTTTAATCTTGAAATACAAATCTGCTGCAATACTTGTTTCTGTTTTCTCGCAAACAATCATCTTCCACACAATTCGGTTAATCCTTTGTTACACAAGCCGGTGAGATTGACAACCTCCTGTTTCGTTGGGGCAAAGTACTTTGGTTGTTGTGCAGGTTCCACGTTGGCGCGGAATCCCTGGTGTTGCGCCACTACATCCCGCTGCCATCAACCTTCAACGTGCTTCTTGGCTCCTCCCGGTTCGATAAACCTTGGTTTCTTTCTGAGGGAAAACTTGCTGCTGTGCGCATCATACCTTCCTCTTGGGGTTGCCCAACGAACGTGTGAAATACACGCCATCAAGCATATTTTAAGGCGCCGTTGCCGGGAATGAAGAAAAGCTACATAAAGATTTCTAACTCCCACGTCAACTACGCGCATCATATTTTAGGCGCCGTTGCGGGAGATCAAGACACGCGCAAGGGAGTCTCCACTTCTCAACCTCTTTACTTTGTTTTTGTCTTGCTTTATTTTATTTACTACTTTGTTTGCTGCACTTATATCAAAACACAAAAAAATTAGTTGCTAGCTTTACTTTATTTACTGTCTTGTTTGCTATATCAAAAACACAAAAAAATTAGTTACTTGCATTTACTTTATCTAGTTTGTTTTATTTACTACTGCTAAAATGAACACCCTTGAGAATGCTAAGTTGTGTGATTACACTAGTTTGGCATAATGGACAACAATGAGCTTCTTATTCTATTTCTGATTTAAGACATGGATGGTTTGATGCGAAAATTAAAAAACCCATGGAACATATTAGCATGAACACTTTGAATACCATTGTTGCTAATGATATAGAAAGTTCTAAGCTTGGGGAAGCTGGCTTTGATGAGCATGATATTTTTAGTCCCCCAAGCATTGAGCAGAAAATTTCTTTGATGATACTATGCCTCCTATATTTGATGATGAGAATAATAATAATAGCTACTTTGTTGAATTTGCTCCTACAATTAATAAGAATGACTATGCTTATGTTGGGAGTAGTAATTATTTTATGCATGAGACTCATGATAAGAATGCTTTATGTGATAGTTATATTGTTGAGTTTGCTCATGATGCTACTGAAAGTTATTATGAGAGAGGAAAATATGGTTGTAGAAATTTTCATGTTACTAAAACACCTCTCTATGTGCTGAAATTTTTGAAGCTACACTTGTTTTATCTTCCTATGCTTGTCACTTTGCTCTTCATGAACTTGTTTGTTTACAAGATTCCTATGCATAGGAAGTATGTTAGACTTAAATATGTTTTGGATTTGCTTCTTGATGCTCTCTTTTGCTTCAAATACTATTTCTTGCGAGTGCATCATTAAAACTGCTGAGCCCATCTTAATGGCTATAAAGAAAGAACTTCTTGGGAGATAACCCATGTGTTTGTTTTGCTACAGTATTTTTGTTTTATATTTGAGTCTTGGAAGTTGTTTACTACTGTAGCAACCTCTCCTTATCTTAGTTTTATGTTTTGTTGTGCCAAGTAAAGTCTTTGATAGTAAAGTAAGTACTAGATTTGGATTACTGCGCAGTTCCAGATTTCTTTGCTGTCACGAATCTGGGTCTACCTCCCTGTAGGTAGCTCAGAAAATTAAGCCAATTTACGTGCATGATCCTCAGATATGTACGCAACTTTCATTCAATTTGGGCATTTTCATTTGAGCAAGTCTGGTGGCCTAATAAAATCCATCTTTACGGACTGTTCTGTTTTGACAGATTCTGCCTTTTATTTCGCATTGCCTCTTTTGCTATGTTGGATGAATTTCTTTGATCCATTAATGTCCAGTAGCTTTATGCAATGTCCAGAAGTGTTAAGAATGATTGTGTCAGCTCTGAACATGTTAATTTTTATTGTGCACTAACCCTCTAATGAGTTGTTTCGAGTTTGGTGTGAAGGAAGTTTTCAAGGATCAAGAGAGGAGTATGATACAATATGATCAAGGAGAGTGAAAGCTCTAAGCTTGGGGATGCCCCGGTGGTTCACCCCTGCATATTCTAAGAAGACTCAAGCGTCTAAGCTTGGGGATGCCCAAGGCATCCCCTTCTTCATCGATAACATTATCAGGTTCCTCCCCTGAAACTATATTTTTATTCCGTCACATCTTATGCACTTTGCTTGGAGCGTCGGTTTGTTTTTGTTTTTGTTTTGTTTGAATAAAATGGATCCTAGCATTCACTTTGTGGGAGAGAGACATGCTCCGCTGTAGCATATGGACAAGTATGTCCTTAGGCTCTACTCATAGTATTCATGGCGAAGTTTCTTCTTCGTTAAATCGTTATATGGTTGGAATTGGAAAATGCTACATGTAGTAATTCTAAAATGTCTTGGATAATTTGATACTTGGCAATTGTTGTGCTCATGTTTAAGCTCTTGCATCATATACTTTGCACCCATTAATGAAGAAACACTTAGAGCTTGCTAATTTGGTTTGCATATTTGGTTTCTCTAGAGTCTAGATAACATCTAGTATTGAGTTTTGAACAACAAGGAAGACGGTGTAGAGTCTTATAATGTTTACAATATGTCTTTTATGTGAGTTTTGCTGCACCGTTCATCCTTGTGTTTGTTTCAAATAACCTTGCTAGCCTAAACCTTGTATCGAGAGGGAATACTTCTCATGCATCCAAAATACTTGAGCCAACCACTATGCCATTTGTGTCCACCATATCTACCTACTACATGGTATTTCTCCACCATTCCAAAGTAAATTGCTTGAGTGCTACCTTTAAAATTCCATCATTCACCTTTGCAATATATAGCTCATGGGACAAATAGCTTAAAAACTATTGTGGTATTGAATATGTACTTATGCACTTTATCTCTTATTAAGTTGCTTGTTGTGCGATAACCATGTTTAGGGACGCCATCAACTATTCTTTGTTGAATATCATGTGAGTTGCTATGCATGTTCGTCTTGTCTGAAGTAAGAGAGATCTACCACCTTTATGGTTGGAGCATGCATATTGTTAGAGAAGAACATTGGGCGCTAACTAAAGCCATGAATCATGGTGGAAGTTTCAGTTTTGGACATATATCCTCAATCTCATATGAGAATAATAATTGTTGCCACATGCTTATGCATTAAAGAGGAGTCCATTATCTGTCGTCCATGTTGTCCCGGTATGGATGTCTAAGTTGAGAATAATCAAAAGCGAGAAATCCAAAATGCGAGCTTTCTCCTTAGACCTTTGTACAGGCGGCATGGAGGTACCCCTTGTGACACTTGGTTAAAACATGTGCATTGCAAAGATCCGGTAGTCCAAGCTAATTAGGACAAGGTGCGGGCACTATTAGTATACTATGCATGAGGCTTGCAACTTGTAAGATATAACTTACATAACTCATATGCTTTATTACTACCGTTGACAAAATTGTTTCATGTTTTCAAAATAAAAGCTCTAGCACAAATATAGCAATCGATGCTTTCCTCTTTGAAGGACCATTCTTTTTACTTTTATGTTGAGTCAGTTCACCTATCTCTCTCCACCTCAAGAAGCAAACACTTGCGTGAACTGTGCATTGATTCCTACATACTTGCATATTGCACTTGTTATATTACTCTATGTTGACAATTATCCATGAGATATACATGTTACAAGTTGAAAGCAACCGCTGAAACTTAATCTTCCTTTGTGTTGCTTCAATGCCTTTACTTTGATTTATTGCTTTATGAGTTAACTCTTATGCAAGACTTATTGATGCTTGTCTTGAAGTACTATTCATGAAAAGTCTTTGCTTTATGATTCACTTGTTTACTCATGTCATTACCATTGTTTTGATCGCTGCATCCACTACATATGTTTACAAATAGTATGATCAAGGTTATGATGGCATGTCACTTCAGAAATTATCTTTGTTATCGTTTTACTGCTCGGGACGAGCAGAACTAAGCTTGGGGATACGTCTCCGACGTATCGATAATTTCTTATGTTCTATGCCATATTATTGATGATACCTACAGGTTTTATGCACACTTTATGTCATATTCGTGCATTTTCTGGAACTAACCTATTAACAAGATGCCGAAGTGCCAGTTGCTGTTTTCTGCTGTTTTGGTTCAGAAATCCTAGTAACGAAATATTCTCGGAATTGGACGAAATCAAGACCCAGGGGCCTATTTTGCCACGAACCTTCCAGAAGACCGAAGAGCATACGAAGTGGGGCCACGAGGTGGCCAGACCACAAGGCGGCGCGGCCAAGGGGGCCTGTGGTGTGGGCCTCGTCAGCCCTCCGACTCGCCTCCGCCTACTTAAAGCCTCCGTCGCGAAACCCCTGATGCGAAAAACCACGATACGGAAAACCTTCCGAGACGCCGCCGCCAATCCCATCTCGGGGATTCAGGAGATCTCCTCCGGCACCCTGCCGGAGAGGGGATTCATCTCCGGAGGACTCTACACCGCCATGGTCGCCTCCGGAGTGATGAGTGAGTAGTTCACCCTGGACTATGGGTCCATAGCAGTAGCTAGATGGTTGTCTTCTCCTCATTGTGCTTCATTGTTGGATCTTGTGAGCTGCCTAACATGATCAAGATCATCTATCTGTAATACTCTATGTTGTGTTTGTCGGGATCCGATGGATAGAGAATACCATGTTATGTTAATTATCAAGTTATTGCATATGTGTTGTTTATGATCTTGCATGCTCTCCGTTATTAGTAGAGGCTCTGGCCAAGTTGATGCTAGTAACTCCAAGAGGGAGTATTTATGCTCGATAGTGGGTTCATGCCTGCATTGACACCGGGACAGTGGAGAAAGTTCTAAGGTTGTGTTGTCTGTTGCCACTAGGGATAAAACATTGATGCTATGTCCAGGGATGTAGTTATTGATTACATTACGCACCATACTTAATGCAATTGTATGTGCTTTGCAACTTAATACTGGAAGGGGTTCGGACGATAACCGAAGGTGGACTTTTTAGGCATAGATGCGGTTGGATGGCGGTCTATGTACTTTGTCGTAATGCCCAATTAAATCTCACTATACTTATCATGACATGTATGTGCATTGTTATGCCCTCTCTATTTGTCAATTGCCCGACTGTAATTTGTTCACCCAACATGCTTCTATCTTATGGGAGAGACACCTAGTGAACTGTGGACCCCGGTCCATTCTTTTAATACTGAAATACAAATCTGCTGCAATACTTGTTTTACTGTTTTCTCGCAAACAATCATCTTCCACACAATTCGGTTAATCCTTTGTTACAGCAAGCCGGTGAGATTGACAACCTGTTTCGTTGGGGCAAAGTACTTTGGTTGTGTTGTGCAGGTTCCACGTTGGCGCCGGAATCCCTGGTGTTGCGCCGCACTACATCCCGCCGCCATCAACCTTCAACGTGCTTCTTGGCTCCTCTGGTTCGATAAACCTTGGTTTCTTTCTGAGGGAAAACTTGCTGCGTGCGCATCATACCTTCCTCTTGGGGTTGCCCAACGAACGTGTGAAATACACGCCATCAAGCATATTTTCTGGCGCCGTTGCCGGGGAACGAAGAAAAGCTACACCATAAAGATTTCTAACTCCCACGTCAACTACGCGCCAGCATCAGTGGAATCGATGGAGATGGCTCCGGGGGCAATTCCCCGTCCCGGCAGGGTGCTGGAACAGAGTCTTTTGTCCCCCGGATCTTATATGCGACGATGGTGGAGCTACGGAACTTTTTGTGGATGGAGATCGATTGTTTTAGGGTTTTTGCGTCGGGAGATTTATATAGGCGTAAGGGCGAGGTCGGTGGAGGCCTGGTGGCCCCAGACCACCCCTAGGTGTGGGCCAGGGCCAGGCCGCGCCTAGAGTAGGTGTGGCTTCCCTGCGCCTCCTCTTCCTCTCCCCTCTGGACTTTGTCTTCGTTACGGTAAAATATTAACTTCCGCTTTTGTTTTGTCCAATTCCGAGAATATTTCATGTACAAATTTTCTAAAATACAAAACAGCACAAAACAAGGAACTGACCCTATGTCATCTTGTTAATAGATTAGTGCCGGAAAATGTATAAAAGTGCAGCGAAGTATGAGCAAAACATATATGAATTTGTGTAAAACAAGCATGGAGCATCAAAAATTATAGATACGCTTGAGACGTATCAATCCCCTGCTAAAATTCGTCATAGAGGTTATGCAAAGCATAGATTTATATTTTGAAATATTTGGATCAGTATTAGTATTGTTGTATTTTAATACAACTCAAATTTTAAATGGCACCTATGTGAGTGAGATGATTTTATTTCTCCTTCCTTTTGAATTCAATCTTTTTCCAGGACTTGTACAATTACATAGTGACAGATAAGATTTTGTTTGGTATAAATTTGTAAAGAAATAATTGTTTCTGGTTTAAATTATTACTTGGTTTCTTGTTTGAGAATAGACATTATTTCAAGTGTTCACTTTTTTTCTAATGACATGTAAATCCTCCAAGATTATTCCAACTTCATAGGTAATGTGTTCTAAAGTACTTCCTCATTTGGACACTTAGAGTAATTCTTACATTGGATAAAATAATTATTTATTATAGAGGTTTAAGGTTTGGTTTATATGACACTTAATAATTTGGTCACTTGTTTGGACCTTCCTAGGTTGGACCTGTGCATGGTTTCCAATTGTAAATTGTGGATTCTTACTACACATCATTGTGATGTGTTAGTTAGTTGTTTCACAAACTTGAATTGATCTCCATGAAGAGTGGTGTGATCACCACTGTTAGATTGAGATAGAATGCATGATGCTAGTGTTGGAGATAATGCTCTAGAGACAAATAATAATAGATATATTATATGTCCAAATGTTCATAATTAATTCGTTTCGGGCCATGATATAACTATATTATGAGGAAAACACTAATACATATGTGGTATTGTAAACAACTAGTTGTCCCTGGTTAGCACGCAAGTGCGTGACTAGTTCATTGAGGTCAATAGTTCGTCGAGGTTTTCCTGATCATGGACACACACGTCATTAACAATGAGGTTATATCAATAGATGAATGATATGATGGACATACCAGCAACATAAGTATTATAACACGATTTATATCGTATGGATTTCAATGTTATGCTATTTATATCGAGTTCATAGTAACTTAATCCTTAGACCGTGAGATCGTATTAATAACCATCCCCTCAGGTGCTTTAGTTGTTTCAACCACCATACCGTGAGATGATGGTCATAAAGGCTCAGCTAGGTATAACGATGGAATGGTAGATGCCTACGCTATCAAGAGCGGTATTTGTTCCGTCTATGTGACAGGAAGATACTTTATTAAGGGACCACTCGGTGAGATTATATTCATAAATGATGTGCAGCTAATGACTAGGTCATAGGGATATAATCGCATGTGAACGTGTGAATAAGCCTTATCGGTAACGAGATCAAACTAGGTATCAAGATACCAATGATCATATCTCGGACAAGTGCAAGTATCAAATGAACAAAGGGTAGGACTATTTGCATAGGTTCACATGACAATTATATTTTCATGGTTTTCATAGTGATCGTAATGGTTATCCAGACCCCCTAGTGATCCTATGGTCGGTGAATTGGTCGCCGATCATAGCTATCCCGAACCGTAAGGTAACACACATAAGGGTTCAACAAAACTACAGATATTGTTGAATTCATCGGAGTTGAGACAAACATCCGAAATAGGATTTTCAGTGAGTTCCGAAAGAGGTTCGGAATAGTTCTGGAGGTGTCTTGGACTAATTGGTAATTAAGGATATGTTTAATATTTTATTAGTTGAATAAATATATTTAATTAAATGGACATCCCTATTTTATTAGGCCTCCGGAGGGGCTAAATAAAATAAAAGGAAAAAAGGAAAAGAAAAGGGACAAAAAGAAAAAGAAAAAAGGGGAAGTGCCGGACAACCACATGGGCCGACCCAACACTTGGGTTGGCCGATCAACCAAGGCATGCACGCGCGCATGCGCGACTTGCGTCGATCGGCTCCCTTATGTTTTGTTTTACTACTAGAAAAAGTCCTAGCCCTAGAATTGCTAGGAGTGACGCACCACTACACATGCCAAAAAGTGGTGCTCCACTGCTAGCCATGTTAATTACCAGTGGTGCACCTGGTGAGCAGTGTGCCACCACAATGTTTGATCAAGGTTTGACCCACCCATATACATAGCAATGGCGCACCATGTAGAGGTGCGCCAGTGCTACATGGTGCGCCATCGCTTTGTATAGGGGGTGCTACTTGGTGTGCCACTGCTAGATAAAAAATTTTAAAAAATAAATCCTTTGAGATGCCCATGTATTATATCATCTAGTTTTAATGAAAATTAACAAATATGAATTTCGACTTTTTTTGTAAAATGACGTCATGTTTCGGTAAAACAGAATTTTTGGTTGCATACGGCATTCGATGAAAATATATTCTATATGAAAATGTATCTACGCGAAATTTTAGATGGGCGTTTAAACAAATTTTAGATTCCCAAAAATCGAAAAGGAAACATGACTTTTTCAGGTTTTAGATTTAGGATAGAAATTTCAAATAGAAGAAAAAAATAGCAGTGGCGCACCAAAGCTTGTGGTGCGCCATTGCTGATTCCCGTCCTACAAAATTCGAAATGGATGGCTACCCTTTACCCTTATCCCCACCCTCCTCCTCCAACTTCTCCTCCTCCACTTCCTCCTCTTCCTCCTCTACTATTTCTCCACTCCCTCCTCCTCCAAATCCTTCCTCCTCCTCCTCCTCCTCCACTCCGGCCACTCGGGCCTCCTCCTCCACTCGGGCCTTCTCCTCCACTTACTCCTCCTCTACTTCCTCCTCCTCCACTGCAACCTCCCCTCCACTCCGACCCCCTCTTCCTCTTCTACTCCCCCTCCTCCATCGTCTCCAACTCCGGCCTCCTCCTCCTCCTCCTCCTCTCCTACGTTTTCTTCTCCTCCACTCCTCCTCATCCTCCATCATCACCGACGGCTAGGCTATGAGCATGAACATGAACGAGAAAAATAATTCAAAAAGTAAAAATGAGAAAAAATAACGAGCGGAAAAATTTGAAAAAATGTGCCAGATCCAGCTCCAGATCTAGATTTCAAATTTTTAACAGTGGTGCACCTCTTTTTTGCGAATTGGCGAACCTCGACGAAATAGCAATGGCGCACCTCTTTTTTGCGAAATGGTGAACCTCGACGAAATAGCAGTGGCACACCTCTTTTTTGCAAAGTGGCGAACCTCGACAAAATAGCAGTGGTGCACCAGTGAGCTAGTAGTGGCACACTACGTGGTGCGCTACTTCTAAGCCAGATACCAATGGAGCACCACTGGTGTGCCAGGAGCACCACTGGTGCGCCACTGCTAATAGTTAGTAGTGGCGTGATAGCAGTGACGCACCCAAGTGTGTGCCACTGATAGCCAAAACTGGTGCGCTACTAATTAACTATTTTATTTTGGGTATTTTCTCTCCCATGTTTCCAACTCTGTGCGGTTTCCCAAAGAACTGCGCAGGGCGAGAACGAGTCCACTCGGTACGCGGGAGCACTGCGGGATCTGGATCTAGAAGATCTACTTCCGCAACTTCGCTGGAACGGAGCTGGGAGCATCGTTGAGCATCGTACGTGTGCGAATCTACGAGGTGGTACACTAACGGTACTTGGCGTCGGGAGAGGACTTCTTGACGATCCTGAGGTCAGCGTTGCCTGTTCAACTACATCGTCCACGTTCTAGCGGACGTTAACCGCTATCGGTCTACGAGGGTACCTTCTCGATATCGCATCCATTACTGCATTACTACATGGATAGATCTGGGGCGCATTAGGGTTTGCTTATAATTTGATTTTTTTTGTTTCTGCTACGAGACCCAACATCTAGGTCTTGGTGATGATCAAAATCATAAACTTGAATTTGAATTATGGTTTGGAGTTCCAAGTGTATGTGAATAGAATATGTCGAGTTGACTAGGGAGTGCTCTTCGTCAGAACAATATGACAGTTGCTTTAGAATATTATTAGTGTGGATATATGTTCTTGGTTAAGCAAAGTTTTGGTGTACTGAAATTGTTCCTATACTAAATATGTTGAAAATAGACTAGGTTTTCTTATTAGTAGCCACCTAATATTTCATGTGATGCATGATATCTACTTATCGCACTAGGGTTTCCTAATTAACATATGCACTTATATTCACCAAAGCATAAGCATGCACTAGACATGATCAACTTATTTCTCTCCAGCTTCTTACTTCTAGTTCTTAGAGGTTTATGATTAATACCCAATTGCGATGATCATGATGTTGGATTCCTAAGGTATCACTAATGAGTTATGGCTCTCACCTCCAAGATCAAGTGTTTGGTCAAATAACTAGAGTATGCCCTTGTCTTCTCTCTTCCTAAGAATCGTACCTAGCTATCTTCTGTAGTTTGTTCTTCACAAAATATGATCAACCTACATCTTGTGGTATGCCTCCACGTGGATCATCTTATAATGCTACCGTCTTATAATGCTACCGTCGTACCTCCTAGCTGATTCATCCTGATCCTATCTAACGTATGGAGTGGTCCAATTCTTTGGTTTTCTTGTACTATGGTACTAGATGGTAAAATGGCTAAGATAGGGGTTCCTTTTATAGGCTTGAGCAAGCTGATCGGGTATTATGACACATAGGTGGGTGACTCTTATTTGAGTTTTATGAGTAAGGTGCTTGGTTATCATGCTCTCATCCATAGCAATCCTTAAGCATGAGGTGGCATAGCGATGCAAGTCTTGTAGATATTTTCATCCTATGTGGCATCATCCTTATCTTGCGGTCTTCTTTATTTTTGGACAGCCAAGTGGCATTCGGCACTAAATGGCACGTGGATGATTTTATACTTGTGAATGATGCACTATATTATATATGATTCTCTCGATATTAGAATTGTGCTCAAAATGTCAAATTAAAGGTTATGCCCAAATTTTGGATGGTGATGTTTGATTTTCACCAAGGCTTGATCGTCATATAAGTTTCAAAATACTCATAGTTAGTTTTATTTAAATACTTTGAACTATTAATCATAATGAAAATGCATTTAGCTTTGTGATATTACACATATTTAATAAGTTATGATTTCAATACGAATGTGCGGCTATTGTGAATTTTAGACCTAGTGGTTTACCATATTTTGGTGACAAGTTTAAAAGTGAATTAAATTATACATAGATGTAGTTGCTAAACTTTTAAGTGTTAACAACTTAGAGTTTGATTCTTAAATAATGTGTTGTTATTTTAATTCCAGTTCCATCTGATGTAGCCCATAAATCAAATCCTCTTTACCCTAAACATAATTTTAGCAAATGCCATATTCAACTCTATCGTGCTCAAGTGGATTATCTACTTCAATTCCATCAACTCAAGTGAAACTTCAATCACTTTGAAAAGTTTTATTTGAAAGTGCAAAAAGTTTCTATTTTCTATGCATAAATGCAATGCACACATATGTTTTCTCTCTAGTTCTAGCCTCAAATCCTACGATGTTACAACCTCTCTCCCTTAAATAAAACTTCGTCCTTGAAGTTTCGAACTCTCTCACGTTTCAGAATGTGGAAATGACTTGTGCGGAAAATGACACCTACTTGAGTTTAGAAAGTAATACATACTATTTTGAGATAAGTACCATTTAATATTTAAAAGTGTTGTATTTTTGGAATAATAGAAAAATTGGATAAGCATGATTTATTAAACAATTTAATTTTTTTATTTCAAATAAGCATACTATATTAAAATGTAAACATATAGATCTTGTTTTTTTGATTATTTTGATATAGTATACACATTTTGTGATTTAAAATGAATTTATAAAATTTTCAAGTTGTATTCATTTTATGTAATTTCCAGAAACGCTAAAAGAAAAAGAAAAACTAAATATGCCGTCACTGCTGCGACGTCAGCAGGGCATGTCGATAAGGATTTGATGTTCCTGTGTTCGCGTTGGTGCTTGAGGTGTGGGAGTATTCCAAAATACGGCATCTCCACCGGGCTCGATCTAAATGGTCCTGGATGTCCGTTCCACGGGCCGACACAAACGGATCGACCTATCCGCCGCGACCCATTCGAGCCTTGAGAAACCAATGCCTTGTTTCAGATGTTTCGGGCGTTGCGAGGCGTGTTCGGCCGGGCATGCCGCAGGCCCACCTGGAAGCAACCCGATGGCAGAAGGCTGACCGGTGGCTACGTTTGCCATCAAGGACAACTCCTGCGCCGACATCGAAGCCGAGCAGTATATAAGCCACGGCCGCGCCCGCATCTTCTCCCCGAATCCCACCTCTGCCACCATTGCCACGATCTCGCCCACAATGAAGCTGCTCCGCTAGATGAAGAGATCCGGCAACGACCACGAGGCTAGTTCCTCGTCCGGCCGGCAGCGCCACCAGGACTCTCCGCCGCGGCGGAATCCTACGCGAATACGCCTCCTACCTCCACCCCCGCATCCGCATCTCTTCGCTGGTCCGCAGGCGGCGGCGGTGGGGATCCTCCTCCGTACCGGATGGGCCACAACAGGCGGCACGTGCCGGTGCTGGAGGCGCAACAGCGGTGGGCGCAGGGCGACCCCTGCCGCCACCGCGATGTATCCCTCCCGCACGGGTGGCACTTGAACAGGAGGAGGCTCCCTGGTCCGCCACCTCTGACGGACCGGCAGTCCCTGCGCCAGGAGATGTGCCGCCGGATCGAGCGCCTCCCGCTGGAGATGCAGCAGCAGGAGGTCTACCGGCAGGAGGATTACTGGCATGCGTTCCTCGCCTGGGAGCACGAGGCGCACCGGGTTATCCACGGTCGCCAGGATTTCATGCCCGGCGACGACGTCCCCGACAGCGAAGACGAGGTCTTGTATGACGACGACGATGAGGAGGACGAGGAGGAGGACAACGACGAGATGGAGGATGCGCCTCCAGCCGATGTCAAGTTGGAGGCGGTCCTCCCGGACAACTACGACGAGGATGCGGCCATGACCGCCGCCTTGGCCACGTCATTGGCCGACGAAGAGGCCAAATGGTCATGGACAGGGCTAGATGACATCGTCTAGCTCTCGCAAATGGTGGCGGAGCATGTAGCCTCCCTGCCACCGCCACCACCGCTGATGCTGCACGCGCCACCACTGGCTGCGTGGGACGGCCAGGAGGTTCCACCGCCTCCGCCACCGACACCCCGCACTTCGCGCCTCCTCCACAGTAGGCACCGCCGCCTCCGTAGTACGAGCAACCAGCGGAGGTGCCTGCTTGGGCGCAGCAGCTCTGGACGCCACCACCCATCGTTGACCTCGTCTCCGATGACGAAGAAGGTGGTGGTGCTTGAATTAGTTTAGATTTTAGTTTCAAACTATGTAAATTGTGTTTGAATCAATGACATTTCAATCAAGTTTTCACGCGCTTTTTAAAATTCGTGCGTTTCTATTTATTTCCTGTGCGCGGCCAACTAGCCAGCGGACGGAATGGTCGCCCCATTGCGCGCGGTGTCCAGGCCGGTTGGAATCAGTTCGAGACGAGATTTTAAAAAAAAAAAAAGTTCGAGACGAGGAGGAACTGGGATCGAAGACGGACAAGCCGTCCGTTTTACCTCTGTCTCTTTTTGCCCCTACTTTTTATTTATTTATTGTTTCTCCCTATCAGTCCAACGTCGCCACCGCTGACCAGCCGACGAGCGCCGACGCCGCCTCCCCTTTCCTGGCGACACTGCCCCGTATTTCCGTCCCGCACACCCTAAGCGGAGAAGACCAAGTGACGAGGTAGACGAGAGGGCAACTTTCTCACGCGAACAGCGGTGAGGACGTTGATATGGCGACCGAAGGAAGTGGTAGCGAGGCCATGGTAAGCGAGGAGCTCTGTCAGGCCGCAGTCCTCATGGAGGAGAGTATACGCTGCATCCAGGCGTATGAGAAGAAGATGATTGAGGCCGGACGTCGCGACTCGGCGGATCACAAGAATCTATTAGAATTGAAGTCGGATATGTTCGAGTTGTCAGAAAAGATCTTCCGTCAGGCCGATCTCGAGACCCGGAGGAGGATCCGTGCGATCCAGCACGACGAGCTGCTCCGTGGCCAGATCCTGACCCAGACGAGGATTAGCCAAGACGATCATGAAAGGGTGGAGCTGCTCGATCCCGCCGCGGTCGACACCAGCGAGTCCGACGATAACTCCGCCGTGCTGTCCTCGGAGGAGACCACCATACACAGATGGGTCACCGACGCCTTATCGAAATACCAAGCACAAGGCGGCGACATTTCTTCGTTGCTCGAAGCAGACAAGACCCGGAAGGAGGCCGAGGCGGTGCTGAGCTTTGGGTTCAAACTGCACTTACTCGGCCCGCAGATCGATGAGCTACGACGCGAGCTGCGCAGACTCGTCATGTCCTTCTCGCCAGAAAACAAACATGTGTTGAGGACCATGATCATGTTTACGCGTGAACCGTACCTACACAGTATCGCCAAATTGGGGTGGATCTCCAACCATGTTAGTATGCTCCGGGGAATGGATCCAGAGCTCGACTCCAAGGTGAAAGCAACCATGATTGAGATGAAATCGGAATCCTTCTTATCATCCTTAGAGGAAGTGGAGAGGGGCAACGGCGAGGGGGATGCAGCAGAAGACGGAGGCAAATTCTCCGTAGAGATGGATATGAAGAGATTCGCTGTCTATCGTCTCTGCTGGGAACGCACATGGGGCAACGGCTACAGCTTTGAAGACCAGAGTAAGCGAACATTCATTGATCTTAGTTAGTCTTCTTTTCGCTTCCTGCATGGCTTGAGCAAGCTCATTACCCCACTTGTATGTTAGGAGGTCGATTCTTGTTTATATTTCTTGAATGGATTATTGCGAATCAATCTGGCCACTCTAGTATTTGTTGCATATTAGTTGTCGCTTTAAGACTTAGCATAACTTTGTACTAAATCAGCGACAACTAATATGGAGCGGAGCGAGTACTTCATGTTGGATCTCCAACTCATACTTCACTTTGCTGTCTGCAGCCTTATTGAGCCCCATGCAATTTACACATTGCAAACCAAGCCGCGTCCCTGCTGACGCTGTCGCTGGGAGTAGCTTGCAGATCTACTCCATCAAAGTCTCAGCAAAAGGAGTCGAGTGGCCACTGAAGGTGTATGGAGTGGTCACAGCCCGGGACTCTGTGGACCGTCAGCGCAACCCTCTTTTCCTTCGCACGAGGAATTACAGCCAAATTCTCACTGAAAAAGTACGTATGGTATTCTCTTTTTGTTTTTCGCCTTCATATAATTCTTGATTAGTTAATGGTAAATGATGATGCTTGCAGGATCCTTTTCTGCGATTGACTGGCCCTGTCCGTGCCATTGTGTCGATGGATACTGTTTACGTTGAAACCCAACTAAAGGCCAAGGGCACAAGAAAATCTGAAGATGTAGTATTGGCCAGCACATTCATCAACTCCTACAAGGGAGAACATTTCACTACATCCCTTGCCGACAACAACTTTTGCACAGTAGAGATGTGTTTTGAAGAACTTGAGCAATCTGTTCAGGCCACTGTCGTCAGTGTGGTTATTAAAAGCAAAACAGGCTCAGTGCCTTTTCCATATGGCGGAAAGATTATGTGCTCTTCACTACCTTACAACGGCAATGAAGATTTTGTTGGGATCCCACCTAGGAAAGTTGTGTTATTTGATTCAGTAGATGGAGAATTGATCAGGGATAGAGCTGGGCACCTTGATTTGTCAAGACGTGTAGTGTCAGTGGAATTAAAAGGAAAGCTGCGATTCCAAATACTGGCATATTCACAGTCTGACTCTGCCGAGATTGATGCTCAGGTCCTCCTCTTCACACCTAGAAAATGGAACATAAGTAAAGAAGCATGTTGCTTTGATGATGGCTCTGAGGTGGAGATAACTATTGCTTGGTCTCTACTCCCATCAAAGATGCTATCTTGAGGAATAGTACCCTTTCGCAGTATGCACTCGTTGAAGCCTATTGATGTCTTGAAGATGGGGCTTATTGAAGATGATATGGCTATCTTGATGAATGGAGTGAACCATTTGGTTAGATGTGGATCCATTGAGTCTTTCCTATTGTTTCTGCTTCTATGGTGACATTAGTCATTGTCAAGCTATGTGCAACTTCTGATTGTTGTCAAGCTATGTTAACCTTTTTAAAAATTATAAGAAACAAACTCATTGGCACAAATGGATCTCTTGTTAACTCTCTCGATCTGGCTGTCATGTGTTTTTTTAAAGCAAGTTGTTGGCCCCTAGTATGTGTAGCTTATCCAGAAGATGGGGTATAACTTCCTTTTCCATAATGCACCACGCGTAGCTTCATCATTGACCAGTCCTCTTTTCTTTTTTGGTTCTCTTCATTAGTGCAAACAATTTTTTGTCACAAATTTAAGGTCAATGGTCATAATACCAGATCAATGATGAGTTGATAGCATCTAACGAATGACTATTTCTTCATGTCATCTGGAAACATCACTGTTTCAATTCTAGTGCATTAGGGATTAAGTTAAAGCAGGGCCTAAGGGCCTTACCTCTAAAAAAAAGTGCATTAGGGATTTACACATACACATTAGGGGATTATGTATCTTCGCAGTGCTTCTGAAGACGTACAATGTGCTGATATATCTCATCCATAATTTAGTAATAGTATTTACTGACATTTGAAATAACAAGAAATCATAATTGGGCACACATCAGCAATACTTTTTTAGGATGAAGGTTTGATATGTTTGTATCAGTAATGAAAGTGCACGCATTGCTGGCCAATGTTTGATTTTTTGTTCCATGTGCTCATAGCAAACTGATACCAAGTTTTCCAATAATGGATGCATAGACTTGCCTACTGCCTAGGCTGCTCGCCATGACACAGCTAGGCCAGCATAAGCAACCATTCTACTATTTATCTTAGTTTATTACTAAGCCTCTCCTGTAAAATGATTCTCAAACCTAAAGATCAAATCCAACCTAATATCTTCTGGGGCTTACTTTATAGTCATGCAGTGTGTTTTTTATAGCTCGTCTACTTCTGTCTTTTATTTGGGTCCAAATCTCAACTGCTGAATTGGCAACACTTCTGGTTTAATGTGTTGCTGTAATTAAGCAATACAAGAGCTGTTATCTGTGGGTAAGGGTCATTCATCAAGGCCTTTATCTTAAGGGATTTCTATTTTCGTGCCCTCAGGTCCTTAGTTGTACTCAGTTTTCCCCAGCTCCTTAGTTTTTCCTCAGTTTTCTCCAAGCCCTTGTTTGAAACCCGCAGAAGGCTCAGACGGCAGGATTCCCGTTTAGTTGACCGTTCTGTCACGTGTGGGGCGCGTCGTGTGGGGCCGGTAGAAAGGGACCGCGTGGGACAGGACGAGACCGCGTTTGGTTGCGCACGTGAGCAGGAGCTGGGTTCTGTCTCTCTCGGCCCCAAATTGGCATTATTAAGAGCACCTTTTCCCCTCTTTTCTCTCTGTCCTTTTCACCAAATAAGTATCAAATCTAGAGAAGTTTGCATTTCTGTCTTTCTTCAATTATTTGTGCCTTTTGGCCCTCATTGTTTGCCCAATATGGCAGCAAATCTAGTAGGGATCCAGGGTAATGTACGATAAATTCACAGTCATAGTAAATCGAGAAAACAAAGTAGGGCCAACAAAATATAGTAGAATAGGGATAGATAATAGGGATCCCTCCCTAGATAATAAGCTGCATACAGCAGCCAACATAGTAACAGGTTCTAGGTTCTTCACAGCACCATCATACAAACAACATAACAACAAGGGATCCCTAGCTAACAACAAAGGGATCCCAACAACAAAATGGGAGGCAACAGCAGCACACGTCCAGGACTCCGCCTACCCCATCTGGCTCTCCCTCCACTTGTTGCTGCTGCTCCCCTTGGGAGCCTTGGGCTTGAGCGGAGGCATGCGCCCGGCGGAGATCTCCACCCGCTGCATGCTGCGGAGGTGCATGCCGAGCGCCCGGGCTTGGCGCGGAAGGAGTAGACGTTCACCGTCATGCCGACCTTGGGAAGGTGTTGCTGATGTTCTCAGCATGCGTGACGAGGCAGTTGAAGTCCGTGCCGCCGAGTCTCCTAGTGCAGAAGGGGCACCTGTAGACACCCTTGGCGAAATAGGAGATGTACTGGCCGACCGCAGCCTCCGCAGCACTGGCGAGTCTTGACGTCCTCCTCCTTGTCGTCGCTGCCGACGTCGCTGCCAGACATCTGATCCATATCAAACAGAAACTATGAGTGAATGAGTTCCAACGATGACGAACGTGCATGATAACAAAGTTAGGAAAAACAGAGTCTGCCTCAGTTAGAGTGGGCACGATTATATATCTACAGGGAAGGTGTAAGCGAACCAAAGCTCATGCACAACAGATTTGTACACAGCAATGGTTCGCTGAACCCTCCCTGTAAAAATTTGTGCCCAACGATTCATCATAGGCAAAGAAACAGATTCCAGATCTGAACTTGAACACATTCCAGATTATTTGCAAAATTAAACGGTTGATATCTTTCGATTAGTGCATAAAATAACTGATTGAGATCCCATGATTACTTGCATAAATTAACTGATTGAGATCCAATTATTACTTGCATAAATTAACCGAACGGCCGAACCCCAAATCTTAAAGGAAATCAAGAAGTGATCAAAACAAAATGGAATAAAATCGGCGCAAATATTAGCCCAATGCTCATCCATCTACAGATCCATCTACACTAGCAAAAATAGGGTTCAAAAAGGAATGTGGAACAAAAAAGGAAGCAAACCGTAGTTACCTCGCTCCATGGGTCCTCCAGGAAGGTGTCGTAGGGGTTCGGGGGCGGGACGTACGGCACCGGCTCATAGGGGTCATATACCGGCGGGATCTGACCGCCACCGGCGGCAGCAGCCTCCGATGCACCGGCGGAGCGGCGGCGACGTCCGTTGAGGGACGGCGTCGAAGAGGGAGGCGCGCTTGGAGCCGACGGCGCCATGGACGATGGGATTGGCATTCTCCTTGTCCATCTCGCCGGCAGAGAGAGGGAGAGGGAGAGGGAGAGGGTTTTTTGCTTTGGAGAAGATGATGGGACGTGAGAGAGGCGTCGTTGCGTGGGTGAGTGAGAGTGACAGAGATAGTGGGAGGAGGCGTCTATAAAGGCGAGGGGTGGTTAATGCGACCCGCGTCCTACGCGTTCACCGCTGCACGTCTGCACGTCTTGGACTTCGCAATGCGACACGCGTCCACGATTGCACGTCTTCGACTTCGCACCGCGACCCGCGTCTACGCGTCAACAATTGCACGTCTTCCATTTCTGCACCGCAACACGCGTCCTCGAGTCTAACCCTGGAAATTTAGATATACTGAGATATAACCTCGAGTCATATACTAGCATTTTTTTTGTGCTCAGTTTTCCCCTTGAGTGCTAATACTGGCTAGTGCAATATGCTCAGTTTTACCCTCAAGTGGCTGGTCAACAGACAGTCAACAAATGGGATTAACTAGTTAAATGAGTCATTTAATGTGCAAAAATTCAAAAATAGTGGCACATACTCATGGAGTCTTTACCACAAATTTCCAGTTCTCAAAACATAGATAAGTCATAGATAAATCAAGTTTTACCACAAATTGCCACTTCTCAAAGGCCTTCTCAAATCACTTAGTAGCTATGAAGGTGCATGGTTTTCCACAATAAGCCCTTCGCAAAACAGCTTCCCCAAAACATACTTTGTCTAAATGAGGCCACAATTCTCACACTCATGTATATTTGTATTGCAAATAGTTTGAGGTAGGCCAAGATGGGTTTCATTGTACAAAACACACATTTTCCATTTTTTAAATCTCATATTTGAATCCCTTAGTCTGTTTATACACAGTGCCCTTGGTTTCTTGATACTACTCAGTTTTGCCCTCTCCCTCCACAAATTCTCGCAGACGTGCAACATTGCCCTGATTGGTCTAGCCCATGTCACGCGGATCGTGCCCGCCGACCGTTGATCGTATGATCTAACGGGCAGGATAACCCCTCTCTCTCTCTGTCGCGGTTACCTTCCACTCTCTAAGTATGCTAAAGGGCGGTTTTCTGTATTCATTTCCACGCGCTAAAAATTATAAACTCTTTTAGGCAATACTTTTCACGCAAAAAATGATAAACCATCACCGATTTGTTGTAGCCATTAATTTTCACGCAAAAATGATAAACCATCACCGATTTGTTGTAGCCATTAAGTTTCACGAAAAAAATAATAAACCATCACGATTTGTTGTAGCCATTAATTTTCACGCAAAAAATGATAAACCATCACCGATTTGTTGTAGCCATTAATTTTCACGCAAAAAATGATAAACCATCACCGATTTGTTGTAGCCATTAATTTTCACGCAAAAAATGATAAACCATCACCGATTTGTTGTAGCCATTAATTTTCACGAAACAAATGATAAACCATCACTGATTTGTTGTAGCCATTACTTTTCACGCAAAAAATCTACCTATCTTTGTATAGAAGATCGTCTGTATGATTTTTTAGGTCATTTAGAGAAGGTACAAAAAAAATCCCTTTTGAGAAGGTCGAAAAAACCTAACTTGTTACAAAAGCTGGTTTCAGTGAGACCTAACAAAATTTGGCATACATGATGCCATATCTATAACAACAAGGAATATCTAAAAGGGAAAGTTTCACAAAATTTGAAATTTAGGGCGAAAATGATGCCATACATGATGCCATAACTTGTTACAAAATCTGAAAATCAATTGGGTATTATAAAGGGAAATAAAAATTCGAAAAATGTAAAAACGAAACCATCTATCTATCTATGTATAGAAGATCAGCTGTATGAAATTTGAGGTCATTTAGAGAATGTAGAAAAAATCACCTTGTTAGAAAAGCTGGTTTCAGTGAGACGAAACGGCATACGTTTAAGCAAAGTGATTTTTTTGAACATCTCCAAATGACCCCAAAATTTGCCATACATGATGCCATACGTGTAACAACAAGGAACCCTATCTAAAAAGTGTCAAAAAAGTTTGCCCAACCGTATAGCTCTATCAAAAAGAACCTCACCATGGCGCTAGTATAATTTTGGGCTTAGTTACAAACTTTTGTTACCTAACCTTCAACACGAAACTTGTTTCAAATCACTTTTGGCGTACAAGAAACAAATCCCACCTTGATTCGAGCACCACAGCCTCCAAACGATGCCGATGCCGATATCGGCATGGTCGAACGACTATGCTCGCGCCACTGCTAGGTCACCATCGGGATGCACCGTCAATCCCGTCCCCTCATTCGATCACTGACACACCAAAGATACCGCCGAGGCCAATGCCGAACGTACATGCTGATGCCAATGCCGAACATGCATGCACGCCGCTGTGGGCACGGCCACGCCGCCCCGCTATGCTGGACGCCACAGACCACCGCGAGGTCTTTCCCTTCGCCACCACACTCTTCTAGCACCCATCTATACACGCCGGAAAGGAGAGACACTAGTTTTCTCTACATTGCTCGCGTTCGTGTCGGACACGGTCAGTCAAAGTTTTGAGGTAGTCGTCGATGTCGTCGACCATTTCTTCTCTTCTTTGCATGGTTAAACGCGTCTAGTTCATATCTATCTAATGCGTCTGGTCTCGCCTCATGCAGTTCTTTGTGGACGTCGATCTCATCTCGGCACCCCGCAGGCCACCTCCTCCGTGCCATCGCTGTAGAGCTCCGTTTAAAAATCTATTCCTACCCGTGTATTGCCTATTGTATCAGCGCCATGGCCCACTTGTCATTCGATATACCGAAGCCCCACTCGTGCGCGTTTTGGTCAGGGATACACCGATGCTTACGGTCAAACAAAGATGGATGGTCTGACGTGTCTTTGCGGGCTCTACGTGGTCCCACTAGTCACAAGATAATGGTCAACCGTCGAGCAACCGGCCGTTACATCACGTGTGATGGTTTCAGACAAAGGCTAGGGTAAAACTGAGGAAAAACTAAGGAGCTGGGGAAAACTGAGCACAACTAAGGACCCGAGGACACGAAAATAGAAATCCCTTATCTTAATGGAAGTCAACAATACTTAGACTTTCTTCATATTTTTTATTTGATTTCAGGATCTATAAGAAAAAGATGCATCGATCTCCCTTTTAATTTCTTATGATGATTTGATAAATAGGTACCAATGTTCGATTTATGCAAGATACAAACTGGTGTATTGTTCTACACGCTTCAAACTGAATTGGTACGAGGTGGTTACTAAGCATCTGGTTTATATGATTCGATTTTTTTTGGTATAACAAAGAAAACGGAATTTACCAGCAAGCCATCGGCAGATTTTGATAGGATACATACAACGTCTATTTTTTTTATGCTCACGAATCTTTAAGCAATGATAGAATGCACTGCTCTTAGGGCATCTGCGTCGGCCGAAATTGTCGAAATCGACCGCGCGTCCTTTTGCGTCGGGGTGGCTCCAGCGGCACGACGTATTTTTTGGCCGAATCATTTTTTTTAAACATGAAACATAATTTACATAGTTCAAACATTTTAAAAAAACCTAAACACCTACTGCTGCTCCTCGTCGCTGTCGAGCACGATGAGCTCACGGCCAGTAGCCATCCGGGGGAGCGTACGCCGGGCGCGCCGCCAGTGCTGGAGGTGGAGGAGGCTGCGGCTGTGGCGGCGGTGGTGGCGCCCAGGGCTGCGGCTGTGGTGGCGCCCAGGGCTGCGGCTGTGGCGGCGGTGGAGGAGGCGCCACCGAGTCCTGTAGCGCCAGTCGAAGCGCTTCATCCTCCGACAGGCCCGGCGGCATCACGCCGGTGGCGTAGCGCGGCAGCGGCGGCTGCACAGGCGCGTCGTACTCGGAGACCAGGGCGCCGACCTTCGCCATCTCGTCGTCCGTCATGTTCTCCGGGAAGTCGAAGTTGCGGCCCTCCGCCATGGCCTGCTGCCATTCGTGGAAGACGGCCGCGACGTAGTCGTCGCTGTCGTCCTTCACCTCCTCAGTATGGTAGGCGAGCGCCTCGATGTAGTCGTCGTCGTCGTAGGCAGCGTAGGCGTCGTCGTCCTCCTCGTCGCGGTCATCGTCGTCGATGTACTGCGCCTGCTGATGACGCGTCGGCGCCTGCTGACGACGCGTCGGCGCCTGCTGTCTTCGTGGACGGGCCGGCGGTGCAGACGCGAAGGGAAAATCCCTGTCGCCCATGAAGCCTGCCCTCCTCTCCTATCCGTCTTCGTCGACAGATAGGTACGCCAACTGGGCGAGTCGATGGCGTACGCCGGATCGGCGCGGAGGTCCGGCGGCAGGTTCCGCCTCCATCGCCAGATCTCCGCGCTCCGATCTGGCTCGCGCGCAGGGACGGGAGGGATGGGCACCCGGTGGCAGCTGAGCCGCCAGGGAGTTGCACGCCGGACCAGGCGTCGTCACACAGCAACCATTTGTCGTGCATGAGCCTCCCCACCGTGACGGGGAGCGGCACCCTCTTGCTGCCGCTGCCGGAGGCCTCGAAATCGTTCTTCCTTCCCATGGCGCTACGGCTGTGGTGTTGCGACTGGAAGTGTGGGCGAAGGACGAACGCAGCCGGTGGACTTTTAAGGGCGGCCGCGCGCGGGATACGATGCCATTGAAGGCGGCGCAGAAGCCCACCGTCGCCCGCCTGCGCGCGTGAACAGGCCGCGCCATTGATGGCGGCTGCGGCGCGGACGGAAGCGCTGACCGCCGGCGGTGCCCTCGATGCAGACTCGCTGCCAGGCGGGCCCGATGGAGACGCGAGCGGATACTTTCCGCGTCCGCGCAGCGTCCGCAGAGACGCAAACCTGCCGCAAATATGCGGCAGGTTTGCGTCTCTGCCGACGCACCGGTCACTTTGCGTCGCGCCGCTGGAGAGGGTGCCAGACGCATTTTCGGTCAAAGCGGACGCAAACGGTCGCTCAGCGTCCGTTTGCGTCGCGCCCATAGAGATGCCCTTAAGCAATATCTCCAGATCGACTCATAGCGAGTCAACAATTTCCAGATATCAAGGTATATCCAAACAAGTGAAGAATACACAGAATGCATGGCGAATGCATGGCTGTTGTTTGGGCATAGGGAAATGGGCATACAATTCAAAAATAAGATGCTCCACCAACTATCTAGAAATGTTAAGTACAAATTAGACGTAAGTATAACTGAGTAACAAACATACGAGGCGCTATCATCTAGGCTGCTAGCAAACCATTCAATACCACTCGCATATAGATAAGCCAAAAACTATTTTTAAGAAGTTAACCAACATACATAAGCACTCAACATATATGTAAGCCGGCTGTACTCTTCTCTCATATACTACAGAAACAATTTTCGAACTAGTTCACGATAGACCATCTTGTTTACAGCAAGAATCAAGAAATTAGGGATTGAGGAAGAAGAGAGCCATTGAGGAAATTTCTGGAGAAGACACACACACAGCTCTTCTTCTCTTTTTTATTACATTCATATTCAGTTTAGTCCCTCCCCATTGGAGGTATTACACCACGGCTACATATTACATAACAACACTCCCCCTCAAGATGGGGCAAATATATCGATGAGTCCCATCTTGCTACATGCACTACAAAACATTTGTATACCCAAACCTTTGGTTAGAACATCAGCAACTTGATCTCTAGATCTAACATGTATAAGTTGAAGAAGACCATCGTCCAATTTTTTCTTGATGAAGTGTCGATCAATCTCGATATGTTTTGTTCGACCATGTTGGATTGGATTATTTGCTATATCGATAGATGCTTTGCTATCACACCTCAAAGATAGAGGTGTGCCATCATTCAAGTGAAGTTCATGCAATAGTATCTTCAGCCAAATTAGCTCACAAACACCCAATGCCATGGCTCTATATTCTGCTTCAGCGGTTGATCGAACCACTACAGCTTGTTTCTTGCTTCTCCAACTCACCAAATTTCCTCCTATATATGCACAATAACCAGTTGTGGACCTCCTATCATCCAAGCAACCTGCCCAATCTGCATCGGTATATCCCTCAATATTAAGATGACCATGAGCACTAAACAGTATGCCTTTTCCTGGACATCCCTTTAAGTATTGGAGGATTCTATAGACAGGATCTATGTGCCCCTTTCGTGGATCATGCATATATCGGCTCACAATACTCACAGCATACGCAATATCTGGTCTTGTATGTGATAAATAAATGAGTCGGCCTACTAACCTTTGGTATTGACTCATGTCCACTTGCTCGCCTGCTTCAGACTGCAATCGATGATTTTGCTCAATGGGAGTGGACATTGGTTTGCAATTTAACATCCCTGTTTCAGATAGAAGATCAAGTACATACTTCCTCTGTGAAAGATATATCCCTTGAGCAGAATAGGCAACCTCTATTCCAAGAAAATAACCAAGTTTTCCCAAATCTTTCACTTCGAAGGATTTTGCCAGATGCCCTTTAATCCTCGAAATTTCATATTCATCATCTCCAGTGATCACAATATCATCAACGTAAACACTCAATATAGCAACCTTCCATGATCATGTTTGAAGAACAAAGTGTGATCTGCATTGCTTTGTTTATATCCCAAAGCACAAACTACTCCTTTGAGTCTACCGAACCAGGCCCTTGGTGATTGCTTGATCCCATATAGAGATTTCTTCAGCCGACAAACCTTTCCCATTGTTTTCTCATTACCAAAACCAGGAGGAATCTCCATGTATACTTCCTCGTGAAGCTCACCATGGAGGAATGCATTTTTTACATCCATTTGAAACAACTTCCAGCCTTTATTGGCTGCACAAGAGACAAGTGTTTTGATTGTAGTCATTTTTGCCACTGGTGCAAATGTCTCATCATAGTCAATGCCATATGTTTGACTATACCCCCTTCGGCCACTAGTCGAGCCTTGTACCTCTCTACTGTTCCATTTGGTGTTTTCTTTATTTTGAACACCCATTTGCATCCAACTGCTTTCTTTCCGGGAGGAAGAGTGACGAGTTCCCATGTATCATTCTTCTCTAGTGCTCCCAATTCTTCAAGCATTGCTGCCTTCCATTTTGGAATCAGTTTTGCTTCCTCCCAATCTCGAGGTACCGGTGTAGACGAGGCTAGAGATGCTACAAATTTTCTGTACCTATCTCCAAGACGGTTATATGAAACGTAATTTGATATATTATAATCTTTTAGCCTTGCGGGTAGTTTACCAGATGTAGACCTCGAAGACTTTCTCAGAGCAATAGGGACATTCAAGTCTTCAATAACTTGGATTGGATTTGGTATTACCTCCTCTATATTGGGCTCCCCCTGGGCATGTTGCTCCTGAACATGTAGTTCCTCGATTTGAGGAGGTACCTCCACATCTTGTGGTGTGTCCTCATTGGTAAAAACATCGTCTTGTGGGTCTTGCATCAGATGACCATCATTGTGATTGTTTCCATGATTTATCGCAGCATCTTGTATTACTTCCTGGCCTGGTAATTGGACTTGCTAGAACACGAATTGGTATAGTCCCAATCACCACATATTGCGGTTGTTGTTCTTGAGCCAGTGCACTATCCTCCGTATGGGGTACCAAGTCTGACAAATCTGGTACTCCTTTATAAAATGGCTCTAACTCTCTGAATGTCACATCCATAGTGGTGAACATTTTCCTTTCGGATGGACACCAACACCTGTACCCCTTTTGAGTGCTTGAGTAGCCCACAAAGATACACTTTAGTGCCCTAGGATCCAATTTTCCAATAAAAGGTCAATGATCATGCACGAAACAGACGTAGCCAAATACTCTAGGTGGCACAACATATGAGTTTTCACCGTCGAGACACTCCAATGGTGTTTTTTTGTTCAGTATTCTGGATGGCATCCGATTAATAAGATAGGCTGCAGTTTAACTGCCTCGCTCCACAAAAACTTTGGAACGTTCATCTGAAACATTAGGCTTCGAGCAACCTCTAGTAAATGCCTATTTTTCCTTTCAGCTACCCCATTTTGTTCAGGAGTATTAACACAAGTCGTCTGATGTATAATTCCATAAGATGAGAGGTATTCCTCAACTTGATGGTTCACATACTCTGTACCATTGTCAGGTCTAAGAACCTTTACTCTAGCATCATACCGATTCATCACCATTTTGTGAAAATCCTAAAAACAAGAGTAAACCTGAGATTTGTTCTTCATGGCATAAAGCCAAGTATATCGACTAGAGCAGTCGATAAATGTGACAAACCTACGATGGCCACTCAATGATGTAGTTTCACACGGCCCCCAAACATCTGAATGAATGGTGTAGAATAGCTCATTGCTTCTTATACCTGAATAAATGTATGACGACCTAGTAAGCTTTGCCAACTCACATCCATCACATACCAGCATATTCTTGTCAACGGCCTTGAACAAATCAGGATGCATTAACTCGAGTGCTGAGAATGATAGGCGACCTAGACGTTTATGATGGAGTAGAATTTCATCCACTGGGCTTCGACAAAGAACGGAGGCAAGGGCAGTATCAACATCATCTTGTCTAAATAGTATAAGTCGTTCCTCATTATTCCCACACCAAGTACTCTTCCTCATTTTAATTGCCGAAACAAACACCACTTTGGGGAGAAGTGTACAGTACAATTCAACTCCTTTGTTGCTGCACTAACAGAGAGGAGATTCACAGGAAATGATGGAACATGTAACACTGATGAAAGGTTCATAGAAGGACTGCACCTCACAACACCAATGCCTGATATGGGTTGTGAAGATCCATCAGCTAATTTGACATCTCCTCCTTCCCAGTGAGAGGAGTATAATTCTCTAATAGCTTAAATGACCCTGCCATATGACGAGAGGCTCCTGAGTCAATCAACCATAAGTCACTCGCTGGGAATGAAGTGTTCGTCCCAGCCTCTACCATCTGTTCTGTTTCAGTAGCAGCATCCTTTACCAACTTCCACAACTCATACTCGTCATGGCTCAAGAGAACTGGAACCAAACCTCTCTCACGTGCCATACTAAACAAACCTTCAACACTTGCTCTGATCTTGTTCTTGTCATTATCCATGTCGTGGTTACTAACTGAATTTTTTCCACTCGGCTTCCCATGGAGATCCCACAGAAAGCCTTTACATGCCCATTGAGTCCGCAATACTCACATTCCATCACACCCTTATGTGGCTTCAACACAAATGCCATTGTACTGCTAGGCATTTCAACAAACACTTTATATGCAAGGAGAGACAAACACCAGCTCAATATCTCCACCATACTCAAGTAAGCCAACAAGATCCAATGAAACCAGGAAACAACTCAAGCAGAAGTCTCCAACAGCCAAACAAACCACCAAACTAAGATTTTCTTAAGGATTTTCACCTGAACCCTTGAGACCGTGAAGAGGATCTTTTCCAGTTGATTCAATGTCCACGTGGGCCTGCTCGAGCTGAGGACAAAGGGATCTGCAAGGATCGCTCTGATACCATCTTGTTTACAGCAAGAATCAAGAGATTAGGGATTGAGGAAGAAGAGAGCCATTGAGGAAATTTCTGGAGAAGACACCATAGCACACAACTCTTCTTCTCTTTTTTATTACATTCATATTCAGTTTAGTCCCTCCCCCTTGGAGGTATTACACCAGGGCTACACATTACATAACAACAAAACACCTAGTAGCTTACAAGATGCAAGCCTTCATTTTAACGAAGTGAGATTAACACAGGCTAACCCATCTTCAACAAGCCCGGTCTTTGACATCTTCATCGACAAGCTTCATGAAAGGGAGAGGATGACTTGCTATAAAAGGATTTGTATTGCTCATCATCAAGATATCCTGCTCGTCATCAACAAGGAAGGACCAAGCAAGAGTGATCTCCAATTCACATTCACCAATGACACATGTTTTTTGACTTACGTTGCTGGATTCTGGTCTGAAGACCACACGCCCACTGATTTCACCAGATTCTGGGAAGGTCTTTATGAGAATTTCCAGCCTTCCTTCCAATTTTACAGAAACAACTTGTCTTGATAGATCCACGTAACCCTCTTTATCCACAGGCACTGTTCCGACACTTGAATCAAGGAGCAAAACATGCCTAGATGGGCGCTCAGTGATGTCTTCATCGTGGTCTTCGTGTATCGAGTAGCAAAAAATTTGGATACCATTTTCAGACGACAATGAGCCATGTTTAACACGGACACTGAGGATAGTGGCTTGTATCGATTGTCTAAGATGCTCACAGCGTAACTCTATTTTGCAGAAGTACCCGTCCAGGAGAGTCGTAGAAGAAGTGTGAAGATAAGGATCACAAGAGAAGGCTCTAGTGATCAGTGATATGTCTTTGGATTTGGTTGTGCCCTTTACTTTTAGTTGGATTTCAATCTTAACAGTGTCTGTAGACATAATTGCACGAGACGGTCCAATCAAGTGCAAAAAGGGATCCTGAGAGCATTATCATTCGTCGTTAACTTTTCAGCAATGATACACTAGCACCGAGAGAAAAACAAACAAACCAACGCGTACATACCTCTTCCGTGAGAATTTGGCAGTCATCCCTGGTGCGAAGAAAGAGAAGGTTGCGCCGATAGTCCACAGCATCTCTGGCGGCGACCACACCGTACACCTCTAGTGGCCATTGGAGGTCTTGTATTTGTATTTCTGCAACTTTAACGGAGTAGATCTGCATGGTCGTGGTGACATTGGAGAACAATGGGGCGTGGCCTGGCATGTAGTGTGTGAAGAGCATTGGGCTCAGTAGCGCTGCATGCAGCCAAGTGAAGTATGTGTTAGAAACCAATTTGCTTGAGACATGCAGCAAGTGGAAGCGGGAAATCAAATTATAACTATAAAAACATGATAGACAAATACTAGATTACTTACTGGAATCTTCAAAGCTGACGGAATTGCTGCGTCTGCGAACTCGTTCCCAGCTGCTAATGTAGGAAGCGAACAAAGTCTCCTCGATCTCCACCTTGTCCTTTATCACCCTCCGGTCCCCGGTCTCCTCATCTCTGTCAATCCGTTGCAATTTCTGCGCGAAATCTGGTACCCATGTACAGAGCTGGAAAATATACGCGGATATCAAATGTATTGCCGCGATATGGCGTGCCAAGCGCTTATCTGCAAACATGCATGCCGCCAGGAATTTCGCTTTTGTTGATGAGGAGGCTAGCTGGCGCATGTCGTCCCACATCGCATCGAACTGGTCGAAGAGCAAACCCCCTAATTTGAAGCTATGCCTCGCCGGCACCACGGTCTCTGACTCCATGTTTCTGGTCGATTTGGCTGCGGACTTGGAGACCCTTACCAGCAGCTCCTTGAACTGCTTGGAAATCGATTTTCCACCGTCGCCAATCTTGCTCCGTATCCTGGGATCGGCCAGACGGGCGATCTTTTCCGACAGCTCCAGCATATCCGGTTTGCACTCCAGTAGATTCTTGTGATCCGTTGATTCGCGACCTCCAGCCTCAATCATCTTCTTCTCATACGCCTGGATGCAGCGGATACTCTGCTGCATGAGGATTGAGGACTGACACAGCTCCTCGCTTAACACGGCCTCGCCACCACTTCCCTTCGAATTTCCTTCGGCCGCCATCTCCCCGCCGCGTCTACCTCCTCGCCCGGTCTTCTCCGCCATAGTCGGCTGGTCGGCGCTGACGAAGTTTTTTTTTTATTGAGGGATCGGCGGTGGCGAAGTTGGACTGATCGGGAGAGAGAGGCAAAGACACACCTAAACCGGACGGCTTGTCCGTCTTCGATCCTAGTTCCTCCTCGTCTCAAACTTATTAGCCTTTCTTTGATCCAGGCAGGGATTACTTTTTTTAAAATGGGGAAATGTCACCCAGCTTCTGCATCTAAGGGATGCACACGTTTTTTTTATTAGATTATTCACAATACCTTATAATAATAATTACAAAGATCGAATCAAAGCCACCAAAACTAACGACATTTCGCTAATCCTACATCACCGATGAGGGGGGTCAATGAACAGAGCCAACACCCTGACATCACACCAACACGCATCATGAAAAAACTGAAGGCCTCGACAAGTCGCCCAATGGTGAGCAGCTGGCACAACCAGGCCGGCAGACCCTCCGCGCGCCAGAAGTCCTTGCCGCCATCGTCTTTCGCATACCTATCTTCAGGAGAGATCAATGCAATGACCTTGCGAGGCCTGCCACCAACGCTACCACGACGCTAGACAGCTCCACCACCCTGCGCACGTCGAACATGACGTATCCGACGATGCTACCCCGCCGCATCACGCCGCCGAGATTCGCCGTCTTCAACACGAAAGAAAAACGCCGCTCCACCTCAGGACCCTCCAGCTTGCATCTGCTCCACAGACGATGCCCCCGGGAGGGAGAACGACGACGTACGCCGCCATCGCCCGTTCCGGGATCGGATCTAGGATTTCTCCCGGAGCAGCACGAGTAAGAAGCCGTAAATTGCGACGATGATGCCTTCAAGAAGATAATGGAACGTGACGTCTCCATCGTCCGCCATGACCAAAGTTAGAGCACGGTTTTTACCGGCAGCTATGTTCCCCAACTCGTTGTTGGGACTGGACATGAGATCAAAAGATCCCCATAAACAGCCCCAATCTAGCCTCCCGCCTCCGACGAAGAAGACGAGCGCCACTGCCATACCCGGAGCTGCCGCCCCAGGCCACCTCATGACGCGGGAGAAGCGCAGGAAAACGCCGCAGCTGCAGGGAGGATCGAGGGCGGACACGCGAGCCCGCCTAGGCCCATATGGGCCCAGATCGGAGACCCGCCGTCGAACCCGGCTGAACCGCCACCACGGCGCGCCGCCCTGGCCGTCGCTGCCCCGTCGTCGCCGTCGATGAAGTGGAAGGAACCGGTGGAGGCCGCATCCAATTCCTCCCGTCGCCGGAGGAGGTAAAGGCCGCCGCCACCACGCCACCGGGGCATTTGCCCAGCAGCGCACAGGACGGCGGCGGCAGGAGAGGGGACTTGAGGAGGGGACGGGGAGAGGGCTGCCGGTGGCCTTTCAGGCGCCGCCGCGCGGGGAGGGTTAGGTCATGTGGGGGAGGGTTAGGTCCCTCCAGGCATGGATTACTGTGTATTACTGTATATATCCACCGTGTCTTTTGTACATTTGAGTAACAGAGATTCGATTTTTTACTTCGGTCGTTTCAGCAGACACTTCATCACGACAGCATTCCAAAAAAAATTACACAGGAATGAAATAGAAAAAAAGACAACCTAGGGTCTTGACAACCATACTAGTTTAACCAGTATTTTAATTGAATGTTCCAACATTTATGGTGCTACCTAACAAAAATTTCAACAAAAAGAATATATTAATATTGTGAAGTACTATTTACATTTAGCCTCTGCAACAACTGAATCTAAGGTATTACAGATGCACACCACTCTAATAGAAAAAAGTAGAAGAAAAACAAAACAAAAAACCCGCTATGGTGATCAAAACCTTGTAACTGCAACACAAACCACTGCCAAGACAGCACACATAGTTCACGCTTTCAAAACAATATCTTCAATAAAGCCATTGTAAGACACTATCAATCAAGGTCAGACCTTGGAATTTTTCCCTCGAGCAAGTTCATCCTCTTAAAACAATGCCTTTAATAAGATCATTGCTGATCACAACCAATTAAGGTCATACCTTGGATTTTCACCCTGAAAGATAAGACTATGTACTCGTCGTGCACCGCTACTCCCGCTTGCCGATGTTATTGTGGATATACTTCATGAATATACCAATGACATTGTCCAAAACCGCCAAACTTGGGTGGCCCACAGGTAGGTCCAACTAGGCGGCCCAGTTACTGATTGACTAAGATAGAGAGTTTGGGATGAGAAGCTCTAGCTAGATCCGCACCTACATAGTTTAGCCAGACCCTTACGTGTACTATAATTTGTACCTAGTTAGGATAGTGCTAGTAGAGTCTGGCCTGAACTACTTCTTGTGAGCTCTATATCCTTGCGCCTTTTTATAATCCAGATCCCAAAAGCCCTTGAGGCAATTCCCTCATTGTAATCGTGCACTTGGTGCCCTTATAGCAAACTATAGTAGCACGTAGGGTTTCGCCACCATTGTGTGATCCGAAGCTGGGTAACTTGTGTCTCACCGTCTCGGTAGCTCTCCACCTTTCGCCCACCTCTCTCTTTTCATGCTGTGAGGTACCCTCCATGGCATACTTGAAACACCAAGAAAAGTCCTCTTCGCCACGAAGACACAGTCTGCCATTACTTGACCCCATACCTTTTGTCGCCATGAAATTCTCCACCACTGTCTTCTCCATGGAAATGGAAAACCGACATGTCCCATAATTGCAAAAGATAGCGAAGCTTCACGTCAGTCCCTCCGGAAGCTGTACGGCCAGAAATATGGGTGCACACGACCAAATCCCATCCAATCCAACAGCCTAGAGGCATCAGACGCCCAATGGAGATTGCCGGAAAAGCATTCCTAAACTCAACAACGGCCAGATAAATGAGGGCCGACATCAACCAGGACACCGTCTTAACGCGAGAAGAACCCAAGGAAAACCTGCTTTGTTAGGCAGATCGGCAGGCTCTACGTTGTCACCCGCCGTCTCCCAACAATAGACCGGAGATCTGAGCGGGCACCGCCACCATCACCCGCACCACGGGAAGATGAGGAGATGAGCCATACGGATTCCCCCCAACCAGGTGTCGTGCCGCCCTTGCGGCCACATCGACCACTGAAGCAGTTAGGGGTTGTTGCCCGAAAGAAGATTCCCTTTCCAACCACCAGCTTTCTTAATAACCTTATCAATCACTGGTTCTAAATCTTCCTTCCTAAGTTTTTCAAAGTGCAGAGGAACCCCCAAATATTCGAGAGGGAAAGTACCAAGTTTAAAACACATAGCTTGTGCATAAATGTGAGCATTGTCCAACTCAACATTAACATGGAAAATATCACACTTATGAAAAATTATCTTCGTACCAGACATCTATTCAAAACCTGAAAGTAACCATATCAAGTTCATTATAGATTCCGGGATTTTGCTCAAAAAGATCAAGCTATCATCACCATATTGCATGCTAATAATCCTAGAGGGGAAGAATGATCTAAAAAGCCTAGGTATGAGATTATTCCTAGCACTTATAATAAGCATTTCAGAAAAAACATGAGCTACAAAATTAAAAAGAAATGGAGAGGCACAATCTCTCTCTTTCTTACCCCACGACTTACGATTAGTTTCAAAGTAATCACTATTGGTATCATGAAACCTCACAACAGCTCACCCTTTATATAACAAGAGTGAATTCCACTTTTTATCCTATAGTTGCGCATTTGTGACACATATTACCCCATTTAGTGCAACTTTTGAAAAGATATCCCATCTAGGAGTTTTTAAACATGGTTTTACCTTTAATTTAGCATTTTGTTTGTTTTTGTTAGATAGAACTGGCGTATTTCATCGATGTGGTGCGATAAAATGTGTAAATATCGGAGGCCCTCATCTACAATTATTTCCAGACTTCTCTTATCCAATTGTTTCATTCCTCGTGCCTATACTGATATTTTTGAAAGTAGGTAATCACCTCATAGCTTGCCCAATGAATAGGCACCAGAAATCGAGGGTACAAATATTCTAAAATGCATAATCGAGATGATTTTTTATTCAACGGAGCAATTAGTGTCACACCTGCAGAACTACGGGGTAAAAAGTTGAATTCACTCATATAACAATGATTGGATTAGTCCAATAAATTTACGAATGAATACATTATTTTAACTAGAAAGTTCTGGAAGTGATGTTTTGGCTCTTGGGTGTATATGGTCCCTTTATTTTAAAACGTATCATTGATATATTTTAAAGTGTCAAAAAATTCAAAAAACAAATTCACGTGTATATCTTCACATGCTACGTGTGCGCAAAGTCTTACGATGAAAAAATCAACTTGTTCATTTGGGTTGTGTAAAAAAGATAAAATTTGGTGCTAAAAATAAGACTTTTTTGAGACATGTTTTGTCTTTTTTACATAGATCACAAAAAATATCGATTTCTCGCAAAATTGTACGAATGAGCATAGATTGTCGAGATGTACATGAAAAAGTTTGCTGATCTTTAAAAAAAAATATAAATATGTTTTATGGGTGGAGGGAGCACATGCGCCTAAGAGCCGAATTGAATTTCCCGAAAGTTCCTATCTACCTTATCATTTCTGCATAGCATCATGTATAATTTCATGAGCGCAAACCACAGACTCTAAGATAAAACACCCTCTAATAAAGGCAGTTTGATTAGGCGCAATAAGCTCCTCATTGATCCCACCTAAACTATTGGTAACACACTTAGATAAAAACTAGAACAATACCCCGCGCGTTGTAGCGGATATCTCTTTAAAAAATCTAATAAAACCATAAAACTTGATTTGTAGAATATGCAATATTTAGTTGGCCATAGGAGTTGGGACACTAAATTTAATAGCCATGAAATGGATAGGTATTTAAAGATCATTATATTCCAGAGGTGTACGTGATTGATTTAGATAAGGTAAATAACCAAATGATATTGATGGCTTGCATGAAAAATGCATGCACATTGCCGCATATTTTTAAAAATGTCATATGTGGTTACATATAAGAGAACATAATTAACATTAAGTTTAATTCGCAAAGAGTTCTTTTCGTTGTCAAACTATTTCGGTGTTCAAGTTGTACATGACTTAACTATGTAATGATATAACATGAGGGTGCGATATTATCAATCGAGCGGAAAACAAAAGATGACATTGCTAGTTTAATGGTTAAAAATAGATAATATAAATATCTTGCATGTAGAGATAGATAATAAATAAGAACTATTAGTGGGATGAGGTGGACAAATGATTGGCAATTGCACTTAGTGGGGTTTTGTTTTATAAGAAGTATAGATTTGAAGCTACACTTGATCAAAGCAATTGGCCTAAACCATAGTTCTAGCATCATGTTCTTTTGCGGCAAGAGTTAATAAAGAGAAGTTAAGTCTAAACAAATCTAACTTCCCAATATGCCAATCTTTAAACATAGCAAAAATATCATGTTTATTAAGTTCCCAAATTTGTTGATAAAAGAGGAAAGGAAAGCCATCAGGCCCATCTAGTCTTTCCTCAGAGCTAAATAACTTCTTATAAAAATGAACTGCGATTTTCCATACCTGTAGTGTCATGCACAACACCGTCATGGCCCTCCAGAACAACTATATGCTTCCTCCTCCTTTTCTTGGTAGCCATTACATGAAAAACTTTTCTTTAGCACCGAATTTTATCTTTTTTACATACGACAAAAAACAGGTTTTCCATCTAAAACTTATTTAAATTTAGGAGCATATGCTTTTGGGTGTAAAAACGCCTTGTCTAGATAAATGTTTGTTCTATTGGTTTTTTAGATTTTTTTTAGTAGTTGATGAGATTTGTTGAGAAGTCATTAAATCTATGCATGCCCCTCCCTATCGTCCAGGTCCCATCCAGGGTTCGTTGTTGATAGGAAACCATGGAGGTGGTGTTGAAAATTGAGATGTGTTTTTTTTTTATTTGTCGGTGTTTTTTGAATGCTACTTTTTGTCTATGACTTGGTGTGAACATGCGAGCGAGGTGCTACAATAATTTTTGTGCCTCCGATTTGATTCTTCCCCAAATGTTACAATGTTGCTACATACCTATATTTTTGTTGCTACAACCGTTCTTTGATTTTTCTGCAATAGTATTATATTCTTGCTACAAAGTTTCCAGTGAGGGTCGCTGCCAAAGTCGGTTTTGCTAGAGTAGCATCACACACAAATATCTGGCGAGGTTTCCGTCGATGTCTCTGACGAGCTGGATTTTTTTTAGATGGAGCTGATATTCCATTAAACCGAGCGCACAACGAAGTCGCTGGCCACAAACACATGTACAAATTCTGGTGCTCCCTCCAGCCAGATAATATGAGAGGATGTCACCGATTTCGCACCATAGGTCGCTAGAGCGTCTGCTACAGAATTACAGGCCCAAGGGCAATAGTTTATAACAAAGATGCTAAAATTTAAACGAGCTAGGTACTTGATCTCTCTAAAGAGATGGCCATTGATAGCAAGGTCTTGAGAGTTTCCACCGATCGCCTGGAACAGGAGCTGGGAACCGATTTCCATCTGGATTTTTATCATCCCCCAACTGTGAGCCCACCGGAGACTGGACAGGCAGGCAAGTCCCTCCGCTTGGAGCACATCGTAAGCTTGTGGTATATGACCTACACCTGCACCCCTGGTTCACCATTAGAGTCACGAATAATAAAGCCCCATCCTCCAGAGTGGTTTTCAGAAGAGAAGTTGCCATCTATGTTAATATTAAGCACATCCCCAACTAGTGGAACCTAGGACTGTACCCTCTGGTTGTTTTTTTGTCCCGGGCGAAATACTATTCAAATTCCAATGCTGATCTTCTAGCCGGCATTGGGATTGAGCCCTGGAGCTTCTTGCGTTCCCTGCTACAATTTTGTTCCTGGACTGCCACAGCCACCATAACAACCAATTAACTTCAACTTCTCTTGTAGCTCCAGCTGGATAACTTCCTTAATGAACGCATTTGCGTCTTGGCACTGCATCAACATATCTCTTAAGCTATTTAGCTGTAATTCTCTCCATCCTAGTTTAGCAGTCTTACATTTGAGAAACAAATGGGCTCCATCTTCATTAACCCTGTTGCACACAGGGAAAATTGGGTCCAGGTCCATGCCTCTCTGCAGCAAGTTGAGCCTATGAGGGAGACTGTTGTGCGCAATTCTCCAAACAAACAACTTGACCTTCTTCGGGCGTTCTAGCTTCCAAATGGAGTTCCAGTCGAAGCTGTTGCAAGCTGCTTGGCTGCCCATCTGTCCGCCCTCAGCCACATCGTCGATTTGGTGTTTTAGCCGGTATGCAGATTTGACGGTAAACTGCCCTTTTCCCTCGAAGTTCCAGGCCCACTCATCCCCCAGGTCCTCAAAAGTTGGCATAGACAAGATCAGATTTGCATCTTGAGGCCAAAACGTATCTCGAACGAGAGTCACATCCCAAGAACCAGTGCAGGGGTCAAGTAGCTCACACACCCTAGATATGATAGTTTGACCCTTGGGGGTTGCTGTCCTTCTACACCATAGCCGAGGGAGCCAGGGTCCTGCCACATGTTGATTGTAGTCCCATCCCCCACTCTCTTAATGACACCTTGCTTCAAAGATCAATACCCTTCAGGACACTACGCCAGGCATAAGAAACCCCACTACAGGCTTCAGTTTGAAGGACAGGGGTGTTTGGGTAATATTTTTCTTTCATCACTCGAGCGCATAGAGACTTTGGGTTAGTTAGCAGACGCCGCCCTTGTTTTGCAAGCATGGCCAGATTAAAGGCATGTAGGTCTTTGTAGCCCAGGCCCCGTCTTTTTTGGAGCCAGTTAGCTTCTCCCACCCAACCAATGGATCTTGTGTTTCTTTGTCTTGTTGCGACCACCAGTATCGACCAATCATACTGCTTATCTCATCACATGAAATTTTTGTAATATCAAAACATGTCATGGCAAAAGATAGGGATGGCTTGAGCACATGCTTTTATCAAGATTTCTTTTCCAGCTTTGGAGATCATCTTTTCCTTCCAGCCCTGGATCTTGTTCCAAATGCGGGTCCTTGATACAGGCAAAGGCTTTTTACTTGAATTTCCCACATAAATTGGCAGGCCGGGTACTTTCCATTCCTTCCTTCACAAACGACTCCTAGAATAGCCATCATTTTCATCCTCTCACTCAAGCCGGGTTTTTTGCTAAACGCAATGGAAGATTTATCCATATTGATAGTCTGCCTCGAACAAACCTCATACAGTTTTAGGATATGCTACAGATGATGTGCACTTTCCTCTGAGACTTTCAAAAGAATTAGGGAGTCATCTGCAAACAGTAGATGGTTGAAGCTCCGAGCACCATGACATATTTTAATTCCTTCCAGCCTCCCATTTTGATCAGCTTGGTTTAACATGCTTGAGAAAGCTTCAGCACATATAAGGAACAGGTATGGGGAGATAAGATCTCCTTGTTGGAGTCCTCTTCCTGGGATTACCTCTTCCATAAGAGAGCCATTTAACTTGAATCTATATTTAACCGAGGAGCAACACTTCATAATAAGTTGGATCCATCTCTCATCAAAACCTATTCGTCTCATAATTTTCTCTAAGAATTATCATTCCACTCGGTCGTAGGCTTTACTCATGTTAAGCTTCAGCGTCGCATAGTGAACTGCACCGCTCCTCTTGTTCCGCATATAGTGATTAACCTCGTATGCCAACAATATGTTATTCGTAATAAGACGGCCCGGGATAAAAGCACTCTGGTTTGGGGCCATAATCTCTTGGAGGATTAGTTTCAATCTATTTGCCAATACTTTGGAGACTAGTTTATAGACTACATTGCAAAGACTTATGGGATGAAGCTCTATCATTCGTTCGGGATTTTTTTTACCTTAGGTATGAGAGCGACACATGTGTCATTCCATCCAGGAGGAATCTTGCCACAATTCAAGACTTGAAGCACCTCTAAAAGTATAGAGATGGTAAACCTAGAGGGGGGGTGAATAGGTTTCTACAAATTTTAATTCTTTCTTTGCAATATTAGGCTTTGCGGAATATAAAGGTGAGCCTAATGCAAACTAGGTGAAGCAACCTATATGAAGATACAACTATCTCGAGCACGAAGGCTCTCTCAGGCAGTTTAAATCACAAGTAAGGAGTTCGGTTAGAGATAACCGATGGCACGCGGAGACGAGGATGTATTCCCGTGTTCCCTTGCTTTGCAACAAGGTACGTCACGTTTGGAGGGGTGGAGGTCCCACGAAGGATTCCCCACGCCACGAAGGCTCACCCTATTCTCCGAGCCTATCCCACGAAGGAATAGCTCACTCACGTGTGGTAGACTTTGAGGTAGCCTCCAAACCTTCACAATCTTGCCCGGAGCAAATCCACAGCCCGGATGCTTCCGGACTCCTCTTGCCCACCTAGGGTTTCCAAGGAACCCTAGGAAGCAAGCTTCTTGATGAATACAAGGGGGAATGAGATTTGGCTTGGTAGAACAGTAGATCGGGTCCTCCTCTAGTGATTCCCCAGAGGGATTTGAGTTTGGGTGGAGGAGGAGGGAGATCGGAGGCTTTTGGTGTTTCTAATAATGGAGTAAGAGAGAGAGAGAGAGCTCAAGAACAGCTTGTAGTATATTGCCTAAGTGTTCTGAGGTAGGAGAAGGCCTATTTATAGTGTACTTCGAAATATGGCCGTTGGTCACTTGCCACCTCAGCTTTCTTCTCGGAACCGGTCAACCGGACCTGGGGCCGGTCTGAATCCGGTCCGACCGGACCAGCCGGTTGCGACCGGATGCCGGGCCGGATCCTCGTTTTCTTCGTCTGTGGCTCCTCCGGTTGGCGCCGGCCGACCGATCAGGCGCCGGTCTGTCTGGCTGACCGGCGGCAACCGGATTCTTCCAGCTCGGCTTGACGCTTGGCGCCGGTTGACTCCCGTCGACCGACTGCGCCGACCATCCGGTGGCCCGGTCCAACCGGTGGCCGACCGATTTCTTCTGAGACCCTTTTCGATTGTTGTTGAAGTGGGGGTCTCCTTTAGCCTTCTTGTTCCTTTGATACACCATTTATGCCTCATTGCCTAATACCTGAGATAATCCTTATAAACGTATTAGGTCAAATACTCTAGCACGGTGTCATTGTTACCAAAATAATGGATAAGGGTAAAATACCCTTACAATCTCCCCCTTTTGGTATACGATGACAAACCGAGCTAGAGTCACATATAGATATTATGATAAGCTCTCAACCTTGATTCCATATAAGATATTACGACAGCTCCCCCATAATGTGTGCACTTGGAGAGTTTGCGTTTGAATGCAAAGTGCACCATATGTGTAACATGAGAAGCTCCCCAATATCTTTAGGAAACAAGCATGGTATGGACAAGTATATCAAGATATATAAGCATAAAACATGATTATCCTAATAGAGTGAATAAGCACACACATAGTCGTCCATACACGTCCATACACGAATCATTCAAAGTAGCAAATGATTCTCGAGAAATCGAAAGCAAATAAGCACAAGCCATATAAGATCCAAATAAAGCAACTCCCATGGCTTGTGACAATCAAGGAACCCCGTAGTCCTAGACTCTACTCTCTTCTCCCCCTTTGGCATCGAAACACCAAAAAGGCGAAGAAAAGAGGAGAGAAGCTACCGCACCCATCAATAGAACTGGGAGGGTTGGGAGCACGAGCCCGACGGAGTAGCCGCACCACGATCATCCTCATCATCATCATCATCATCATCAAGAGGAGGGGAGGGAGCACGAGCAGTCCGAGGAGGAGGGCCACCATGAGCATACATGGAGAAGTCAAAGTTCTGGATCATCTCATCGGTAATGTGAGGCATCTCCCAAGCTGGTGCAACCACAGGCTCCATCTCAGGGCCAGAAGGAGGAACATGAGCATTCCGTGCAGCCATGAACTCACTCTGTCTCCTCCGTGTTTCCTAGTTAATGGCAAGACTCTCATGTGCAACATCATTGGTGTTCTTGCACATCTGCCACATGCTAGTGAAGAAGCGAGCGGCACCACGCTGAGGGCGCCGAGTGTAACTGGGTCCTGCTGCAGGATCATGCTGTTCCTTGGAACGGCGCTCAACGGTGGGCATCATGGAGGGGACTTCTATGCGACCATCCTGAGTAGGGAATCTGAATGGTTCCATGATGACCTTTTCACCAAACACGTTAAGAGGAGCAGGAACAATGGTGTTGATGAGCCGCTGAATGTACTGAGCATAGTTTGGAGTCATGCGGTCCATCACTGCACGCTTGATCTCACAGTAAATAAGATCACACCCATCAATCTTCCTTCTCTTGTCAGGGTTGCAATAGTACATCAGGTTCAGGTGATAGTTCCTGACTTCACTAGAATCTCCAGACTTGCTGATGAGGTTCTCACGGAATAGCTTGTCAAGAACAAGGTATGAATAGTACATCCCTGAGATGGTGGGAGGCGCAGCTGTTGGGTTAGTGGGGTAGCAAAAGGAGATGTCACCCTTAGTCATCTTGGACCGAGAGTGGATCCTGTACCCTGGAACACGGTCACCACCACAACCCAAGGCCTCACAGAACTGTGTGTAGGTGCAAGAGTACTTTTCCTTGCCAGTCATCCAAGTCATGGTGCGGTCTTCATCTTCATGAAAGTAGACAGTGCAGTGAAACTGACGGACTAGCAGAGGACAGTAGGTGTAATCTTCTTGTGCTTCATCAGGCTTGAGTATCACAAGGTCATATAGGCCCAGACCCTTCAAGGTTTCAACCACAAAGCGGTACTTTGTGGCTTCATGCAAGGCAAGCTCCTGAGGATTGATGACCTTGGGCATCACAACTGTTCCATTCTTCATACTGTCATGATCATCATAGAAGCCCTCCCATAGGGTTGCTTGTGTCTTGGTCCAGAAGAACTTGTCCCCACCCAAGTAAGTCCGGCGCTCATGGCGATATGGATTCACCAACCTCACTTCCCGCCACTCACCGCGGTGTGCATCCGCAAGATTGAAATCTGGCACGACTTCATCATCTTCTTGGGCGGCATGCTTATCCTTCTTCTTACCACCCACTGACTTGGTCCTTCTCCTCTCCGAGCTGCCCGTGTCAGTAGTCTGATGAGCGGCAGGAGGTGCGCGAGTACTAGACCGGCGAGGTGGATTCTCAGCAATACGGCCTCGCTTGGCAACAGTGCCCCGTCGTTCAGGTTCACCACTCCAACTTCCTGTGAATGAGAGAATAGAGCAAAGATAGCAGTGGGGTAAGTGTACATGTCATCAATAAGAGGGGAACCAAAAAGCATAGCATATATTCAAGTGTATTGATGAGATTGTGCGAAAAACTGGGCGATCCGGCGCACAGGCCGGTCCAACCGGGCTGCAGACCGGACGAGCCGGTTGCAAATCCGGTCAGACCGGACGGCACGCCGGGCCGGCCGGTTGAGGGGCCGGTTGACCGGGCGGCAAACCGGATCTGTCGAGTTGTAATAAGTTGCCTAGATTTTCTACCACAAATTCATGCAAAGACTCAAAAACTTGAACATAGATTATAGCAATAGAGTGGAGTATGTGCTTGGTGTTGTGAGACACTCTAAAGGCATGAGGACTTGCAAACCCTAACCCTAACCCTAAGATCTCCTCCAATCTTGTCAATAACTAGCAATGTGTGAAGAGGACTAGAAATTTGGGAGGAAGGGAGAGTACATTACCCGAAGACATTGTTCTCCTTGATCAAGAGAACAAGAAGAGCACAAGGTAAGGCTTGAAAACCAAGAACACCAAAAATTCCCAAACTAGCTGGAGAGGGCTCAAATCCTTCGGTGGAGATGTCCCAAAGAGCCCGATCTATGGTTTGGTGGAGTTTGGGGAGTTCTTGTGGTGGGAACGGCCTAGATCTTGGTGGAGGTGAGCAGGGCGCCGGCCATGGAGGTGTGGAGGTTGCGGAATAATGGGGAAGATGACCCCAAGGGGTATCCCTTCCCCAATTTATAGTAGGCTGCGCGGCCGGCCGGGCGCCCGGTCGACCGGACCTGGCGCTGGCCCATTCGGCCCAGCGCCGGTTGGCCGGTCAAAATCCGGTCAGAACCCCAACCGGCCAGGGGCCGGCCAGCCCAGAATTGTCTAGTTTTGCCTCGTTTTGCCCCTATGCTTTGTGTAAATGTGTGTGAGTGCTCAAATGATGACATGTACATATAGATAGATAGATAGATGATGATGAGATGAGCATAGACATGGGGTTGGAAACACAAAGTTCTCTAGGCATACCCATTGGAGAGAAAATCCAAACAAGATGTGAATAGCAACAATGGGCATGATTCGAAGTATATATCAAGAATCATAAGTCATTTGGAAATGATGTTTGCAATAAGATCATTTGGCCTTATATAGTCAAATCAAGTTGTAATGAAGGCTCAATGAGGGGCGGGGGATTACTCCCCCTATGTGAAAGCGCAAATGTCATGAGACCGCGAAGAGACATGCTTGGGTCCATATAATGACATTGGGTCTATTTATGTTGCACACATAGGTATGCATCGTACCAAGACATGGTAGGATGACTATCCCCATATGTGCTATGCCTCTAAGCTAGATAGCAAGATAAATGCAAGAATATAGTGCAAGAAGTTAATCAATCCAAGTTTTTAGGATCAAGAATGCCAAGTTCTCCTCTCAAGTTAACAAAGCGGGCTTCATCCAAAGGCTTAGTGAAAATATCCGCCAATTGGTAGGTTGTTCCCACATGAGTGAGATCAATATCCTTATTGGCAACATGATCACGTAGGAAGTGATGGCGAATGTCAATATGTTTGGTGCGACAATGTTGAACCGGGTTGTTGGCGATCTTTATTGCACTTTCATTGTCACAAAGAAGAGGCACCGTACCAAGAGACACACCATAGTCTTTCAAGGTTTGCTTCATCCATAACAATTGAGTGCAACAAGATGCCGCGGATATGTATTCGGCTTCGGCGGTGGATAGGGTGGAGTTTTGTTTCTTGGATGACCAACTCACCAATGACCGGCCAATAAATTGGCAAGCCCCAGAGACTTCCAGTCAACCTTATCACCGGCCCAATCGGAATCCGAATAGCCAATGAGTTCAAAGGTTGACCCCTTTGGATACCATAGCCCGAGAGTAGGAGTGAGAACAAGGTATCTTAGAATCCGTTTGACTGCCACTAAATGGCTCTCCTTGGGAGTGGATTGAAAACGAGCACACATCCCTACACTTAGCATGATATCCGGCCTAGAGGCACAAAGGTAGAGCAAGGATCCTATCATGGAGCGGTATACCTTTATGTCCACATCCTTCTCACCGTCACATGAACCAAGTTGCCCCTTTACGGGCATGGGTGTCTTCATTGGACTCGCATTGATCATGTTGAATTTCTTGAGCATGTCCCTCACATACTTTTCTTGAGAGATGAAGGTGCCTTTTGCAAGTTGCCTCACTTGGAAGCCTAGGAAGAACTTCAACTCTCCCATCATGGACATCTCAAATTTCCTAGTCATCAATAGCTCAAAAGCTTTGTTATGATTGGGGTTAGTTCCACCAAAGATAATATCATCAACATATATTTGACATATAAAGAGGCCACCCCCTTTAACCCGCTTGGTGAAGAGGGTGGAATCGACCGTACCCATGCAAAACCCATCATGTAGTAAGAAATCCCTAAGGAACTCATACCAAGCACGTGGAGCTTGCTTGAGACCGTAGAGTGCCTTATGGAGTAAATACACGTGGTTGGGTCGGCATGGGTCTTCGAAACCCGGGGGTTGAGCCACATATGCGGTTTCTTTTAGGGGACCATTCAAAAATGCACTTTTCACATCCATTTGATATAATTTGAAATTTTGGAAAGATGCAAATGCAAGCAAAAGACGAATAGCTTCAAGACGGGCTACCGGCGCAAAGGTATCCTCAAAATCCATACCTTCTATTTGGGCAAACCCTTGCGCCACTAACCTTGCTTTGTTTCGTATGACAATGCCATTCTCATCTTGCTTGTTCTTGAATACCCATTTGGTCCCAATGACATTGATGCGATGATCCTTGGGTCTCTCAACTAGAGACCATACTTCATTACGAGTGAAACACTCCAATTCTTCTTGCATGGCAATTACCCAATCCGGATCGACCAAGGCTTCATGTACCTTAAGTGGTTCAAAACTAGACACAAAAGCATGATGTTGACAATAAGTGATAAGTAATGCATGGTGTCTACGAGTTACCACTCCTCTTGAGATGCTACCAAGGACTTGATCCACTTTCATGTCACTTGCCCTTGTAGCGGCCTTGATCTTCCGAATGGTTCCTTCATGATCAATGAATTCATCTCTTGCTAGTGCTTGATCATGAGGGATCACTTGAGCTTGATCATGAGTTGAGGATGTTTCTTGATCATCATCATGGTCTTGCTCCGTGGAATGAGGATCTTCTTCTTGTTCTTCGGAACGCGACTCATCTTGAGTAGAGGATGGTTCTTGAGTTGCACTTGATGGTTCGGCTTGAGTTGAGCTAGGCTCCACTTGAGCCGTGCTTGATACATCTACTCCATCATCTTGACCATCATTATGAACTTCCATGGGCCGGATGTGTCCAATGCCCATATGCTTGATGGCACTAGATGGATCATCATCATTACCTGCAACACATGGAACAACTTGCTCCACTTGGGAGCCATTATCCTCCAAGAACACCACGTCACAAGATACTTCAATTGTCCCGGTGGACCGGTTGTAGTATCTATAGGCGTGAGAGTTCTCCGCATATCCAACAAATATACCCTCTATGGTTCTAGTTTCAAATTTACCGAGCTTTCCTTTGTTGTTCTTAACAAGACATTTGCATCCAAAAACACGAATGTACATGACATTAGGCTTGTTACCGGTAAGGAGCTCGTATGGAGTTTTGTTGTGGAGGGGACGGAGGAAGAGCCGGTTGGAGTAGTGGACGTAGAGATGGCTTCTCCCCAAAAGTTGTGGGGTGAGTTGAATTCACTCAACATGGTTCTTGCCATCTCAATGATAGTCCGGTTCTTCCTTTCAACAACACCATTGTTGAGGGGTGTAGGGAGCTGAAAACTCATGCTTGATGCCCTCATCATCAACAAACTCTTGCATAGTGTAGTTCTTGAACTCGGTGCCATTGTCGGTCCTAATTTCCTTGATCTCGGATTCATACATACGTTGAGCTTTCTTGGCGAAGGTGATAGACTTAAGGAGAAAGACCCAAGAGTATCTTGAGTAATCATCAACAATGACAAGTCCATACTTGCTCCCACCAAGAGTATCATAATGTGATGGCCCAAAGAGATCCAAATGAAGGAGCTCCAAAGGCCTAGATGTGGTAACAATACTCTTGATAGGATGCTTCTTCTTGAGTTGCTTTCCGGCTACACATGCACTACAAACATGATCTTTCTCAAAAGAAATGCCGGTTAGTCCCACAATGTGCTCACCCTTTAGGAGTTGTTTAAGATTCCTCATGTTAACATGACCAAGGCGGCGATGCCACAACCAACCTTCGTCATGCTTGGCCGCCATTAGACATGTGGAGAAAGAGGGGCTCTCTTTCGAGAGGTCAACCACATAAAGGTTGTTCTCCACATATCCAACAAGGACCAATTTGCGATTGTCACTCCTAAAGACTTGCACATAATATTTAGTGAAATATTAATTGTAACCGGCATCGGCAATATGATATATAGAAAGTAAGTTATAGCCAAGTTGTTCAACAAGCATAACTGTCTCAAGGCACAAGTCCTTAGAGATTGCTACCTTGCCATACCCAAGTACCTTTCCCTTTGAGTTGTCACCAAAAGTGATGCTTGACTTCTTGTTGATATCTTCAATGAATTGATCAAGCACACCTCTTCCTCCGGTCATATGATTGGTGCATCCACTATCAAACACCCATTTTGGACCACCGGAGGAATACCCCTACAAAATCAAGTAGAGAAGTTAGGAACCCATCGATTAATGGGTTCCTTTGCAATGGCAACAATATCTTTAGGTACCCAAATTGAGTACTCTCTATAAGCATAGCCATTAGGAGGGCCAACATAGTTAGCATAGACATCACCATAATAATCAACAAATAATGCATAGTGATCGTTTGGCCCCGTGCGGTCACCACTAGTGGCTTTGCCCTTTTAGGCTTTGCCATTATTAGTGACCTTCTTGTTCTTATCTTGAGCGGGTTTCTCCTTCTTGTAGTTGTTCTTCTTGTGGGACTTGGGAGCATATCCAAGTCCATACTTTTGATTGTTTGACATTTGCTTACTCAAGAGGTCATCCAATCCCATCTTGTTCTTGGCGGTGGTGAACTTTGCAAGTTCCTTTGTTAACCTCCAAGAATAGATGCTTGCTCACAAGAAGATTCATTAGGATGATAGTCGAGACCATATTTGGTCACCAAGGATTCAAGATATGCATTGGTCTCAACATGCAAAGAAAGTTCCTCTTGTAAACGAACATGTTCCTCAACAAGTTTAGCATGCTCACTAGTAAAGGAAGTGGAGGAACAAGCAAGATTTTCAACATCAATGGGATCCTTCATTGATCCAAGAGCCTTTTTGTAGGATTCCTAGAGTAGATCATGGTTCTCTCCAAGTTTCTTGAGCTCATCCTTGATAAGCTTGTTAGCCTTTTCAAGGTGGTCAAGATCCCTAGTGAGAGAAGCATGAGCAACTTCAAGCTCCTCCTTTTAGGCATTGAGCTCTTGGGTCAATAATTGAGCCCTATCAATAGTTTCTAGGTCCTTAACTTTATCAAGTTCATAAGTTTCAATTTGTTGCTTAAGGCCTTGAGATATGCACCTTTCGGTTTTTAGCTCTTGTCTTAGGAGATTGAATCTCCGTTCCTTCTCATTCAAATGATATTCTAATTCCTCAATGGACTCATCCTTTTCTTTGAGTGAGTCCATCAAGAAATCAAACTTGACAAGAGCTTCACCACGAAGGGGCATCTAACATCATAGAGTTCCTTAAGCACAATTAATTCATCTTGATTTTCGTTTTCATCATCAAGAACACTAGATAGGGAAGGTGGAGGTTCCATTACCTTGGTTTCCCTTGCCATAAGACAAGAGCCAATGATTGTAGATGAGGTAGAGTCATCGGAGTCATCATCTTGAGTTATCCTTGCCATGAAGGAGGATCCAACATCATTCTCCGTGGAGTAGTCCTTGGAGTAGTCATATGTGAAGAGTGACCCGGGCTTAGAGAAAGCCAAACCGGCCACCCGGCCTCCTCTCCTCATCTTCCTCTTCATCATCGGACAAGTACTCGGCCCCAACAAAGGCTCTTCCCTTGTTCTTCTTGTATCGATCATTGATTGGGTTTGGCTTCAATCTTGGCTTGACCCCTTTGATGAATCTTGGTTTGTCCACCCTTTTCTCATAAGGGCACTAATTTGAAAAGTGGCTATCTTCATCACAATTGTAGCAAGTTCTCTTCTTCTTCTTGTCATTGAGGAGCATAGGGAACTTAGCCTTGTACTTCTTGGCAAAGAAAGCAAAGTCGGTAGCCATGTCACTAGTTGAAGTCATCTCTTCATCTTCTTCAATTTCATAGTCTTCCTTGCTTTCATGATCGGCCCTAGCTTTGAGAGCAAGGTTGTGTGGCGCTTCATGGTTGTGTGAGGCTTCATCAACACGGTTCATTGCCATGAGCCTCTTTCCCGCTTTGGCCATGTTTTCATTGGCGGCCACATAGGAGACTAGATCATCGGAGTTGAGGTCGGCACTTTTGGTCATGATTTGCAAGTTGAGTGCAAGGTTGGTGTCTTCTTGTTTGACGGCAATCATAGCAATGACCTTGGACTTTATGAATGCTTCATTCATCTCGAAGCCGTCATTGTACTTCTCAACACCGAGTCCCTTGACCCTTACTCTAAGAGCACCAAGTCTTGCATAAGCATCGGCCACGGACTCTCCTTCTCGAATCATGAATTGATGAGCCTCTTGCTTTGCGGTCTCATAAAGAGCGGATTGGATCAAATCGGTGTAGGGATTCATAGAAAACAAAAAAATTCCTACCGCGAGAACGCAATCCAAGCCAAGATGCAATCTAGAAGACGGAGCAACGAGGGATGATCAAGACTAACCCTTGAAGATTTCCAAAGCCTATAAGAGTAGGCTCTTATTGCTGTGGTAGACGATCACTTGCCGCTTGCAAAAGCGCGTAGAAGATCTTGATCACGGTGCCACGATCGGGCAGCACCTCCGTACTCGGTCACACGTTCGGTGTTGATGAAGACGACGTCCTTCTCCCCCCAGCGGGCAGCGGAAGTAGTAGCTCCTCCTTGAATCCGGCAGCACGACGACGTGGTGGCGGTGGCGGTGGAGATCTCCGCGGAGCTTCGCTAACCGTGGGAGAGAGAGAGGAGAGAGGCGGCCAGGGTTTGGAGAGGCCGGCCACCAGGGGCGGCTATGGGCTTGTAGTGGTCAGCCCCTCTCCTATGCCCCTCATTATATAGGTGGAAGCCCCAAGTGTTGGACTACAAGTCTTCGAATAAGACCCGAACCAAAAACCTTCCATGTGTAGGGAAACCTACCCAAGGTGGGAATCCCACTTGGGGTTCCCCTTCCAGGGGGTTGGCCGGCCACCCTTGGGGAGTCCACCTTGGACTCCTCCCTTAGGGTTGGCTGGCCATGCAAGGTGGAGTCCCTCCGGGACTCTACTTTCCATGGTGATTTCTTCGGACTTTTCTAGAACCTTCTAGAACCTGCCATAAATGCACCGGATCATTTCCAAACTTGGAATATGACTTCCTATATATGAATCTTATTCTCCGACCATTCCGGAACTCCTCGTGATGTCCGGGATCCCATCCGGGACTTCGAACAAAACTTCGAACTCCATTCCATATTCAAGTTCTACCATTTCAACATCAAACCTTAAGTGTGTCACCCTACGGTTCGCGAACTATGCGGACATGGTTGAGTACTCACTCCGACCAATAACCAATAGCGGGATCTGGAGATCCATAATGGCTCCCACATATTCAACGATGACTTCTGATCGAATGAACCATTCACATACGATACCAATTCCTTTGTCACGCGATATTTTACTTGTCCGAGGTTTGATCATCGGTATCACTCTATACCTTGTTCAACCTCGTCTCTTGACAAGTACTCTTTACTCGTACCGTGGTATGTGGTCTCTTATGAACTTATTCATATGCTTGCAAGACATTAGACGACATTCCACCGAGAGGGCCCAGAGTATATCTATCCGTCATCGGGATGGACAAATCCCACTGTTGATCCATATGCCTCAACTCATACTTTCCGGATACTTAATCCCATCTTTATAACCACCCATTTACGCAGTGGCGTTTGATGTAATCAAAGTACCTTTCCGGTATAAGTGATTTATATGATCTCATGGTCATAAGGACTAGGTAACTATGTATCGAAAGCTTATAGCAAATAACTTAATGACGTGATCTTATGCTACGCTTAATTGGGTGTGTCCATTACATCATTCATACAATGACATAACCTTGTTATTAATAACATCCAATGTTCATGATCACGAAACCATGATAATCTATTAATCAACAAGCTAGTTATACAAGAGGCTTACTAGGGACTCTTTGTTGTTCACATAACACACATGTATCAATGTTTCGGTTAATACAATTATAGCATGGTATGTAAACATTATCATAAACACAAAGATATATTATAATAACCATTTTATTATTGCCTCTTGGGCATATCTCCAACAGTCTCCCACTTGCACTAGAGTCAATAATCTAGTTTACATTTGTAAAGATATAACACCTTGGCCTTCGGGTGCTTTATCATGTTTTGCTCACGGGAGAGGTTTTAGTCAACGGATCTGACACGCTCAGAAACGTATGTATTTTGTAATTCATTTGCGTCTCAACGCATCACTCATTTCCAAATGAGTTGGCATTAAATATGTTTGATCTTCTGGTGGAACCTTAATTCCGCGGTCTGAAATAAGTCACTAATATTGTCACATACAATATAGCTCCAAAATTCTCACTATCGGAACTACACCAAGTTCTCAAAGAACTTCTTGACTCAAAATCCTCAGTCATTTGTTAAAACAATGACATACTCTGCCTTCGTTTGTAGAATCTGTCACAATATTTAGAACTCTTCTAAATCTAACATAGACAACTTCTAGCATATTGTGCTACCTTTAAAACAACACTTAGTCTAATTTGAGATTGAAATTCTATTTTTATATGTGACAAAACTAATATCGGTGTAACACCTTACAGCGATTTGTTTGTCATTTCTCCATACAAAATTTATATATATATATATATATATATATATATATATATATATACTTGGTTCTTCTTAAGTACTCAAGAATATTCTTACTGTTTTTCAATGATCATCACATGAATCATTCTGGTACATGCTCATAACACTTTTAGAGCATAGGACATCTGATTGTGTACATATTATTCGTGATCTATAATCACTCATGTGTTTTTACTCATTGAGTGTCAGATACACTCAAGTCTTGTTAAACCTTCACATGACAAGAACATTTTCTTAATATTTCTATATTGAACTACTTCAATATCCATCCTATGTACTTTGACTTAAACTTATTTATGTGTTTCAATCTATCTTCATAGATCTTGACACTAAATTTGTTTCAGTCCATATCCTTTCATTGAAATTAATTTCTCAATGAAACCTTTTAATCAAGTATATAATTACATCATTTATAACCAACTATATGTCACCTACATAAAGTATTATAAATGTGTCTTAGCGCTCCCACTTAATTTCTTGCAAATGCAAGCCTCTTCATCGTCCCGATGAAATCAAAACTCTTTGACTATTTCATCTGGTGAAGATTCCAACTCCGTGATACTTACTTCATCCAATTTGAAGTTCGTATACTTATCTAGTATTCCACGGAAGCAAAACTCTTGGTTGTATCTTGTATACACCTTTAATACATACTTCTGATAAGTAATGTATTTTGCCATCCTACTAGCATATCTCATAAAAGAAATATGTAGTGATTACTAGAATAATCCACATAGACTATAAGCATTGCTACGAAGATCTAATCTTATCGTAGTCAACTCTTTGAACTTTGTCGTAAACAATTTTTTGACAAGTCGAGCTTCTTCAAGGATATTTCATCCAAGTCTATAGATCCATTTATTTTCAAAAAGTATTCATCTATTATGGATTTCATGGCGTATGGCCATTTTAACGGAGTCAGGGCCCATCATAACTTCTTTGTTTGTAGTTGGTTTATCATTGTTCAAAATCAATCCTTTGTCCACAAATCATTTATTTGATCACAAAGTAAACCATACCTACAAGGTTCAATATGTACTTCGATCTCCATGGCTAAAACACTTTGTAGTCATGGGAGCCATGATCGTGTGGCCGCTTCCGAAACCAATTCCGATGCTGCGCTACTCTGATCATTATGCTCAGGTTCATAAACCTTATCAAGTTCTATTGTCCTCCCACTCAAATACTTCGCTAGAAATAATTTCTTGGAAATAAGAAACATTGAAAAACACTTTTGTCTTTGTCTACATAGTGGGAAGAATTCCCAATCAATTCTCTGGGATAACCAACAAAGACATTCATCCGATTTTGGTTGTAAACTTATTTACTTATGCTATGCATACCAAAATTTTAAGAAAAGACTATTAGGATTCATACCCATACCATAACTCGTATGGTGTCATTTCAACGGATCATGATGATGCTCTATTAAGTGTAAAAGCGGTAGTCACTAAAGCATAATCCACAAAATATAATGGCATCAATATTTTATCTCATCATTGATCCAACAAGGTTTGGATACGTCTTTTGGATACTTCATCATCACTATGATACTCCAAGAAACGTGAGTTGTAGAACAACTTCATAACTCTCTTAGATGTTCGCTAAAACTCGTAATTCAAATATTTCCACCATGATCCAATCATAGATATTTGACTTTTCTATTACGATGATTTCCACTTCATGCTGAATTTATTTGAATCTATTCAAACTTCTTCCTTATCGAATATATCCACATATATATACTCAATTCATTGTTTGAAGTTTTCATGAAGTAGAAGAATCTCCCGCACACAACTATGCCTAGTGAACCACATACATCATCATGTATTTTTCCACTAAGTTTGTTGCCCGTTCAACTCTTGGCCTATGAACGGTATTTTAATCATTCTCTTTAGAAAAGATTTGCAAGCGCCAAATGATTCAAAAATCAAATGACTCCAAAAATCCATTTGCATGGAGTTCCTTCATGCGTTTTCTAACATGACCTAAATGGCGGTTCCACAAATAAGTGGAATTCAAATCATTTGCCTTATGGCATTTTAGCGTCAGTGTTATGTATGTGTGTTTCACCATTAAGATTTATAATAACTTATCCATTGTACATGGAGTAATGTCATAATTTGAACAACTCATTGTTTTTATTTGACCAGCAAAATAACAATTTATTAAGCTCTTTATTATAAATTCTAAGGGCTAGATAGAATGCCAACGACGAACATAATAACACTTTATTTTTGTTCCAGACGTGCATTCCTATCATATTCCTTGTCAGTCACTTAGGCCATTGTATTCTTGTATTGCGTTGTTTTGTATGACACTTCATACCAACCAATATGGTACTAATACCCAAAAATTTCATGGTGTGACCTAACTAGGAATATAACCATAACATGTATATCATTTATATACACCTGAGCTAGACATTCTAGTCTTTTCTTTCTTCTCGCCAATAATCTTTTGTTTTCTTTTAGCTTTCCTCATTATTCAGAAAAACACATCAACTTCAATAACTTCTCGGTTTGTTGGTCATATACCAATAACCTTGAGGTTCTTACTTTGAAGTTGATCATCATATGACAAGTGTTCCGATTTCACTATTAGTAACCTTGTAATATGATGAACAATTTCACTCATAATTTTATCCATTGTATCATGATGACTTTCTGAGACCATGTCTGTACATGCTAGGCTCATAAAGTTTTAACCTTGGTATTCGCATGTGCAAATCCTTGCACCGTTGTATGCACACGTAGAATCTATAACATCCGATCATCACGTGATGCTTCAAACGACGAGTCATAGCAACGGTGCATACTAAGGACGATCACTTCATGGATATGCGAATATCGTTAGTGCCCCAATAGTTGGAGGATTGGGACGCCTTGCGTCTTCAACCTTCGTACATTCCCATAAATCTTATGAGTTTATGTAGTCTCACCAAATTATATTCTATCATCTTGCAATAAGGTCTTAGATATCACATATATCTCATACCTTGATTATTTCAAAACTAAATTTTCAGCTCCTTACTTTTCAAACAGATTTGAACTTCAAGTTTCATGGAGACAAGATAACTTTAGGTACTAATTGAAACCATAGCTCTTTGAATCAATAATGTGAGGTTTACTAAAAGTTTGCAATAGGACTTAATCAATTCTTGATTCTTTAACAATACGGCACCAGTCCGTAAAGTTATTTGTCGATTTAACAAGATTTCTATCTCAATTACAAGACTAACGCATAGTAGTAAACAGATGCCAATTCTACAAATTAATTCAAAATACTACTCAGACTATGTTTATGATAATTAGTTCATGTTTTAATCTAATTACTAATGAACTCCCACTTAATACAACATCCCTCATAGTTGTTAAGTGGTACACGATCCAAATCCACTACACCAAAACCGATCATCACGTGAGATGATGTAGCTTCAATGGTGAACATCAACATGTTGATCATATCATCCATATGACTCGTGTTCAACCTTTCGGTTTCCGTTGTCCCGAGGCCATGTCTCACATGCTAGGCTTGTCAAGCAAACCCAAGTATTCCGCGTGTGCAACATGGCTTACCCGTTGTATGTTGAGTTTATCAGATCCAATCATCACGAGATGCTTCAAAACGTCAAACTATATCAACGGCATACGAGGGAGAACACTTTATTATCTTGATATTAAAGTGAGGGATCATCTTATAATGCTACCGTCGTTCTAAGCAAAATAAGATGCATAAAGGATTAACATCACATGCAGTTCATATGTGATATGATATGGCCCTTTTCTTTGCGCCTTTGATCTTCATCTCCAAAGCACGGACATGATCTCCATCATCAACGGGCATGATCTCCATCATCGTCGGCGTAGCGTCAAGGTTCATGGCGCCGTCTTCATGGTTGTTCACATCATGTAGCAACTATTACAACTACTTTGAAATACTACTCAACATGAAATTTAAAGACAACCATAAGGCTCCTGGTTGCCACAATACAATAATGATCATCTCATACATATTCATCATCACATTATGGCCATATCACATCACCAAACCCTGCAAAAACAAGTTAGACGTCTCTAATTTGGTTTGCATATTTTACGTGGTTTAGGGTTTTCGAGAGAGATCTAATCTACCTACGAACATGAACCACAACGGTGATACTAATGTTGTCAATAGAAGAGTAAATTGAATCTTCACTATAGTAGGAGAGACAGACACCCGCAAAGCCTCTTATGCAATACAAGTTGCATGTCGAGCGAGGAACAAGTCTCATGAACGCGGTCATGTAAAGTTAGTCCGAGCCGCTTCATCCCACTATGCCACAAAGATGCAAAGTACTCAAACTAAAGATAACAAGAGCATCAACGCCCACAAAACCATTGTGTTCTACTCGTGCAACCATCTATGCATAGACATGGCTCTGATACCACTGTAGGGATTCGTTGCATAGAAAATAAAAATTTCCTACCGCGAGAACGCAATCCAAGCCAAGATGCAATCTAGAAGACGGAGCAACGAGGGATGATCAAGACTAACCCTTGAAGATTTCCAAAGCCTATAAGAGTAGGCTCTTATTGCTGCGGTAGACAATCACTTGCCGCTTGCAAAAGCGCGTAGAAGATCTTGATCACGGTGCCACGATCGGGCAGCACCTCCGTACTCGGTCACATGTTCGGTGTTGATGAAGACGACGTCCTTCTCCTCGTTCGGGCAGCGGAAGTAGTAGCTCCTCCTTGAATCCGGCAGCACGTGGTGGCGGTGGCGGTGGAGATCTCCGCGGAGCTGCGTGCGGGAGAAGAGGAGGAGAGAGGGGCGGCTAGGGTTTGGGAGAGGGGGTGGCCGGCCACCTAGGGGTGCGGCCAAGCTATGGGCTTGTAGTGGTCAGCCCCCTATCCTATGCCCCTCATTATATAGGTGGAAGCCCCAAGTGTTGGACTACAAGTCTTCGAATAAGACCCGAACCAAAACCTTCCATGTGTAGGGAAACCTACCCAGGTGGGAATCCCACTTGGGGGGATTCCCCCTTCCATGAGGGGGTTGGCCGGCCACCCTTGGGGAGTCCACCTTGGACTCCTCCCCTTAGGGTTGGCTGGCCATGCAAGGGAGTCCCTCCGGGACTCTACTTTCCATGGTGATTTCTTCCGGACTTTTCTAGAACCTTCTAGAACCTCGCATAAATGCACCGGATCATTTCCAAACTTGGAATATGACTTCCTATATGAATCTTATTCTCCACCATTCCGGAACTCCTCGTGATGTCCGGGATCCCATCCGGGACTTCGAACAAAACTTCGAACTCCATTCCATATTCAAGTTCTACCATTTCAACATCAAACCTTAAGTGTGTCACCCTACGGTTCGCGAACTATGCGGACATGGTTGAGTACTCACTCCGACCAATAACCAATAGCGGGATCTAGAGATCCATAATGGCTCCCACATATTCAACGATGACTTCGTGATCGAATGAACCATTCACATACGATACCAATTCCCTTTGTCACGCGATATTTTACTTGTCCGAGGTTTGATCATCGGTATCACTCTATACCTTGTTCAACCTCGTCTCTTGACAAGTACTCTTTACTCGTGTATGTGGTCTCTTATGAACTTATTCATATGCTTGCAAGACATTAGACGACATTCCACCGAGAGGGCCCAGAGTATATCTATCCGTCATCGGATGGACAAATCCCACTGTTGATCCATATGCCTCAACTCATACTTTCCGGATACTTAATCCCATCTTTATAACCACCCATTTACGCAGTGGCGTTTGATGTAATCAAAGTACCTTTCCGGTATAAGTGATTTATATGATCTCATGGTCATAAGGACTAGGTAACTATGTATCGAAAGCTTATAGCAAATAACTTAATGACGTGATCTTATGCTACGCTTAATTGGGTGTGTCCATTACATCATTCATACAATGACATAACCTTGTTATTAATAACATCCAATGTTCATGATCATGAAACCATGATCATCTATTAATCAACAAGCTAGTTATACAAGAGGCTTACTAGGGACTCTTTGTTGTTCACATAACACACATATATCAATGTTTCAGTTAATACAATTATAGCATGGTATGTAAACATTATCATAAACACAAAGATATATTATAATAACCATTTTATTATTGCCTCTTGGGCATATCTCCAACAATCGATTCCCTCTTGGAGTACTACGATTCGATCCCACAACTCTTTAGCGGACTCTATGTCATTGACTTGATCAAGGAGCTTGCGGTTGATGCCACTCCTAATCTTGTCACGTGCGGAGGCGTTGAGTTGACGGTTGTAGAATTCGGTGGAGGTCAACCGAATGGGATCTTGTGGCTCCCGGTATCCATGAACAATGATCTCCCACAACTCCACACTGCAGCTGCGAATATGAGATTCCATAGAAGATTTCCAAAAAGGAAAGTGAGTTCCATCAAAATGGGGAACATTCCCACTATGGTTTATATGAGGCATGGGTGAAGTGTTTTTGGGATAGTCATGGTTGACTTCGCGATAGCTCCCTAGTGAGTCCGAAGCCGTACTAGGAGGCCCACTAGTCAAGTTCTTAAGCATGGTAGACATCTCTGCCATTTGGCTTTGTAGCTCATCCTCCTTTTTCTTCTTCTCGGCATCATATGCCAAGAATCTAGATTTCATCTCTTTAACCGAAAGGTTAGAGTTTTCATCTAGACCCTCGAATAGTTTTTCCATCTCACTCTTAAGGCGGTGAAGCCCTTAATAAGAGTCCATGCTCTGATACCAATTGAAAGTATAGAGATGGTAAACCTAGAGGGGGGGAATAGGTTTCTACAAATTTTAATTCTTTCTTTGCAATATTAGGCTTTGCGGAATATAAAGGTGAGCCTAATGCAAACTAGGTGAAGCAACCTATATGAAGATACAACTATCTCGAGCACGAAGGCTCTCTCAGTTTAAATCACAAGTAAGGAGTTCGGTTAGAGATAACCGATGGCACGCGGAGAACGAGGATGTATTCCCGTGTTCCCTTGCTTTGCAACAAGGTACGTCACGTTTGGAGGGGTGGAGGTCCCACGAAGGATTCCCCACGCCACGAAGGCTCACCCTATTCTGAGCCTATCCCACGAAGGAATAGCTCACTCACTTGTGGTAGACTTTGAGGTAGCCTCCAAACCTTCACAATCTTGCCCGGAGCAAATCCACAGCCCGGATGCTTCCGGACTCCTCTTGCCCACCTAGGGTTTCCAAGGAACCCTAGAAAGCAAGCTTCTTGATGAATACAAGGGGGAATGAGATTTGGCTTGGTAGAACAGTAGATCGGGTCCTCCTCTAGTGATTCCCGGAGGGATTTGAGTTTGGGTGGAGGAGGAGGGAGATCGGAGGCTTTTGGTGTTTCTAATAATGGAGTAAGAGAGAGAGAGCTCAAGAACAGCTTGTAGTATATTGCGTAAGTGTTCTGAGGTAGGAGAAGGCCTATTTATAGTGTACTTCAAATATGGCCGTTGGTCACTTGCCACCTCAGCTTTCTTCTCGTCAAACCCGGCCAACCGGACTGACCGGACTGTCCGGCTGAATCCGGTCCGACCGACGGGACCGACCAGCCGGAGACCGGATGCGGGCGATCCTCGTTTCTTCGTCTGTGGCTCCTCCGGCTGGCGCCCGGCTGGGCCGATCGACCGTGCGCGGACTCTCCGGTCTACTGACCGGCGGCAACCGGATTCTTCCAGCGTCGACTTGCAGCCCGGTTGACGCCGGTTGGCGGTTGCCCGGCCGACCGGACCGTGCATCCGGTCTGTGCCGGTCCAACCGGTGGCCGATCGATTTCTTCTGTAGACCCCTTTTCGATTGTTGTTGAAGTGGGGGTCTCCTTTAGCCTTCTTGTTCCTTTGATACACCATTTATGCCTCATTGCCTAATACCTGAGATAATCCTTATAAACGTATTAGGTCAAATACTCTAGCACGGTGTCATTGTTACCAAAATAATGGATAAGGGTAAAATACCCTTACAACCTCCGAGGTCACTTGATTCCCAATAAGTTCCCAGTAGAGCTTGTAGAAGATGGCCGGCATACCATCTGAGCTAGGAGCCTTGAGGTCACCGATGCAGTTAAGTGCCATCTTGATATCTTCTTTGGTGAACTCTCGTAAGAGCATGTCGTTCATAGCTGGGTTAATCCAGGGAACGACCTGCTCCAGCAGCTCATTTGTGCGGCTACCTACATTAGAAGTAAACAACTCATTAAAGTATTGGGTAATCACCGCCGCCATCTCCACCTCTCCTTCCACCACCTCACCATTATCTTTTTCAACTTTCTTATTCTATTGTTCTTCCTCCTCTCGGAATCAAAAGAGTGGAAGTACTTCGTATTTTTATCTCCCTTCTCAAGCCAGTTAATATGGGGTTTCTGTCTCCAATAAATATCCCGTTGTGTTTCCAGTTTTTCCAGCTTGTACCGCAGAATGTGCTCTCAGTCGACCTGGTTTTGAGAGATAGAACACCTTCTACAGACTTCCAACTCCTTCACTTGGGCTATGCGTTTCTCCAGGTCTCCGAGGGATTGCTTACTACAACATTTCACCTCATCTGCCACACTACACAACCTCTCAGCTACCGTGGTATCAGCATTGAGCCAGGCATTATGTACAATAGCATCACAGTTCTCCTCTTCCAGCCACTTAGCCTCGAAACGAAACAGGCTAGTGTCCTTGTTGGTTGGGCGCTAATCCATCTCATCATCCACATAGATAATAATAGGCCGATGGTCAGAATGCCGAGGGTCCCCATTTACCACCTTGTAATTTGGAAAATGATGGCACTAGTCATGCGTCGCGACCGCTCGATCTAGACTTTCTTTGATGTAATGTTCGCTAGAGCGACTGTTGTTCCTCCAGGTAAAAGGAACTCCCAAGAACCCCAGGTCATGTAGACCACAATCTTCCAGCGCCTCCTTGGATTTGGGGCCGGGCCGCCCCACCCTCCTTATCAGAATCAAACAGAATTTCGTTGAAATCTCCAGCATAGATCCAAGGGAGCTCGCTATGATGTTTGATAGTTCGCATGAGCTTCCAAGTTCCTTCATGTTTCTTAGCTTTTGGGTCTCCATAAATACCTGTGAACCTCCACTTGAAACCATCTGGCATGGTAATAGTAGCATCCATATGATACCTCGATTTTAGACCAGTTGAGAGATTAATACCATTTTTCGAAAAAAGAGCCAAAACTCCACTCCGTCCTTCGCAGTCCTTTGCTAACATGTTTCTCAAACCCACCTTCCATCTAACTCACTCCAATCTCGTCTTATCCTGTTTTGTTTTGGATAAGAAGAGCATGTCGGGGTCCTCCTTCTTCTGGAACTCTAGAAGACTGTGAATTGCCGGGCCATTCCCCAAACCCCGGCAATTCAAGCTCACTATTTTCATTGATCCCCGCAGGGCTGTTCCGACAGCCCCGCGAACATCATCAGCAACCCAACTTTTGTTTCGTTTTTCTTCACCTTCTTCATAACTCTCTCGTTATCAATCTCCATGTCATCAGTTATGCTAGCTCTTTTTACTCCTACTGTGACAGCCAGGCCAGCCACAACTCATGCATTCTCCCTCTTGCTTCTTTTGAAAGCCTTGTGCTTTCCTCCTTTATGTGTAACTCCCCTACTTGGTTCATGCACTACAGCAGCAGCCCTCTTCTCCACTTCCCCAGCCGCCCTCGCCACCGTTTCTACAGCACCCGACATTGTCACCATGACCTCCTTCCCCTTCCCATCACCTTCTTTTTTCTGCTTCCTCCATCTGTGCAGCCAAATCGGTATTCTACTCCTCTGCCTTTTCTTCCACCTGCTCTTGACTGTCGCTAACACTGGGCTGCAACTCAGTTGCGCTCTTCTCTTCCGTGGAAGCTGGTACAAGATTCTCTTTGTGTCCCCTTTCGTTTCTATAGTGATATTATGATTTGTTTGCTTTAAGGGGCTAGTAACCTCCCCTTTATTTGTTTGCTTTCCAACAGTTTTTAGAAGAAAAGGCCTGTCCTTGCGCCAAGACAAGCTGTCGCTTCCCGACCCACTTCCTCTGCTACCAAAACTCCCAGATTTCTTGGAGTCCCAGCTTTTACTAGCACTGCCCACAGATGTCATTGCCTCCCGCCCCCTCTGACGAGGGTTTCTTTTCAGCCATTTACCATATTGTTGGGTTTCTCCTTTCTTCAACTTGGTAGAGCAGCTCTTGTCCGTGTGGCCTATAATGCCACAGGTGAAACAGAAGTCAGTCAAGAATTCTTATTCAAACGAACACCACCTCATCTGCCCCTCATCACCAATTTGCACCATCTTGCCCCTCATAAGAGGTTTTGCAATCTCTAGCCCGACCTTAACATGTAGATACCACCCATAGGCCATCCCATCTTCATCAGTTTCAACATCAAGGAACTCCCTTATCTATGCTCCTATAACTGAACCAATCTCCCTGTTCATCATACCGAGTGGGAGTTTGAACACACGTACACAGATCGAGAAGCTAGCAAATTCATACTCATCAGCAGTCTTCATATCATCAAAATCCTCTAGTACCAGCAGATCGTTCCCAAACATCCAGGGACCCTCATCTAGAGCTTTGTACTTACCACTGTGGGCTTGGTAGAAAGTGAAGAGGAAAATGTTCTCACCCACGTTCTTGCAGTGAATCCCGCGCAACGGGCACCAAATCCTTCACAGTGCATTCGTGATTCATTTCGCAAAGGCCGGCTTCTTTGAGAATAGCTTCCCCATTGCTTACGGGTCCCCGAACCCCTTCTTTCCACCACTTGCCCAATCAATCTTCAGGCCCTTCTTTTCCGCCTCCGAAAGCTTCAGATTTTTCATCAACCCCTCAACTTTATCCATTCTTGCCAAGCTACTCGAACAGAACACTGGAAAATACCAGGGATTTGGGTGTATTACGGTCGTACACCCTAGCACCGCACGAGAGGATGTATGGTGGTAGGAGCGGAAATGAGGATTTTTGAGGTGTACAATGGAACAAGGGAGGGGACGGGGAGCCAGACAAGTTGGGACGCGAGCTAATCGGCGACGGGATTGCCGTAGATCTAGAGCCGCCGCCGGAGTCACCACAAGAAACCACCCGTCACACTAGGGACGAACCAGAACTTTCGAGCGTTGTGGAATTATTTACCGGCCGCCTTCCGACGAGCTTGGTTTTGCTAGAGTAGCACGCTTTTTTTCCTACCTAGTCTTTGGCGAGGTTTCCATCAATGTCTCCAAGGAGGATGGTCTCTGCTACAATAGCATATTTTTTTGCTACATAATCTCCGGCGAGGTTTCCCTCGATGTCTTCGATGAGCTCCAGTGACGTTTCCGGCGGTCTCCGACGAGGTCTCCGTGTTTCATGGGTGAACCCTTTTTTTTTTGCTACAATCGCAGTTGGTTTTGCTGCTTTTATGGAAGCAAAAGTGGGATTTTGTTGGGAATATGGTTTTGCTCCGAAGGTAATGTTTTTTGCTACACCGGTACTTGATGGAAGCAAAAAAAAATTGATCACCCGATAGAGGCCCAACACTGCCCACAATGAAAAGAAAAGCTCCTCCTATTTTCCACATAAAAAATGAAGAGTGCAGCTATTTTTTTAGTTAGTGTAGCTAAATACTCCCTGCTTCCCAACATAGTAGGCATATAGTTTCTGTCGAAGTCAAATATTTAAAAGTTTAACCAACTATACAGACAAAAGTATCAACATTTATGATCTCAAACCAGTACCGTTAGAACCATCGTGAAGTATACTTCCATGTTATGTGCATTTGTTGTTGTACATGTTTATGTCTTTTTCTACCTAGTTAGTCAATTTTGAAAATTTTGACTCTAATCAAAACTATATAATCTATATGCATCCTATTATAGTTTGAGAAGGATGAACTATTTTTTGCAGATTTTTTTTGGTTCAGGCAGGTCGTGAGATCTGGCAAGAAGTCATTAAATGTATGTCTGCCCCTTCCCAATGCCCAGTCGCAACGTGTGGACGGTGATCCATCCTCGATCTTGTCGAAGGATCTCCCAAGACACGTTCTTTCACGTGAAAAGGCCCCTCCTGCTCGCAGCTCGCACGCCACCGTCCTGATACGATAGGCGACGCAGTAGCACAATTACGCGCTCCTCCGAGGGCCTAACCGCGAAAAAGCCGACGACGGGGCGAGCGAGAGCAGGAAGGAGGAGGAGGAGGAGCTTTCCACTATAGAAATGGACCAATCCCGCCCCGCCTCCCCCCAAATCCCCCAAATTTGACTCCTTTCACGCCCAATTTTGGTTCTTTCTCCCCCCCTGCCCTCGTCGCGTCCGGCTGTGGTCTAGGCGGCGCGATGGGGTACCTCAGCACGGTGATCGGCCACCCCACCGACGGATCGCCGGTCAGCGGCGGCGGCCTCAGGTGTGACCGATTCCCGACACGTTTTCCCCCTTTTTTCTCTGTCCGTCTCTGATCTGTTCGAGCTGCTGTAGTGGCGTTTTAATTTCGTTGCCCCCCCTCCCCCGTGTAATTCGGCATATGTTGCCTCCCGCGTCGCACGGAATATCCACAACCGGCTGTGAGGATTTTCTTGCGGTGAGCAAGGACTCTGTTTGTTAGTTGTAACTCATAAACCATTTCTATTTGTGCGATGAGCGAAAGGTATTTTAGGAAAAACATGGTTGGAGCTAGGCTGTTGCTTTAAGCAGGACACATGCCACACCTCTTTCATGTGTTATGGTTTACATAGCCCAAATATGTTGCACCCACACTATCTAGATGCGAGTAAATTGTGACGGTTATTCTAAATCTATACCAAATGAAATGAAACCCTTGAGATTATGAGTTGTGCATGGTAGCATAAGACCAGAGCACTTCTTAAGTTCTTATGCATCCTCGGTGGTTCACCATCCAGCTAAAGTAAGTTAATGAATGGTTAGGATTATCAGTATTTTGTTTGGGTACCAGCGTTGCCGGTGGCTTCAGTCCCATCAGGCCGGTCTTTTGGGATGGAGAGGGCTCTCCGCTTATGGGCTGGGCCCGATGCGCCAAACGCCTCAACGCGACACGAGTGTGTGGATATCAGTCAATTTTAGCTGGATATGCTCAGCTGCACACACCTATTGACCCGCATACAAAGTCTTGATAGTCCTTCCTTTCATACTATAAGACATGTTTCATCTATGAATCTAGTCATGTGTCATGTTGCATCATGAGTTCATGACATGGCAGTAATCCAGATACATGCAGTGATATGTTTTATCTACTCTGCGAATGTAACTCTTGGGGTCTCTAGTATTTTAGTAGCTTCATATTTATGTGATGTTGTCATTGGCCAAAAGACTAGTTGGATAGGATTGTCACTTTGTAGTTATTATACCTATTTGCTCAGCATTTCTCATTTATTTTTATGCCAGCCAGAATAGTAAGTTTAGCTATGGTTATGCGAGCTCTCTTGGGAAACGGGCTTCCATGGAAGACTTTTATGAGACAAGAATTGAAAGTGTCGACGGGCAGCTTATTGGTTTATTCGGAGTTTTTGATGGTATGTATCATCTCTCTTGAGCGTAGATTTCACGTTTAATTTTCTGTAAGATTATAACTTCTCTAAGAGTGTGTTTCTGAATTTAGCATGCCTTGACATGCCAAAAGATCACACTGATATTTCTTATGTTGGACTTGAACCTGTGTAGTATAATGTTTGTAAAGGGCGTACCCAGTGCTGAAAGCCCCCACACATTGTGGGGTCTGGGGAAGGGCATTTCTAGGCAGCCTTTCCCTTGCATTTTATTTTTGCAAGGCGGCTGATTCGAACCCAGGACCTCCAGGACAAAAGTGGAGATACTCTACCACTGCGCCAGGCCCGCCCTTCTGTGTAGTATAATGTTTGTACAACCATAAATTATTTTCTCTTAAAATGTATATTATTTTGTGTGGCTAGAACAACAATTATTGCAAATGTATAAAGTATTTGAATCTCGCGGGTGGCACAGTCTTAGAAGTTAAAGTTGAACAAGCAGAACAAATTTACCATCTTTTTTCTGAGTTAGATTGCTCAATGTCTGGCTTATTTTACAGGTCACGGTGGTGCTAAAGTAGCTGAGTATGTCAAAGAGAATCTCTTCAGCCATCTTCTTAGGCATCCAAAGTTCATGAGTGAAACAAAAGTGGCTATAGGTATTGCCTTGTTCTTTTTGCTATAAAGCCGCTGGAACACCGAGTTGTGTAAATACAACTAACAGAATCGCTGCATGGTATTATTATCTGCAGATGATTCTTATAAAAGTACCGACAGTGACTTCTTGGAATCTGACAGTACTCAAAACCAGTGTGGGTCAACTGCATCGACTGCTGTACTAGTCGGCAATCGTCTCTTTGTCGCAAATGTTGGAGACTCCAGGGCTATCATATGCAGGGGAGGAAATGGTAATCAGCAGTTAACACTTACTACTAATATATGTACCCCATCTATAACCTTTTTTTATCGCTTTTGCTTTATATTTTCTGATAATTTGTTTTCGTTAAATCCTGCTTAATGAACATAGCGGAATAGACCAGATCGTTATAACTTGCATTGATTCTCCACCAACATACTAAAGCTTTTCTATTAGATTTGATATCTGTAATTGGTAACTGGGCTTCCAGGTTTTTAGCGGATTATAGAAACATCCTAAAGGGGTGCATTGGAAATAGTTTGCTGCAGATGTGTGTTATGAGGTTGAGAGCTCATGAGGGGCATCTACTCAACAGTATGTTTTTATGCATGCTTGTAAAAGTTAAGAACATATTTTATGATTGTTTTGTTATTACTAGAATTGTTCTAAGGTTTTTAAATGTTTGCCTTGTTGTTTTTTAAGATGAGGTATTTACCCCACATATGCTATTATTCTTCTTTCATGCTAAACTAGGAAATAGCCTAATAGAGGCTCCACACATTTTGATGGTAAACTAATTCACTGGGAAGTTAATTAGAGGAAAAACAGTCTAACCGTTCTATACTTAATCTGATCTGCTTGTTTTTTGCAGCTGTACCTGTTTCAAAAGATCACAAACCTGATCAGACAGATGAGCGGCAACGCATCGAAGAAGCAGGAGGTTTTGTGATGTGGGCAGGTACTATGTGATGCCTTCTCTCCAAATTTACTGGATGGAATATGACTGCGCCCCTAACAATCGTACTTTTTACATAGGAACGTGGCGTGTTGGTGGTGTACTTGCTGTTTCTCGCGCATTTGGTGACAAGCTCTTGAAGCAGTATGTAGTTGTGGATCCAGAGATCCGGGTATGAATTCCTGGAGAGTTTAATATTTCTTATATTACTTCTCTCTCTAAATGATATGCATGTGAGTAGGCATTCATTTTCATGACCCTTGTGTGAGACACTGTACCAATGAAGGAACCACTTAATTTTCTTTTTGTCTAAGCAATCTTGAGGGTCTTAGGAATATGTTTCTGTATGCTCACCTTTAGCAAATGATGGTTGTGTTTAGTAATGCTTTGCTGGGTTATAGGAGGAAATCGTTGATGAAAGTCTGGAGTTTCTCATCCTCGCAAGTGATGGACTGTGGGATGTGGTCTCTAATGAGGTAATTCATGAATACAAAACAATTTCAATATATGTATTATCTGTATCATATTTTGTGTGTTTGATCTGCCCTCCTGCGCAATGTTTCTAATGCAGGAGGCTGTCGACATGACCCGATCGATACAAGACCCAGAGGAAGCCGCAAAGAGGCTCCTGCAAGAGGCCTACGTGAGGGAGAGCAGTGACAACATAACCTGTGTCGTCGTGCGCTTCTTTCATGGCCAAGGGAGTAGCGGGCCTGCTTAAAGCTGGCACGAAGGTCTACTCTCATGTGGCTGTTGTACTATGATGACACATACACGCCTTAATTGATGCTCCACGGTTTTAACGGAGAGCAGCTGGAAGGACACGTGTGCTCTGATGTGAGAACATGACTCAGGAACGAGTGTACCTTAGCCTTAGGTTAACAATAAATTTGCTAGTGATTGTTCACCGTAGTTCTGTTGCAGATATTGTTGATCTTAAGATTGTTGTGTTTGTTGTTGATTGTGCCCAACCATGTCTGTTGTAATATCCAAAACTGCCTTCATGTGACATGTGAGTGACTATTGTTGTACTAAAGTGTAGCGAATGATAAATGTATTTGATTTGTCGGATGTAACTCGATTTCAATGCTTTGTGTTTGTGCGTGTCTGGAGGGCTGAATCTACTGCATGTACATAAAAAATGAAGTGTTTTGTTGGCCTTGTACAGTGAATAACATGCAAAATCCAGACACGGAACTTCAGACCATAGGATGACGCTGACGATGTCATGCTGCTAGAGTGCTAGACTCCACGATGCATCTGTGGACTTTATTTATTTTTCCTCGCCTGCACACAGCAGCGCTCCCAGTCCCAGCATTGTAGCATTGCTATCTCCTTCACCTCCGTCACTAGTTTCTGCGCTGCTCCTTTGGCCAAGGACGTGTCGTAAAACCTGATCATGGTGTTCGTTCCAAGAAACTCTGCATGTCAAAGATATGTTATCTGAATTCACACGATGATACTGTTAATGCCACGGAGTTAGCGGTCTTTTCTCAAAACTGACCACTATAAAACTATCCACATCTGCAGAAACTTATGTTTCACAAACAAAAGTAATTTTCTGTTGGCAAAACTAAAAGGCACCAATAAGTAGATTGTCCAATAACTCATATTGAATCTATGCATTCCCTAAATTTTGAAACAGCGAACTTCAGATTGTCATCAAATTATCTGTCATGACGTCATCACGGAGAGACATAACCAAAGAATTAGGTAAAAAAAAAAGCAATGTTTTCAGCGGACACTAGAAGAAAAGGAGTGGATGCACCACGGAGAACTCAGTCAATATCACGATTTCGGATCATCAAGGCATTCGAGAAGATATGCCATGTTAGGTTCGGCGAGCGAGCCTTCGTTTATTTCCATCATCGTCCTCCAAACCAAACCAAACCCAGGCAAAATGTCACCACCAAACAACTGAACTTAAGATGAGCAAATTAATTAGGAAGAGGAAGAGGAAGATCGATGAAGAGCAAGCTAGAAAAAAGAGGTTGCAGAGAGGAACAGGTAAAGCTACTAGATAAACTACTCATGCTGGGGCATTGACAGGGTGTTGCTAGTTTGTTACACTGCTCCTGCTCAGAGCTAGTTTGTGAGTAAGTTGCAAGTGTGCAGGGATAGGCACAAGTGGTGGTTTTTATAGGAGACTGAAGGTGGCACGTACTTGGCGCTCAAGGTGTCGTCGCGGTAGGTGTCGTGTTGAATGATGTCATGGCTCCCTCATAGGCTTATTTTTCTCTGCTATTTTGTAAAAGAAAACCATATAAAACATCCTCGTGATGAATTAATAATGTACTAGTGGATCACCTTAAACATCATGATTGCGAAAGTTTAGTTTGTTAACTGCTGCATGTGCTACACACTACTGTTTGTCTAATCCTCTGGAACTCTGAACTCCATAGAAATGAGATACTATGGCTGCTCACTTAAATTGCTTGCAACGTCAAATAGACGGCGTGTCAAGGCGCGCGTCTCCTGCTAGCGTGCTCTGAAGTTGAACTTGGTGCGCCTTAGGCGCTTGCCGGCTGCACCTAGGGAAGATCGGTCACATTTCCACACCGTTAGCTTTAGCTTTATTTCTTCTTTTTTGAAAGTACGCCAAGGTGTACCTTAGTTTTCTAGAAGATAGATAGTCAATTTACATGAAGCTTGTCATGGTTGCTAAGAACCTGAACAAGCACAACCAGCTCCATACAACACTCGGCTACTTCGGGAATAAGATTTGGTTAGAACTATGAATTTAGATCTCAGGTCATTGCGACATAAAACTCCCACTTACAACATTTTATTGTTAGCTTAAAACATCCAAAATCATCCAATATTGTAATGTCCATTCAAGATTATTATGGATATGCATCAAATCGGGAGCGGTGTTTTGGAACATGGGTCCATATGCTCTCAATATTTCGAAATGCATCTTACATATATATATATATATATATTTAAATTGAAACTAAAAGTTCGCACGTACATCTTCACGTGCTACGTGCTCACAAAGTCATTTCATAAAAAATCGACTTATCATGTGACGTGTGTAAAAAAGATAAAATTCAGTGCTAAAAATAATGTTTTTCACAAGATAAACTTTCCTCTTTTTATATAGATCACACAAAATATTGGTTTTTCGTGAAACTTGACGAATGCACGTATATTATGAAGATGTACATGTATAATTTTTGTCCAAATTTTTCGACATTTCAAAATATAATTTTTTAATAGAGGGAGCATACGCACCCGGGAGCTGAATTGAATTTCCGCATCAAATCTCCATTGATTGCAATAGAATATTGAAAAGTGCATCACAGCGCATGCAAGTGATGCAACATCAAAACCGAACCATTGGCATATGGCAGGAGCCAAGCTTCCTTAGGGCAAAACCGGGATGTGGCCCCCCAACCTAGGATATACAAAACAAAAGTTGCTTTGTATTTGTAAATTTCAGCCCAATAATGGTCAATTTGGCCCTACTTCAATTGTTTGGCCTGCCCCGCTATTTTCCTCAAGCTCCGCTGATAGGGGCTTTGAGCAGGCTCTATCTGGCTCGCGGCCAGCAAACCTGATGTTGGGCCAGACTCATGTACATTGCTGCTTCACATGCATCCTGCACTCGATCTCGGATGGTTCGTATTCTAGTTTCTGCTTCGGTTTTTTTATAAATTGGTCAAATTTAAAATTTGTTTAAATTTAAAAATGTTCAAATATAAAAATTAAATAGTTCAAAAAAACTTAACGAAAAATAAAAACATGCAAAAACCGAAGGAAACCAACAGAAGCTGGAAACCCCAACGAAAACCGAAAAACCACGAAAAAGAAAAAAACCGAAACCTCTGATCCCGCTCATGGGCCTGGCCTAGCGCGCCTTCGCTTAAGGCATAATGAGCAGCAAATAGGTCTCACGTGCAGATATGCATATGCGATCATCATAGACAACAAGAGAGAAATACGATTTCCCTAAAAAAAAAACATGATTCATAACATGAGAAAAAACTGCTTGAGGCATACACCAAATTTCTTTGAAAAATGTCGCTATTTGGTAGCTTGTCTATTTTTTAGATTTGGAACCATTGGACTTTTTTGATTTGCTCTACTTTATATGCTTCATCCGTTTTGAAAAGGATATCGCATATTTGTCTAAATATAAATCTGTGATACACTTAGGTTTCTATAACAACTATTGATCCAATAGACAAATCCATGTGCTATTTCTTGCAATACAACCAAACCATATCATGTGCTTTCACTTCACGGAGGGATTCAAACATGTCAATGACATCTATTTCTACCTTTCTAGGTTTTAGAAATGGCAAAAGTCTGAAACAGACCATGTATTCGTAGAGCAAGTCTGAATCAATCTCTCACGTTGAAATCATTGATTTTTGAACCCTGAAATCGCTGATCCCAGACTTCCTGGACGTTTTTTTAGTGCTCTTGTTTGTGCGCTAGGATCAGTTGACTTGGCAGGGATTTGCTAGGAAACTTGAATGATGGTGGGCCTTGCTGACATGCCTTTCAATTTCAGGTACGTATTCTTTGCTCCTCAATCTCCTCCGCAAACTGTGAAGTTTCAGTTTTGGTTGTTCCCTTCCTGCAACTTTAAAGGCGGCGGCCATGGCGACCGGCAGGTGATCGCGGTGGCGGGAAGACGATCAAGGCGGCACACTTCGTCCCCAGCTCCATACCTTGTGCATCAATGTCTCCAGGAGGTTTCGCAACTTCTGACCGCCCCTGACTCGTGACGGCTCCGACCTGCCACTGCCGGCGTCAGAGACTAGCACAGCGAACGAGAGGAATCTGGTAACCACCTGTACCATGTGTTGGCTTATGCGTTGTTAGATTTTTAAGATTTTCAGATTGGCAAAGTGGGGTTTGGACGGTTTTCCCTCTTAGAGTTTACTGAATCTAATTGCAAATTACACATGGTGCTAATTTTCGGATTGTAGTTGTTAGTTATAAATCCAGGCATAATAATTACAGCTTATACATTGTTTTTCATGTAGGAAGTTTTCTGGGAAGAAATTCATGGATCCTCGTGACTCTTTAAATGCCTTTTTCACTGCGGTGGCGAGTTTGTTCGGCACACCAAATAAGCCTCCGCCGGCCGCCGCCACTTCCGCATGATAAGAGTGCACCGGACTATCCTCCGTCGCGCGCTGGCCGCCCTACATTCCTCACCATAATCTGACGGGTGCTCGTAAGGAACTGGGAGGCGTCAGGAACAAAGAGCTTGTTCGCTTATAGGCTGGACCAGCCCACCGTGGGTCAAATCCACTTAACCCACCGCCCCCCTAATCCCCGCCACGTCAGCTGATCCCAGCACACAAACGATATCAGTTGACAAAACGTCCAGGAAGTCCGTGATCAGAGAGTTCAGAGTTCAAAAATTAGGGATTTCAACGTGAGAGCTCGATTCAGACTTGCTCTACAAATACAGGATTTGTTTCAGACTTAACGAAAAATAAAAACATGCAAAAACTGAAGGAAACCAACAGCTGGAAACCCCAACGAAAACCGAAAAACCATAAAAAAGAAAAAACCGAAACCTCTGATCCCGCTCATGGGACTGGCCTAGCGCGCCTTCGCTTAAGGCATAATGCGCGGCAAATAGGTCTCATGTGCAGATATGCATATGCAATCATCATAGACAACAAGAGAGAAACACGATTTCCCTAAAAAAACATGATTCATAACATGAGAAAAATCTGCTTGAGCAATACACCAAATTTCTTTGAAAAATTTCGCTATTTGGTAGCTTGTCTGTTTTTTTAGATTTGGAACCATTGGACTTTTTTCATTTGCTCTACTTTATATGCTTCATCCGTTTTGAAACAGATATCGCATATTTGTCTAAATATAAATGTGTGATATACTTAGGTTTCTATAACAACTATTGATCCAATAGACAAATCCATGTGCTATTTCTTGCAATGCAACCAAACCATATCTTGTGCTTTCACTTCACGTAGGATTCAAACATGTCAATGACATCTATTACTCCTACCGTTTTGGTTTTAGAAATCCTCTGCATACCGAACGGCACTAAACAACTCCGAAAGCGTAATCCTACGAGCCCTCACATTATCCGCCACCGAATGGTTAACACGGGTAATACACGCTTCACGTTTCTCTTTCCACAATCCCGTCTCCCTACAGCCTCGCTCGAACGCCGCCGTCACGACCCGACGCCGGTCGTCGGAAATGGAGAATCCGAAGGGGAAGAAGAAGCGGAAGAGGAAGGGACGCGGCGGCGACCCAGCGGCCGCCTCCTTCGACCGCGAAGTCTTCCCCATCCTCCTCGCCGCCGTCGCGCCAGCCTCTGGGCCGAACCAACGCGCCTCCTCCTCCTCCTCCGCCGCCGCCGCCGCCGCGCGCCTGCTGCGCCGCCACCTCACCCGCTCGCCCCCGGCGCCGCCGCTCTCACCTCTCCCGGCAACCCTCGTCGCGCTCCTACCGCTGCTCCTCTCCTCCAGGTACGCACCCCCTCCCCCTCCCCCTTCCTGCTCCCGCAGCAAACGCACTCTTGGTCTCAACTGCTCTCTTAACCTGTCCGCGACTTGCAACGCAGCTCGCATTCCGTGGCCGCGCTGAGCTGCGAGGTGGTGGGCGCGGCGGCGCTGCAGTCCATGGAGGCCGACGAGCTGCTAGCATCTGATGGCGGAGTCGCCGGTGGCCTGGCGCGTGCGCTGGGGAGTGGCAGCCGGCGAGTTGCCGAGGCTGCCTGCAACGCCGTGATGGACCTCTCGGCGTCTCCAGTTGGCAGGGAGCGTCTCTCGGGCTCCCTTGTTCTGCCCAGGCTATTGTGAGCATCCAAGCTGTTGCTGTAGGCTGAAGCATATTAGCTGTTTTATTGTCTGATAATTCTTTCAAGTTCAGTTAAAAAAATTAACTGGTAGATCCCTGAATTGTTGTTCTGTTCATTCACTAGCTTGTTTTCCTACCGAAGATTCTGAGTATGTGGAAATGTGATTATACTTCAGAAGAATTAAAACCAACCTTAATCTTCACAAGAGTACCTTAAGCTACCTATACATTAACCCACCAGTCATCTGGCATCCAACCATCAGGCGATTACTGTCATGTGATGGTATAGCTTTGCATTTTATCGACTACTTCTAGAAGGATAGCACCACAGTCTGTTTTAACTGATGAAACAGATGCTTTTTGTTTGCACCTCCTGAATATCTTCAGCCAGTGGAATTAACTTCTTTTAGGTATCTATTTTCTCAGGTGGAATCTATTTCTGGGGTTGTCGGCAGCAGGAGTGAGAAGTGCCAAGCAAGGGTTTCAGACCCAAATAAATGGTTGTACTTGATCACTGACGCAGTGGTGCTTATGTTGAACTCCTGTAAAGTCGACAAGTTACGCAATCTGCAACCTGGGCTAGTGAGAAAAGTTATGTGTTTGTTGTATGAAGTATGGAGCAAAGTTCGACTCTTAGAATCATCAGCTGACTGCAGCAACTGGAAGGATCAATTTCAAAGCAGACCATATGAGATAGCGGAGGCTATTTTTAGGCTTTCGATAGACCGTGCTTGTCCTGGTGGCCTGGAACCTGATGAAGTCAGGAAAAGCCTGTTTGGACAAAAGGAATCTGACTTAGAAAACTTTGTCCTTATGTACTGGGAAAGCTCACCTTATTTGTACAGGAGGAAACAAAGTGGTCTGGAAGGGGATCCTGTGTTCACTGCATTGCGTAATGCTTTTGACCTTACAACACCTGATGCTATCATTGAGTCATTTATACAGGGGCTTGTTTCTTGCCCTGCTATTGCTTCGGATGAACTCAACATAGACTCATTTCTCCATGAGGTTCATGATTCCTTGGGTGCTTCTGTGAAGTACAGGCAAGATGTAAGAGTCGTGAGAACCCGAGATAAGACCTCAACAGGATCAGGGATCGAAGAGCATTTCTTTGATGATGGAATGGTTTTCCTGGATGTAGCTGCATTTGTTGACGAATGTAAAGAGGCAGTCAAGAATGGATTTTCAATTGCCTTGCGTGGCATGGAGTTCCGGTCAGAAAAGGTTGCTGCTATAGCTTCTGCTCTGGCTGATCTGTTTGGTCAGCCTTCTGTTGGAGCCAATATATACTTCTCACCTCCAAGATCTCAAGGCCTGGCCCGGCATTATGATGACCACTGTGTGCTTGTTTGGCAACTACTTGGGCGCAAGAAGTGGAAGATTTGGCCCAATACGAGGCCAATATTGCCTAGACTGTATGAGCCTTTTCACCCTTTAGATGACTTGCTGGATGATAGTGGTGGAAGGGTGGAAGTTTTGCATGAAGGAGACATAATGTATGTTCCTAGAGGTTGTGTCCACGAGGCTCACACTGAAGTCGAAGATGGTGAATCTGAAGTCAATACATCCGCCAACTACTCGCTTCATTTGACCCTTGCCATTGAAGTCGAGCCACCATTTGAGTGAGTATTCTTACTTCTGCAAAGAAAGGCATTCTTTGCATGCATGCCCAGTGGTTCTGTTTTTCACCATTTACCTTTGTTACAGGTGGGAAGGATTTGCACACATTGCTCTTCACTGTTGGTTGGAGGAGCAGACACTTGGGTGTAGCTCAGGATCTATCAACTCCAAGTTGGAAGAACAAGCTCCATTATTTGCTCTCCTGCTGCATGTGGCCATCAGGCTCCTCTCTGACGATGATCCTACTCTGAGGAAGGCATGCATGGTCGCGGCGAAGCTCCCATCATTCAGCAACTCCTGTCCAACTTCTCACTCCAACTCTCTCAGAAACCGCCATATGTCAACCTTCATCGAGATACTCAACAAGATCAATAACACCTGCATCCTCAAGGAGGTGCTGAGTTGGATCGAGCTCGCGGTTAAAGGAAAGACGTACGAGCCCGTCCAGTGGATGTCCTGGCTCCGGCATCTCCCACGGCAGCAGCACGGAGACGCGGCAGCTCGCAGTATCGACTTCTGCGACGTCCTGGGACCTTTCGAAGAGCTTCTCAACGTGTTCAGCTCAGATCCTGAACAGGCCTCGGCTGACTTCACCAATTTCAAATCGAGGTTCTGTAGGTGTGCTGCCTACGATGATGCTTGCAAGAGCTTCAACATGCTGCTCCACATGTATAGGACAACTAGGACTCAGTACACAAAGGGCATGCTGGGGCTGCACGGGAGACATAGGAGTTAGTTTCTGGAGTGGAGATCGAATCCTCAATTCCTGGCTCATGGCAGATAAGTTTCAGTGATTACGTAGTTAGGCATATATTTTTGGTCAGTTTATCTCGGTTTTAGTACTCGGATCCACGGATTCTGATGTTACGTACGAGTGGAGTGAGAAATCACGTTGCAAAGCTACAAAAGAAAAGATTCTGAAGCATCTCCACAGAAATCACCAGTTGCAGTTGGTACGCATAAACAACAGCTTGTTTGCAGGAAAGATATACATCTCTGGTACCGAGCAGTTGGACTGACTGAAAGGAATCTCTTAATGCCAGGTCCCGCAATCGTTGCAAATAGATGGCGCTCCTAAAACCGGTGATCTCAACCCCAATTATTGCTGCCTGGTCAGAGCCTTCCAAAATGGTGAAAACTAAACATATCACGATGCAATTCAACCCCGATAAGGTTTTGGGTTTGGAGAGGTCACCTGGGTTCAGCCTGCTTGCCTCTGGAGACAGGATGTGACAATGATGACTTGTTGGATGACAGTGGTGGACGGATGAAAGTTTTGCATGGATACATAATGTCTGTTCCTAGAGGCTGTGTCAAGGCTCACACTGACGTTGATGATAGTGAATCTGAAGCCAATGCATGTGCCAATTACTCTCTCCATTTGACCCATGCTATTGAAGTGCAGCCACCCTTTGAGTGAGTATTCTCCCTGTTGCAAACAAAGGCATTCTTGGCATATGCAATTATGCGTGTCTAATGGTTCTGGTTCTCACCATTTACCTTTGTTACAGAAGATGGGAAGGATTTGCACACATTGTTCTTCACTGTTGGTTAGAGAATGAGCAACCTGGAAGGAGCTCTGGATCTGTCAAGTCCGAGGTGGAAGAACAAGCTCCATTGTTGGCCCTCCTGCTGCACGTGGCCATCAGGCTGCTCTCCGATAGTGATCATACTCTCAGGATGGTGTGCATGGTCGCAGAAAATCTTCCATCATCCAACAACTCCTGTGTGACAGCTGTCTCCAACTCTATCAGAAGCAGCCATGGGTCTCCAACTGTCTCCAACTCTATCAGAAGCATCCAGCAACTTCATGATATACTCAGCAAGATCGACAAGAAATGCAACTTCGATGAGGCGCTGAGGTCGATCAAGCTCACGTGAGCAGCAGCAACCAGCAAGGAGATGCAATGGTTTCTAGGATCGACTTCTGTGACGTACTGGGGCCTTCCAAACAGCTTCTTGACATGTTCTGCCCCGATCCTAAACAAGCCTCGGGCGACTTCACCGATCCCAACAAGCCTCCGCTATAGCTTCTTCTCTGTCCGATCTGTTTGGTCAGCCATCTGTCGGGGCCAATATATACTTCTCACATCCAAGATTTCAAGGCCTGGCCTGGCATTATCACGAGCACTGTGTGCTTGTTTGGCAGCTACTTGGACACAAGAAGTGGAAGGTTGGGTCGTCCAATACGAGGTCAATTTCGCCTAGACTGTATGAACCTTCCACTGTTTAGATGATAGTGGTGGAAGGGAGGAAGTTCTACATGAAGGAGACACAATGTATGTTCTTAGAGGCTGTGCCAACGAGGCTCAGCGCTGATGTTGATGGCGGTGAATCCGAAGTCAATGCATCCTCCAATTACTCGCTCCATTTGACCCTTGCCATTGAAGTTGAGCTACCTTTTGAGTGAGTGTTCTTCCTGTTGCAAAAAATTAAAGCCACAATTGGCTTGCATGTCTTATTGTTCTGTTTCTCACAATTTGCTGTTGTTACAGGTTGGAAGGATTTGCACACATTGCCCTTCACTGCCGGTTAGATAAGGTGAAATTTGGGAGGAGCTTTGGATCTGCGAAGTCCCAGGTGGAAAAGCAAGCTCCATTGTTTGCTCCCCTGCTGCATGTGGCCATCCGGCTGCTCTCCGACAGTGATCCTGCTCTCAGGAAAGTGTGCGTGGCCGCGGCAAAGCTTCGGTCATCCAGTAACTCCAGTCCAGCAGCTCTTCTGAACCCTTAGGAATGTGCCATATGTCAACCTTGGCCGAGTTACTCGACAAAATCGACAAGAGCTGCAGCCTCAAGGAGGGGCTGAGGTTGATCAAGCTCGTGGTCAGAGAAAAAAACGACAAGCCCTTCCATCGGATGTCCTGGCTCCGGCATCTCCCGCAGCATGGTCGGAGGACTGACATTCTGCAACGTCCTTGGGCCTCTCGACGAGCTTCTCAGCCTCTTCGGCTCTGACGGCGAGGGAGCATCGGCCGATTCTGAGGAGTTCAAGTCGGTGGCGTAGGAAGACGTGTGCCAGGGGTTGGAGGCGCCGCTGAAGATGTACAGAACGGTTAGAAACCAGTACATGAGGGGCATGCTGGCGTTGCACGGGAGGCATATGGATGTGTGCCTGCTCGAGTTGGAGATGGAATTCCTCCTAGCTCCAAGGTTTAGCTCGGTTTGGCTACATGAATTCACGGTTTCTGCTGTTAAGAGCGAGCGAGAAATCACGTTGCAATAGTAGTGCAGAGGGAAAAGAAATCTGAAGCATCTGTGCTGAATCACATCAGCTGGTACACGAAACAACGGGCTGTTTTCAGCAAAGGCACACAGTTTTGCTCATGAGCCGTACATGACGGTACCGACCAGCTCGGCTGATTGAACAGAATCTTGTGATAGTAATACCAAAGTTGTGAAATTATTGCAAACAGATGACGCTCCTAAAACCGGTAATCTGGGCCTCCAATTATTGGTGCGCCTGGTCAGAGCCTTCCAAGTTCCAAAACTATGAATGGAAAACAATAACAATGGCCATGCCGGTCAATCACTGTACATATAAACAACCCAGGCCGTTGAGGTTTGGCTGTTGCTCGTGTTTATTTTGATTGGAGAGGTCGCCTGGGCTTGGCCGGCTCGCATGTGGAGACGGACGTGACAAGGAGAGGCAGCCGCATCTTTCATATCCAGAGCACAAAAACACATTGTAAACTCTATCCAAGATGTGTGTGCCTGCCTTCTGAGCGGCGCTTCCCTTTGCTGTCTTTGCCTCCGGTGGTGCTGCAAGGGCCGCCAGAAATCTCGTCCACCCAAAGCCCTATCGCCTAATCAAGAGCCAGATGCCACTGCCCCAGTCGCGGCCACTAGAATCTCTCTCGCAAATCTAAAATACTTATACGCCTCTTGCTCTGCTCCCGCAGATAGATAAATAATTCCAGCGCGATCTCGCAGTCGCCGACCGTTTCTCCTCCTCTCCCCTCGTCTGCGTCTGCCCGTCTGCTGCCGCCTCTGGTGAGTGGTCGAACCAATGCTCAGCTCGCTTCTTCAATTCTATGTTGCATTGGCTGCTGCCGAGTGATCGATGTGGTAATGGCGCCTATCTGCTTTGGTTTGTTGATCAGCTAGCGTTGACAAGGAACGCGGCAGAGTACCTAGCTAGCTAGCTCCGGTAGCTAGCCGAGATGGCGCAGGCGGTGGTGCCGGCGATGCAGTGCCAGATGGGCGCGCTGGGCAAGTCGGCCGTCCGCGCCAGGCCGGCGGCGGCCGGGGGAAGGGTGTGGGGCGTCAGGAAGGCCGCCCGCGGCACGGCCGGGTTCAAGGTGCTGGCCCTCGGCCCCGAGACCACCGGGGTCGTGCAGAGGATGAACCAGCTGCTCGACATGGACACCACGCCCTTCACCGACAAGATCATCGCCGAGTACATCTGGTACGTACGTCCTCCCGATGTTGCATTCTCCTATTACCAAAAAAAGTTGCATTCTCCGGTTCAGGTGAGCGGGCTTTGTTCGCTTCCATTGACTCCCCGCAACACAACACCACCAGTAGCTTCAGATAGGCCAAACCCGCACTTTCTGGGACTAGATTAGTGCCGGAGCAAGCAGATTTGCCCCCTTTTTAAGGTTGAATTTAATTTTCTGTCTAAAGCTTCCAGGGCATGGTGGGTGATGAGTGACGAATTCAAAAGTGCTTGCTTTTTAGTTAGTTCCAGCACTTGAATAAGCTTAGGAAAATGCACATCACGCTTTGCGGGAGCAATAAGGTAGTCTATTTTTGGGACAGAGGTAATAGTACTCTAACAATTCTGCCTTTCTCTCTTCACATTCCGCAGGGTTGGAGGGTCTGGAATCGACATCAGAAGCAAATCAAGGGTACGCAGCCCACTATCTTCATAAACTTGACATATATTTGTTTTTTGAAATGATTTTTATTTCTTCAAGTTTAGAGGATGAGCAGTTGGTTTTGTACGCAGAGTACTCCTTCCTTACTTCCTTCTTGGCTCCTGACAAGAAAATTTAATGCTTGCATTTCAGACGATATCGAAACCGGTGGAGGACCCTTCCGAGCTACCCAAGTGGAACTACGATGGATCGAGCACAGGGCAAGCTCCTGGAGAAGACAGTGAAGTCATCCTATAGTAAGGGGGAAATCACAGTATATGTGTTTCTTCAAGCTTGCATATAAGAAGTATCCTAGATTTATACATGTGTTACTCTATTTATGTTTTTCCTATCCTGTTTCAGCCCACAGGCTATATTCAAGGACCCATTCCGAGGAGGCAACAACATCATAGTACCGTCCATTTTCCCACTTGCATTATTCATTTCTGGTTTTGCTTTTATGCAGCTATACTGAAAGGGTCAATAGTGGACGGTTTACTGGTTTGTTACATGTTGCAAAGTGTCATGTGAGTTAAAATGATTTTTTTTTGCCTTACAGGTTATGTGTGACACGTACACACCACAAGGGGAACCCATCCCTACCAACAAACGCGCCAGGGCTGCACAAATTTTCAGTGACCCAAAGGTTTCTTCGCAAGTGCCATGGTAATTATGCGTTGAGCACCTGTATGCCGTGCAAAGGCCTGCTGTTCTTTTACCTCCCTTTATTCGCCTACAGACTGTAGAGTTGAAAAAACTTCTTTTCTAGGTTTGGAATCGAACAGGAGTACACTTTGATGCAGAGAGACGTGAACTGGCCTCTTGGCTGGCCTGTTGGAGGGTACCCTGGCCCCCAGGTACTGTACCAAGAAGATTGATTTACTATACAAAAATAAAGCTTAGGCTGGCTGAAATACACTTTATTAGTTAAACACTGTTGAGTAGTAATATTGTGCTGAAATATTGCAGGGTCCATACTACTGCGCCGTGGGATCAGACAAGTCATTTGGCCGTGACATATCAGATGCTCACTACAAGGCATGCCTTTACGCTGGAATTGAAATCAGTGGAACAAACGGGGAGGTCATGCCTGGTCAGGTGAGCCTTTGTGTTTATATGTGCGCACGTATACTTATCTTGTGTGAACCAGAGATGCTTTTTACATTTTCTTTCTAATGAAGTGTTTAATAAGTGGAATTTCACAAACCTTATCCATGCAGTGGGAGTACCAGGTTGGACCTAGTGTGGGTATTGATGCTGGAGATCACATATGGGCTTCAAGATATCTTCTCGAGGTACTTCAAGCAATAATCCGTGGTTCCCTAATGTGATGAAACTTTGTTTATTTTCTTTTGATGACCAGAATATGGTCAATAAAGCAATTGGTTGGTTAACCCTTTAGCTGCATGCACTATGAACTTGTGATTTGTTCTGAAACTTCAGTTTTAATTCATTTGCTGAAAACCATCAGACCATTTTTCTTCAAAATATGATGAAACCAAATCCTATAACTGGCCAGCCCTTTGGTCAAATCATATTTCCCATCTGTAAAGCCTTCTAATTATCATCGTACTGACCTTAATCAGAGAATCACGGAGCAAGCTGGTGTAGTGCTCACTTTGGACCCAAAACCAATCCAGGTATATCCCTGTAAGTTGTTGGAAGCACTTTATATATTGAAACTTAGTAAACTGAAGATTAATCTGATATAGGGTGACTGGAATGGAGCTGGCTGCCACACAAATTACAGGTTCCAATCTCTTCTGTTAAATAATCATTTTTCCTGCTTAACATTTACAGAATATCTTGTTGTATATTAACAATACATCAGAAAACCTAATATAGCTTTGCTTTAGTAAATGCTGTGGGGTTCACATCAGAAGGAAATGTATGCTGGGACTAATAGAAAAAAACCCTCCAAATACAAATTTAAACTGGCTATAAATGGGAAACCATTATTAGTCGTCGGTTTTTTTATTGAGCATGATTCAGAATAAGCATTTATTCACATTAGTTAATCGCTAAATTTGGTTAGTTGTTTTTTTCAATACACGATACAGTTTGTCCTTAATGTGCAAGTGAGAAACTATCTTTTCTTGTTGCTGCAAATATAGCACAAAGAGCATGCGTGAAGATGGAGGTTTTGAAGTGATTAAGAAAGCAATCCTGAACCTTTCACTTCGTCACGACTTGCACATCAGTGAATATGGTGAAGGAAATGAACGGAGATTGACAGGGTTACATGAGACAGCTAGCATATCAGACTTTTCATGGGTACGGGTGGAGCAGCCTTTCATTATTTTTCAGCTGTAATTTACTTCATATTTATTTACAAATTATACTAACTACAATACTTCATCTATCAGGGTGTAGCAAACCGTGGTTGTTCTATTCGGGTGGGGCGAGACACTGAGGCAAAAGGGAAAGGTATGTGCTCTCCCTTGGTTCCTGAAACTACTTGCACTGTTTGGAAATGCAGGAAAGAGTTCTACCCAGAAATAAAATTCAAGGACATTATGCAAGCATAATTCTTGGGGAGTAGAAAGCCCTTAAACTGTCTTAACTTGGATCTTAGGTTCTTTAGCTCATTTTACCCATATGGCCATATAACGAATATGGATGCCATTCTGATGATTTTGAATAGTTCTGGGCCAAATCCACGCCCTTAAATTCGCTATTCTGCACCCTCTACGTGTTGAGTGTTATCAATTTGAAAAATGTTCCTTCACTCATACATATCTAGTCACCAACTGATGGCCTAGCTCACAGTTGAAAGAAAAATACATTGGCACCAAATCGATATCTTACTATACTATTATCAGTACCCATTCATTATGACATGGTAATTTGCATGGAACCATACACTGACAGCGCTGCTGACTGAAACTAAAAGGACTTCATCTTCATGCCAACAGGATACCTGGAGGACCGGCGTCCAGCCTCAAACATGGACCCATACACTGTGACTGCCCTACTGGCTGAAACCACGATTCTCTGGGAGCCGACCCTTGAAGCAGAGGCTCTTGCTGCCAAGAAGCTGGCGATGAACGTATGAAGGACTGAAAAGGATGAATTTCTGGAAAAATAAATCGACAACGACACTGTTTGTCGTCCATTCTTCCTGATCTTGTGGTTCCATCGGGGCACTGTCTGTACAAAATTTACAGTTTGTAGAACCACTTTGCCTTTCGCTTGAACTTCACATTTGATCTGGGTCTGTATCTGATTCCACTTGGAACTACGTTAAAGGATAATGAAACACACAGGATTTTGATTCAGCTATTTTATTTACTTTGAATGGTTCATCTTTAAGACTAGTGTCATGGGTGGTTCGTCTGTCTTGAGAATTTATCTATAGCGTTAAAGTTTCTCATGTTTACAAAGCTTTGATGGGGAATGTTGGTGCTATTCCTGCAATTAAATGGATGTGGGATGGTTGTTGTCAACAGAGGCACAAGGTTTTCTTTTGGCCGCTTGTTCATAATTGCCTCAACACCAGGGCCCTGCTCCATCGAAAGAATTTTGTGATGAATGATTATTCTTGTGTCATGTGTAATCAGCAGCATCTTGAGACAAGAGATCATCTGTTCTTCCAATGTTCTTTTGTTGTGCTGTGCTGGCAATATCTCTCTCCTCTTTGGATTTCCGTCCTTTGGGGTAGTTTGATCTTCAAGATACATTATCTGGCCTTAAGCGGGATATTCACTTTGGCTCATAGGAGCATTTGCTCCCATTGTGTGAATCTACATTTCGAAGTGTCAAAAAATTCTAAACTAAAATTTTTCATGTACATCTACACATTTTATGTTTGTACACAAGTTTTTAAAAAAAACTATAAAAATTTGTGGCTCCAGTAAAAAAGATAAATTTTGATGTTATAACACGACTACGTACAGAACATTTTTTTATCTTTTTTGTACACGCCACATAAAATGTTGTTTCTTCATGAAAATTTGTGCACTAACATAGAATGTCACGATGTTCAACAAAAAATTTATGTCAGAATTTTTTGGCATTTTTAGAATTGTTTTTTAATTATTTTGTATAATAGGAGCATTTGCTCCTATGAGCCAAAACGCCACCTCCGCCTTAAGCTTGCTATCTCCAAGCCTTTCTTTATGGAGCTGATAATGTTGATCATATGGTTTATATGGCTCACCCGCAATGATTTTATCTTCAAGGCTGTTCCTCCAATGATTTTATCTTCAAGGCTGTTCCTCCAAGTGTTTACAGATGTCGGAAGAGATTTAAGGATGGGCTTGACCTTGTAGTTCACAAAGCGAAGAGAAAATCTTATCATGGCATAGTCACTTGGGTGGAAATTTTAGATAGCCTTTTCTTTCTCTTTGGGCTTATGGCCTCTTTTATTTGCTCCTCTCAAGCAACTGTTCTCTTTTGTAGACCTTTTAAGCCTTTATAAATAAAATAAAAAATATACAGTGGGGAAACTCACTGTTTAGCCTAAAAAAAGAATTTATCTATAGCCATACCAATATAATGCCATGATACTAACACAAGTTAAAAATCAGTGGCGAAGCTAGAGATTCTGACCAGTAGGGCCAGTTATCTTGTTTATGGTGTAATTTTTCAGTAATGAGCAATGTAAAGAACTACATCAATGAAGATTTCTGAATTTCTACTGGGTTCGTTTGAACACGAGAACTGTATGCAAGCTCTACCCTGTGAAAATAATCACGAAAAAGAAATCTGAATTCTTAAAATGAGATGGAGTAGGATATGGTGAACTTCCCTGGAAAGATTTAACCAAAACCGATGTGTATATTAACAGGAGCAACAACCACCGATTTCTGTGAGCAACACTATGTCAATGTTGCGAACACAATTCAGGAATATTTTTCGGAACATTTAACTACTTCTAAAAAATGCTAGTACCACATTATCAAGTGCCAAAGTACACTAAGGGCATGTCCAATGCTGGACGCCTATTTAGACGCTTGAGCGAAGATTGAATTGGAAATGGATCCTAGCGTCAGCTTAAGAGGCTGCAACTCCAACGCATGCATGAAATTTGCAGGCGCTTGTTTCCCCAACTAACTACCCTGATTTCTGTGCCGAAGTTAACAAGCGCCTGGCTCAACAATTTGCGTCCACGAGTGAAAATTAGCGCCCATCAATAGGGATTGCTGGTTATAACTGCCCGCTGTCCGGGATTGGAATCCTAGCGCTCTGGAATAAGCGCCCGGGATGTACATGCTCTAAGACTACTCATAGTGGCAAATTTGCTTATGTGGCAGTGAGTTAATGAGGAGAGAGGAGGATGGAGTAACATAGCTAGTTACTGTAACATCACACTTCTCAAGATACAATGAGTCTATAAGCTAATTAATGAAGACATATATGATACTACTTTGATGTTACTAACCACTATAAAGGTAGTAACATAGAGTAGTAATTAACATGTGCATGTTACTACTCTATGTTACTTCCCACTATGACTAGTCTAAGTACTCCGACTGTCAAAAAACAAAAAAGTGCCGAAGTACTCCCAGGACAAACACGCACCGTGGCGTAATGGAATGTCCGTGTCTACCGTGCGTGGCTGCGTGCCTACGGAAGATACCCGTCTAATTAGATTAGCAGCAGATGCCTCCGCAGACCACAGTTATGCAGATCAATCATGAATTTCTTTGTGATAATAAGATCATTCATGGACTTGATTATGTCTGCCTTTTGGTTGTGGCAAAGGCCACAACAGCAACAACAGTGCAGTGACGGAAGATACAGAGACGGGAGACCAGGACACTGGAACTAGATAAGAGGATTGGTTGTACACGAACTGAACACCCAGAGACGGCCTATGGATGCTTCTTCTTCTTGTGTGCCGGCGGGGAGCTGCGGTCGTGCATGGCCACCCCGCTGTAGTCCTCGCTGGAGATCAGCCCTTCCGTGACGGCTCTGGTATCCTCATCTTCCTCCTCTCTCCGACCTTCCTTTCCCTCAGCATCGATCTTCACTTCCATCGCTGCTACCTGGACACGCATAGTTCACGAACTACAAATCAAATCACATTCTCCTTAATTTTGCTCCTCATGTGCATTTTCCTAAGATATGAGTTAATCATGAGTAATGATATTTTCTTCTGGGAAGAACTGAACAAACATTGGTGAAGACAGGCACACGGCTAAGTAACAGCTTCAGCTGTTGAACCACTCTGTTTTTCGCGACACTGAAACTTTTGGGGGGAATATGAACTGACCTCATGCTGCTCCTTGAGCTCGCCTTCACGCCGGTAATGAGGGTATGCCGGTTCCTCTCTGCCCTTGCGGCCTAGAACATGTCCTCGTTGAGTGTCCAGGGAGGAGGGGTGAAGAGAAGATCTAGAGGAGGCATCGTCTGCAAGAGTGGCTAAGAGAAGAAGGCTTGAAGCAAGCACTACAGTGAGCAGCTTTTCCATGACGGATGGTGGCTGTGGCAACCGCCAATAATGGAGAGAGCGAGGAGTGGAGGATGCTCGTGTAGCACGCTCTCTCATCCTTGTCTTTCCTCAGTATAAGAGCAAGTCTAACAGGTCCCGTATATTTTCGCTCCGTATAACACGAGTAAAGGGCCCTGTATCCAGTTTTCGCCGGCCAAAAACTCGGACGAGCTAGCAGAGCCCGTATCCCCACCCCGTAAAACAGAATATATTCGGGCCCTTTACTCGTGTTATACGAAATATACTCTGTTAGACTTTTATTCTGTTTTACGGTGTGGATACGCTCGCTAGCTGTCCGAGTTTCCGGCCCCTCAAAACAGGTTTTAGACAACAATTTGCACAACAATTTCACATCAAACATAGCACATCCAAAATATGTGATGCATAATTCATAGTTTTAACATCACAACACGATCATAGGCAATGTTCAAGCCACGGAATTCCCAAATGTGATCAACCATCAACGGATCCATCACCACCGGCGCCACCGCTCGCCGGAGACTCACCTTGATCACGAGCTTGACGCGCAGCCTTCTTCCTCGCAATGATGTCCGCCTTGGTCTCCTTCCACCACGCCAGCTGATCCTCGTCCATGCCGTCGGTGCGCATCATCATGATTTCCCTCTCCTCGGCCAAGAGCTCCTTCATGGTCTTGGCTTCTTTGGCTGCGATCATCTTCATGTCAAGCTCCTTCCTTGCTTGCACCTTGGCAAGCTTCACCACACTCTTCTTGTCGGTGATGAGGAGCTTGGTCTCCAACGTCTTCATCGTCAATGCCTCCTTGGACTTCATGAGTTGATCCAACTTCTCCCGGAAGCTAGCTGCTTCTTGTTCTACCTTGACCCTCTCCTTGGCCTTCTTGTTGCCCTCGGGCTTGCCGGTGTTTCTCCCACTCATGTCCTCCGCTTCATCATCCATGGTGAGAAGTGCCTCCTTCTTGCACTTTGGCTCGTTGTCCCTCAACTTTCACTTAGGAAGATGTTGAAGGATGTCAAAGCAATGTTGGAATTGAAAGTCCTTGTTCTTAGAGCCGACCATTTCCTTGTACCTTTGTTTAGCATACTTGGGCTGCTCAACAATAGTATGAGGAGATGTTTCCACATCATGAACACATAATATGGATAGCTTGCATCATCAACACAAGGAAAACTTACATAGTCCCCCGGCACGCATCCACTAGGGGGTTGTCGGCCACTTGATCCATGGCAGCACTCCAACGAGAACAAGCCGGCTTGATGATGTTCCATCGGCCTTCAAGTGAGCGGTAGGATCTGTCCGCCATGCTCTTCGTGCGAGGCTTCACTGTGGTGCAGATCCTCAATGCGCCGCCGCTTGCCGCCTTGGTCCACTCCGGCACGCATCCATCCCCACCTTGCTCCAAGCTCGGACCAAGATGGTGTCTTCGATCTCGCTGTAGTTCGCCGTACGTGGCTTCGGTCGACGAAGAACCGGCGGCAGCCGGATCAACCTCAACCACCTCCTCCTCGTCACCCTCATCCTCCTCCTCATCAATCTCTTCGACGTTGCACTCGGCATCGAATGCATCCATACCGGCGTCCAAATTCACCGCGGAATCGTTGAGCATGTCCATGTAGGATGTTGTGGACTCAACATCGAACACCTTGTCTACGTCAATGGTGGATGGCGGCGCGCGGCGCATCGGATGGAACGGAGGGAGGAGAGGCGTGGCCTTGGAGGGCGGTGGAGGCGCGAGGCCGATGCGGTTGATGGCCTTTGTCCGCACCTTGGCCGGCGCGACGGCCCGGCCGCCTTGGTCTTCATCCTGGCCCCTCTTGGCAGCCGGCGGGGCTTGGGCCGGCGGGCTGCGCGCGCGGCGGCCGCCGACGCAGAAGAATACCTTCGGGATCCTCTTCTTCGACGGGATGGTGGCGGAGATCATGGCCGACACCGCCCGGCGTTCGGCGCAGCTCCGACGGCGACATCGACCACCGCGGGCGGAGGAGATGCATCGCCGGCGGGCGGCTCTTGCGGACGGTCCATGGAAGCGGATCCGGCCGGGAAGGGCGCGGGAGGAGATCGATCGGCGGCGGCGGCGGTTGGCTTCAGCGAAATGCTTCGCGCGCGTGGAGTGGGCGATGCTGGTTTCACCCACTATCCCCGCTCCCACCCCGCACAAGTAGGGGGCGACGACCGCCCCGTAATCGAAAACAGCAAAAATCGATGCGGGGCCGTTTTACGGGGCGTGCTAGACGACCGGGTAGACGCGAAACCCTCAAATCGGCGGTTATTATACGGGTTTGCCCCTTTTACGGGGTCTGTTAGACCTGCTCTAAAGCGGTGAGACAAGACGCAGCATGGTGCCCCGGCTTCAGCATCTTTGCAAATTAGGTGCCATCTAGAAAAAAGTTGATAGTTGACATTCTTGACGCCTCCCAACAGGTACGCGTCCTCGCGTCGTCCCCCAGGGCGACGCCAGGGCGAACCCTAGCGCCGCCAGCCGCCCTCCCCCCTCGCATCCCTCCCTCCGCCGCTGCCGGCGGCGCCAGCCTCGGTGCCAAAGGTGGTCGGGGGGTGGTGGTGGCGACGATCTGTTGTGGCGGCTGCTGCAGGGAGGCGCGCACAGCGTCCGGGGCGGAGATCCCTTGATGTGCGACGGCAGCTGCTCCCTCCATGGCTTTTCGGCGATGGGTGGTGGTGCTGGCTGCGGGTCTAGTTCCCACATAGACTCGTCGTTGGTTCAGCTGATGGCGTGAGGAGGGGGCAGCGACCTTGCGAGGTGTGGATGGTGTGGTACCGGCGTCCAAGACCGTGTGGCGTGGCAGGCCCGATCTGAGATCTTGGTCGCGTGGGTCTCGGATGGTGCGTCCAACCGATTCCTCCTTCATTTTCGGTGGCTAGCAGATGGCGGCGAGGGGGCATGTTCGTCTGTTTCGCAGTTTGAAGGTGATGGTCCTAGGGTTTCTCTTGCGCGAAGATGGGGACCTTCCTAAGGTCTTCCCTTCTTGATCTGGCCGGAGTGTTGAGTTCCGGAAGGCGCCGCCGGCGAATGAAACAATGCATCTTTTGCCTGGAGTTTGCTGGATCGGGTGGTATTCGGTCGTGCGCATCCATGTTTTTTATTCCAGCCATTTGGTTTTGGAGGGAGCGGCGCGAAGCTCTGTTCGGTGTTGACATCAAGTGACATTTTAGTCCATGGTGAAGTCAGAAGAAGAGAATATCATGAAGGCCGGATCGGTCTAGCTAATGGAGATCAAAGTCTCCGCGCTGTTGAGGAACTTGTTTGGTGTTTCAGGCTTCGCAGCAGTGGTATGAAAGTGGGGGCGGCAACACATGTGAAGTTCAGAGTCCTACCTTTCAGGGTGAAAACCCAAGGTCTGGCCTTAACTGGTTGTGTCTGGCAATAACCTTGTTGGAGGCATTGTTTTGAGAGCGGGGACTATCTTCAGGGTAAAAACTTAAGATCTTTGGTCGGGTGACGACGACGCTGGTGCACTGTTTCCTTCTTGGAGGCGTCTCTTTTGGAGAGTCTGTATTTCAGGTGTTGTCTTGGTGGTGGATGTATTGTTGTTGCTAGGCCTAGAATACTGTAGCGGGACTTTTATTTCTTAGTTTTGTTTTCTCTTTTCTGGCTGTGTGCATCTGTACTGTCATTAGGGTGTTGCGTTGTTGCAGAGGCTGGGTGTAATTGATATCTTTTGATATTAATATATTTTTTTTATCGAAAAGTCTAGAAAAAAGTTTACTCTTCCTTCCAAATTTCATTAGGCATGCATGTACTTTTTTTTCGAAATGGGGGAAATATCACCCCAGCTTCTGCATCCAAGAGGTACACACAACTTTTTTTTATTAAAATTTAAACTAAAATCACAACAAAATCTGTGAAACGAAGGGAGTACAACTGTACAAGTTTGCAGTTCAACGGAAGTTGCGTCTAATAAACAAAATGTGACAGGCTCCACACATAAAAATACTTTTCAGGCTAATCAAATTTCTTTGATATATCCCACATAAGAATAGCCACAGTGTGGCACACCGCACGCATGACCTAAACCGGGATATAAATTCCCTGGTACATGCTCTAGTTCTTGGCTAAAATTTTGGACTTCTTTGACCTAAATGACCCTTAAGCAAACTTTTATTCATCTCTGGCCTTCTGAAAAACCTTTAAACATCTATGACCCCTTATGTTCACGCCATGTTGGATGAAGTATCTGAATTAGAGTACAAACCGATTTGGTTGGCATGTTTTTTCAAAATTTGTGCTGAAAATGTCTAAGTTATTTTATCTAGCCATATGAATGGCGTGACATGCCTGTTTTTCTAACCAGAGGGTCCGAGAACATTCTCAAGAGGGTCCAATATCTTTGAAAACTAGCCAAATTTAAGTGGCCTTACTTAGATGTTACCCATGGGACGCTAAGTGTTGCCCATAGGAAGAACAAAGAGACTCATCAACATAAGGTAACCATACCCAAAAATGCAAGAACGATTAATATTAAAATCATAATAAATGGAGTATGTATTCTTTGAGATGTGTCTTTGGCCCATGATAAAGTTGAACTAGAGGAACATCATAATAGTAAGTCTCATATGCTTGTTGTCTTAGTTTCTTGCTAAGTATAGTTGCTTTAAAAGTTCTTGAGAAAGTTGTATGAAGCTGAGAAAGTGCTATCTTTTCATGGCTTAAGTTAGGTTTCGAGTTATTACATGAGATCAACCAAAACTTTTTCTAGAATTGGCACTCTTTCTCACAAGAGAAGCTCACCATTCCATGCTTATTTTAGGGACTCTAAGGAGTACACGTTGAGCAGTCGTCAAATAGATAGATGGCTTTAGGAATTGTACCCCAAGGACAAACGGGAATTGGTTGAAGGGGAGAGAAATGTTAGTGGTAGCAAGAAAATAAGAAAAGGAGAAGCGACACAACCCAAAAGATCCAAGGATGAAAAAACAAAAAAAAAGATCCAAGGACATCTACGTGCCAATGATTCATCATGCAACTATGCATTTAGGGAGGATAATGAGAAATAATAAATGCAAACTTGGAAGTTTCTAAGAATGCTAGTAACAAAATTGGAATAAGCTAATAGATATTTTGAATTATTATTCATGAGGATGATATTTGAGGAGAAGGTCCTAGAGAAATCAAGGATAATCATGAAGTTGTCTTGGAGAAAAAATCTAGTTAAGAAAAAACCCAGAGCTGGATATTTTAGGTATTTGATCGGTCATATTCATGTGCATAGAAATATTTTTTGAAATATCAAAAAATTCTGAACAAAAAGTTGACGTCTACATCTTGACATTATATATGCTCATAAAGTCGTTTCACGGAAAACCGATACTTTTTGTATCATGTGCAAAAAACATAAATTTTGGTGCTTAAAAAAAGTTTTTCACTGGATATTTCTTCATTTTTTTCACACAAACATGGCATGCATACATATAATATGGAAATATACGCGTCAATTTTTTGTTTAGATTTTTTTATATTTTAAAATATTTTCTCAGGTACCAGGAGCATATGCTCTCAAGTTCAAAAATGGTTTTCCGCATCTTATCGACCCTTTTTACTCGCCGATATCCCTATTATGACAACCAGACTGAACAGAACCTAGCACCAATAGTCTTCACCCAAAATTCCAAATTGACCGATGATATCTCTGCACTCCCATCACCGGCCCATGCCTCACGTTGAGGATGTCGCGGGACTTATCGTGTCTGAGGAAAGGGCTCATCCTCTGTGCATGATATGCTGTGCTTGCTTGCGTTGACAGTGCAAGAGTTTGTGGCTCAAGCTGGATGGCCATCTGGCGCTGTGCCTGACAGCCCTCATGTGGCATGTTTCGGTAGGTTGATAGAGAACTGAACATACAGTGATTATTACTGGGACTTTCTATGATCAGGTCACTAGTAGAAACAAGGGCTTTGGTTTTTTGCTCCAAAGAGCTTTTGCACCGAATTTGGCACGAACCGGTGCAAAAGGGGGTCATTAGCACCGGTTCGTGTTTCGAGGGACCTTTAGCACCGGTTCGTGTTACGAACCGGTGCAAATGAGCTATCTTTTGCACCGGTTCGTAACACGAACCGGTGCAAAAGGGTTCCTCAGCCGCAACACACCACAAACCCCTCTTGGATCGCCTTTTTTAACACTGTAAAATAGAAAAGAAAATGATAGAAAATTCAAAAAATAAAATCTTTTGAGATTCATGTATGTTACGCAACCTACTATTAGGGAAAATTAACAAATTTCAATTTCAATTTTTTTGCAATAAAAGTTTGAAAAATGGTAAAACCGCATTAACTTTTGCATACGACGTCGAAAAAACGTATAATATATCAAAATCATCGTGGGAAAAAGTTACATCCGAATTCACTAGGGTTTACCCGGTTAGCCAATTTTTAGATTCTCAAAATTCCAAATTAAAATATGAAAGCAGGAAGATTTTAGTTTTTTCTAGAAATTTAGGATTTTATATTTTTTTTATTTTTCAAAATTAAAATTAATAATTGCATTCTGCATAAAGATTACTATTAATTTTAGCAAATTATAAGTTTTTCAAATTTTCAGGTTTTAGGTTTGGCAAAAAAATAAAAAAATGAAAAAATTTAAAATAATTATAAATAATACAAATTATAAAGTTAATATTTATTTATTTATTCAAGATTATTATTATATCATTACTTTTGTTTATTAAAAGAATTATTTGAAATTTGAACAATAAATAAATATGACATCGACCGATATGTTAATAGGATTGATATATCACACATACATGCGCGCGAAGAACTTGGATGCGGGATAGAAAGGAACTTGGAAGTTAAGCGTGCTAGTGCTAGAGTAGTGGGAGGATGGGTGACCGAGCGGGAAGTCTAAGCATGAGTAAGTAATTAGACTAGAGATAATGGTAGTTAGAGACTAAACTTGTGAAATAACTAAAATATTAGAAATTCTGAAAAAAGGAAAAAAAGAGGGAGTGAAAAATAATTCGAAAAAAATAATGGTAGCGGGGTTCGTAATACAAACCGGTGCTAAAGGTCCTTTAGGGCGCGGCCGCCACGTGGTGCACCCTTTAGCACCGGTTCGCAACTGAACCGGTGCTAAAGGGGGCCTTTTGCACCGGATCCTTTGCACCGGTTGGGCATCCGGTGCATATAGCCCTTACCAACCGGTGCAAAAGGGCCATTTTCTACTAGTGGGTAGTCACTACAGGAAAATGTGGCATTGCCGTGTGACAAATGAACACGGCAAAGAGGCCCCGGAACACGGCAAAGGCTTTGCCGTGTACTAACACACGGCAAAATATACACGGCATAGATCCCTACGGCAAAGAGCACTTTCCCGTGCTCCTTCAACATGTACACGGCAAAGACCTTTGCCGTGTGTTTTCCACGCTGCACGGAAATGTAAAGTAACTTGACGTGCCGAGATGGAGCTGACGGCGCTTGAACTTTGCCGTGTACCAAAGCACGACTCACGGCAAAGAAACAAATGTTTGCCGTGTGTCCTCGAGGTTGGAGCACGGCAAAGAAACAAACATTTGCCGTGGGTTCTTCAGTTTGGAGCACGGCAAAGAGTCGAAGACACGGGATTTTCCCGTAGTGAGTGCACATGTAGCGTAAGGAGAGTACTACTTCTACTTGTAGCAAGAAATGTCAATTAGGCAAATACTCCATGCATGGACATAATCAAACTAGACTTACCGTGGAATCAAACTAGATGGACACAATCTACTGTAACACCAGATTAACTAAATCGGACGTTGATGTCTCAGCTAACCGGGACAGGGTTACAGATGGCCGATGGCAACTTGGATTCTGTGCATGCCCAACAGCGAGAAGACAATTCCAAACCTTGTGTCTCTCTATATCACTCTATGGACATTTCTAGATTAGAGGCATGCTTGGCAGTATGTATTGCTAGCATGTTCGCTTGCATAGTATTCTAAAGTTGATACAACTCATTGATCTTACTTATTCATTCATATTAAGTAGAGTATGTCATGAGCCGCTATTCGCGGGGCTCGATGCAACGATGTCAGGCTCATGAAGACTTGTTTATCGGACCTGACTTGTCTGTTGCTAGTCACGGAGCTGTCCAATTTTCGACTCCATACGGGCATGTCAACTAAAATAAAGAAAGATAGCATGAGCGGCGAACAAGGCTGAAAGGGGAAGGAGAGATCGGACGATATCGTTGAGCATATAGCATGAGTGGCGGGGTGACGGAGGAAATTTTTTGGGAGGGTTAAGAAATGCTTGGGCGTTAAATGTGGTTGTTCATATACAAGTACGTACCCATTGATATAGTACGATTTTTTCAGGTATAACTAACTTCATTAACAACGGAAAATTCATTTTTGTATATATCGACGTGTGAATTTGTCATGCTTTATAGTATTTATCAATACAAATTTATTTTTCTTACAATACTAAATTAAATTGTATTCTAATGCAAATAAACAAATTGATTTTACGAGTTCAAAACTATATATTTATTAAAATTTCACAGGTGGGTGAAAGGTAAATATGATAAATCTAGGTGTTTTTCACTTGATCACACACACTGGCTTGTCACGATGTACTCTGCCATGATCTGCTGAAATTCATGGTTTCCAAGAGCAAAGTAGATGCACTCACATATCATCATCAACACGTTTGGCGACATCTTACATAACAGACCTTGATATTTCACACTTGTTTATGTTCACCTAGTCCTTCGAGCGACACCATGTCCAGTCATGCGGAAAATAATAATCGCTATACCTTCACATGCTAGAATTGTAATAATGTGTTTACTTATTTATATTGAACTTTTTCATCTCATCATAACTCAGCTGAGGCATTAAAGGTTTGTTGTTTTAATGTTGCATCATTCGAAATACTATATATTTAGGTACAACCAAGAATATTAATAAATTAAACTCGCACTTTAATATATCAAGGTAGAAATTAAAGATGTCATGCAGTGTAATATATATCACCGAAAATATTTATTATGCTGATAGATTAAAATGTTGGTTATTGCAAATTAGAATTTACTTAACTTTGGTTTTAAGATATTTTGTTACAACGGGTTTGGCAATAAATTTGAGAAATTTCAGTTCGTGACCATAAAATAATTTTCCTTAATGTATGATGGTGAGTTTATGTACATCCTTCGCTATATAGCCTTTTTCATTTGTATATGTATCATAAAATGGAGCATCTACAAAACTTGATTATGTGCTTTAGAGTGAGTCCATCCTATCAAATAACTCGGAGTGGGATTTTGAAGGAGAAAAGATGGTACAAGCAAATAGATAGTTCTAGAGCGTATGAAGCATCAATTGGTAGCGTGTCCTCAGATCTCTTTTTTGAATCTTTTTCTTTGGGGTTCTCGTTTCTTGGTCAAATTTACCCTACGTATTATTCACAGGATCAATAATTTATCATTGGCGCAAGCGCTCGATCTGCACTTCATAATAAAAAACATATACTCCTTCCGTTACCAAACATAAAACGTTTTGACCGTTAAATTTTAAACCGCCAAAATGTTTTATAGCATGTGGGAGCTGAGGTAGTTATAGTTGATAATATGCATGTCATTTTTTTGAAGTTTTTTACAATGACATGGCGCTATGGGCGTCGATAGAGCACATCACTCGGATGCAACATTGGGAGCGGGGTAGTCGGTCACCGACACCACGAAGAACGGTTTTATCAGTTTCTCGGTTATGCAGCGTCCACGGCATCATTTTGTTTGGAAGCAGTGGGACGCGCTGGGGCAGAGCACCGACACCTGATGGAGATCGTGTCGGTGCCAGCGAGCTGAAACACTATCTCAGGCTTATTACAGCACATGAATTCTTGCAGAAAGCTCCTGAACTTCCTCTATTTAAGCTCGGAAAAGGAATGGAACCCAGGGCTCCGGCAGGGAGGCCGGAGTGCCGGACAGGCCGACAACACATCACCTCTCCAACCGTTACGCGAATGCCGGGAACCATCACACGATAGCCACCGGCGGGGCATGCATGCAGATGCAGTGTCAGCGACGACAAGTGCACGCCGGATTGGACGGTGCGTGGCCTCCGCACTCTGTCTGATTTGTCTCCGTCGCAGATCCCTTTCTCATGCTCCTTTTTTTTTCCGACGAGCTGAGCATTAAATATAAATACACTGTCTAGTTTTATTCCACCAGTTCGGACATTTGAATTAATTAGCTAGTGCATCAATCTTTTATGGTAACAGAACCAAGAGGTCTCAAGTTCCAGACCCTGCTCACTATACGAATAAACCACATCATTCAACGTTGTTGTTCGACCTTTGTTTAGCCTTTAACATGTTACCGAACAATACTTCATGTCCCGTTGATCCCTCAAAATTCTCACCAGAGCCACAAACACGGGGGCGGTGTGCCACCGCGCCAGCTCTTGCTAGTAGATGAATAAAAGGCATCAGAGTTAGCAGATTGCATGCAAGCATGCATAAACTAGGAACGATGGCATTAGTGAGAACGTTCATTGGTCTCCGTTTCAGAAAAAAGTGGTCTGAGGTTGTTTTTTAGTACTCCGAAAATACCATAGTTTTAGGGATATTAAAGTATTAATGTTTCAATTTTTAGTCACAGCCAAACACATCAAAGTATATATGAAACTGTAGGATTTATGAAAACTGTGTTATTGTTCAAATACTTCACAAAAACGATCCTACCAATTACCAAACACAGCCCCTTATATATATCTGGGGCGCTATAAAACCACTCTTGATCATCGCCTGAATCTTTCAGATGAGATACTTTACGTCCCTTAATCAACCGACAACTCATCCTTCAACTACTAAATAATTTTATAAGACCTGATACACAAATTCATCCCCGTGTATTGACTCTAGCAATTGACACGTGGTTAGGAGAGAGAAAAGATATTGAATTTAGTTGTCTATTTTTAGATCTAAACTATCATGCATGTCATGTGTTAAATGTTAGAGTTGGTACACGAGGTGAATTTGTGGACAGGGTCCAATAAAATTATAAGCACTCGAAAATCATGTCAAGAGAAACAGCCAATGGAATAGTCCACGCCGTAAAAAAGAGAGCTTTAATTTATTAGAAAGCTTTCGCACATAGGACTATATCCATCTATTAGAAAAATTAAATTCTAAATATATTTTAAGATACATTTTTTGAATAAACTTCTAGGTGTACATCGGGATATTCTATCTTTGCAAAATTTTACAGGAAGAAATCATTTTTCATGGTATATGTGTTGGATGTAGTGCCCTAGAGGCAAATAATAAAGAATGTTTATTATTATATATAATAGGTTATAATAGTTTCGTGTCATGTTATAAATTAATAAATGCATCATCGGAAGCATTGATACACGTGTGGTACTGTAAATAAACTAGAGTCCATAGTGAGCATACATGTGTATAGCTAGTTCATTGTGGTCAATCGTTGGTCGAGGTTTCCCAATCATGAACACGTAGTCATTGACAATAAAATTATATTATTATGATAAATGATATGATGGAAATTTTTAGGAGGGTTGAGATGAAATCTTTGGGTGTTAAATGTGGTTGTTCATATACAAGTGTCCATTGATATAGGATAGCTGACTTCATTAACAACGCAAAAATCTTCTTTTGGTATATTGACATACAAATTTGTCATACTTTCTAATACTACCTCGGTTTCTAAATATAATATGTTTTGCTAGGCTAAAATAGCCAATCAAAATGCCACTACCACGTCTATCAATACAAATTCATTTTTTCTTCTACTACTAAATAAATATTGTATTTTATTGTGAGGAAAATAATTTATTTTAAGATGTCAAAAACTATTTATTAGAATTTCCCATCAGGGTGAAAGGTGAAAATCTGTTGGACTTCTGCGACCAACCTAGCTTTGTCACGAATGTGCTCTACCACAATTAATTGTAGTCTGCCACACTCACCAATATTATCAAGCTTGTTGCATATTTTCAAGAGTTGCCGGAAGCTAGAGAGATATAGTAGAATAGCATCATCGGTGCTGTGGGCGATATGGTAAACATTATCGTCTAATATTGCGCATCTTCTGGTCTTGGCCTACATGTTGTATGATGTCTCGACCGTCCTTCCAGTGACAACATGTTCATTGATGCTAGTTTCCTACTAAAAATGTGCATTCACTTATTTATACTGAACTTTTTCATCTGGCCATAACTCACCTCAACATTAAGGTTTGTTATTTTTACGTTGCATCGTTAGAAATACTATATTTTTATGCACAACCAAAAATATTAATTTAAACTCACTATTTAACATCATGGTAGGAAGATGTCATGCAGTGTCATATATATCACGAATTTATTTATGTTGCTAAAATAAATATTTATTTAATTTTTAACAATTTTTGTTACAATATAATGGGTTTGGGAAGAAATTTGAGAAAATCCACCTCCATCAATTAATTTTTCCTGAAATGTATGATATCTTGTTTACATACATCCTTTTCCATATAGCCTTCTTGATTTATATATGTATCCAAAAAATGGAGCATGTACAAAATTTGATTATGTGTTTTACAGTCCGTGAATCCTATCAAATAACTAAGAGTGAGATTTTAAAGGACAAAAAGTTGCTGTAACCAAATACATAGTTCTAGAGTGGGTGTCCTAGAATTTCCTCTTTGAGTCTCTTTTTGGGGTTATCTTTTCCTGGCGTATGCGCTTGATCTGCACTTCATATCATAAACATATACTCCCTCCGTCCCAAAACATAAAACGTTTTGGCTGGCTGTTAAATTCGAACTGCGAAAAACGTTTTACATTACGAAACCGAGGTAGTAGTTGATAATATGCATGTCATTTTTTACATTGACAGGCGTGCAATGGACGTCGATAGAGCACATCACTCGTACGCAACATTGGGAGCGGGGAAGTCGGTCACCGGCGCCACGAGGAACGGTTTTATCAGTTTCTCGGTCATTTTGCTTGGAAGCAGTGGGACGTGCTAGGGCAGATGACCGACACCTGATGGAGATCGTGTCGGTGCCAGCTAGCTGAAACGGTATCGCAGGCTTATTACAGCACACGAGTTCTTGCAGAGCTCCTGAACTTCCTCTGTTTTAGCTCGGAAAAGGAATGGAACCCAGGGCTCCGGCCTCCGGGAGGGAGGCCGGACAGGCCGACAACACATCACCTCTCCTACCGTTACGCGAACGCCGGGCGACCTGACCATGCCACGACAGCGGCCGGGCGGGGCATGCATGCAGATGCAGTGTCGGCGACGGCAAGTGCGCGCCCCGCCGGATTGGACGGTGCGTGGCCTCCGCACTCTGGCTGATTTGTCTCCGTCGACCTCGCAGCGTACAGGTGCGTGGTCGATCGATCCCTTTCTCAGGCTTCTTTTTTCCAACGCACTGCATCCTGCGCCGCTTCCGTTCCCACCATAAGCAGCTTTAGCGTTGTCAACTTAGGATGAATCGACAACCAGCTAGCTACGACTCCACTACTGCTACCACTCCTTCCGCCGTAGTGTGTGCCTCCATCGACACACAAAGAGTATCATGGATTCATGGGAAATACGTAGGGTTTAGCTAGGTGAACCGCTTCACCCGTGCTACTTGTACGTGGATCCCTGTACTGTACGTGACGAGACCTCGCCAATTCGCCATGTCAGGCTTTGACTCCTGACAAAGATATACGCTGCCTTTCGACGAGCATGGCCGGCTTCGTAGCAAAGCTGTGCTGCAATGGGCGCTCATCGATTCTAGGCCCATGTGGCTCGACTGATTTACGCAGGCCCATTAACGGCTCGGGCCTGTGCCCATAGATTTTCATTTTCTACCTGACAAGCGCAGTTTGCCCCCGAAAAGGAAGACCGATGCGGCCGCACTTAAAGGCCAAGTTTTATGAACCCATTTATATACACCTGTGGCGCTATAAAACATCTCTGGATCATCGCCTGAATCTCCCAGATGTAGTACTAGTACTGTTGTAGTTAAGTCGTTAAGAGCATCTCCAATAGACGCGCTATATAGGCCGCGCGGCATAAAACGTCCGATATAGCGCGGGAGGAATGTGGCGCTCCAGCAGGGCGCGAAGCGGCAAAAATTTAGGCGCGCGGCGTTTGCACAAACCGGAGCGGCATATCCGGCGCGTCGGCTACAAGACGCGCAACGCTCGTCCAGCGCGAGCCAACGGCCGAAATTTCTCCCCCCGCGCCCATTTTTTCTACCGCCGCAAAATCCACGCACGGCCGCTCGCCTGTCAGATCCGCGTCGCCCCTCCGGGCCGTGACGCTCCGATCAGGCTCGCGCCGCGCCAAGAACGAGTTGTAGTCGCGCTCCTTCTCCGCTGCCCTTCGCCGCCGTCGTGTTCTCCTCCGCGCAGGCGTCGACATGTCGTCCTCGTCGTCCTCGAGCTTGCTAGCAACATGGCGCGTCCATGGTGCTCGCCCATTTGCTCGCAAGGTATGAACCTCCGCCGGCCGGCCTCTATTACTCGCCAATTAGCTACAATAGTTCATAGTGAAGTAATTTTATACATATGTTTGTAGAGTTCATCATATGATTCATCGGATGACGAGTTCGACCAAGAAGAAGAGGAGAACATATCGATACTATTAACATACCACGCCGTTAAGAGGCCAAAATTTGGTGGATCGGTGTTCGGTTTGTGGAGAGAAAGGATTGAAGGGCATGAGAAGTTGATGCGGTCGTATTTCAATGAGAATCCGATTTTCCCCGAACGCTATTTTCGGCGGCGTTTCCGGATGAGTCTCAACTTGTTCAAGCACATTGCAACGGAGGTCACCAAATATGATCGCTTCTTTGAGCAAAGGAGGAATGCCGCCGGAGAACTTGGTCATAGCACATATCAAAAGGTGACCGCCGCCTTGCGTATGTTGGCATATGGTATACCGGCGGATCTTATTGATGATCATTTGGCCATGGGAGAGAGCACTTCTATCTTGTGTGTGAAGCGCTTTGTCGTTGCAATTGTCAATGTCTTTGGCTCCACATACTTGAGAGCCCCCAATGCTCAAGACACGGCAAGGTTTTTGGAGATCAACGCCAACCGGGGGTTTCCCGGTATGCTTGGTTCCATTGATTGTATGCATTGGAGTTGGAAGAATTGTCCAGCGGCATGGCATGGACAATTCAAATGCTACAAGAAGGATGCCACCATAGTACTTGAAGCGGTGGCCGACCAAGAGACTTGGATATGACATGCTTTCTTTGGAATGCCCGGATCTTGCAATGACATCAATGTTCTTCAACGGTCACCACTAATGACAAGACTTGCAATGCGGGAAGGTCCATTGGTGGAGTTTGAAGCAAATGGCCACAAGTACAAGTATGGCTACTTCCTCGCCGACGGCATATATCCAAGATGGCAAACATTTGTGAAGCCAATTATTCAACCAAAAGTTAAGAAGCAAACCAATTCCACAATGCACAAGCGGCGGCTAGGAAAGATGTAGAGAGAGCATTTGGGATTTTGCAAGCCCAATTTGCCATTGTTAGAGGACCGGCTAGATTTTGGGATCAAGAATGCCTTTGGTATATCATGACCGCGTGTGTAATCATGCACAACATGATTATAGAGGATGATCGCGGAAAAGATGTGGATCATACCCACTACGACTTGATGGGGGTTCCCAAGTGAGGAGGTCCGCACATAGGATTGCCCGCATTCTCATCCATGCCATTCGGTGCCGACACACACATGATGAGCTTCAAAAAGATCTCATGGAAGAATGGTGGAATTGGAATGGACAACAATAGTTGCATATTTGTTGTATTTGTTTGAAAACTATGTGTTGTATTGTCTCAAAACCATGTTGTATTGTTGTATGTTGGACGTGTTGTATTTGGTGTGAAGTATTGTTGTGAACAATGTATTGTATTTGGATGGTACAATTTATGTGAATTTTTATATATTGTTTGATCTTGTTGGATGCATACTTGTGTGTGTTTCTTGTTTGCGCCGCGCCCGCGCGCTGCAAAATGGCGCGTCCGGTGGAGGTGCTATTTTACCGCCCCAACGCGCACTGCAAAATGGCGCGTCCGGCGGGGGAGAAATCGCTCCGGCGCGCGGTAACGGTTTACAGCGCGCAGAATCTGAGGTTTAGCGCGCCACGATATAGCGCGCCTGCTGGAGATGCTCTAATTAAGTGGCTCATCGTTAGTTAAGTAGTACTATTCCTGCCGGAGTGTTCTCTCCACGTCCGAACTTTAACATGGCTTGGAGAAAGAAAGAAAGAATGTCATGGATCATAGACCTCCTAAAGAGCACTTAAGCATACTTGGTTGTTTTTGGGCCAGATTTTTAGAGATCATTTTCAGAGGGTCCAAAATTATTGGAGTTTAGACGCCTCAAATGCGAAATCGTTAGAAAAAGGCTGACCTTCGCGAAGGGAAGTCAACTCGCCCCGCACGCGACAAGTGGCGCGTTGTGGTGCCAGAAAATCCCTGTGAAGTGGTCTCCCTGCTCGCCACGTGTCGCAAGAAAGGTGGGGAGAGGAAGCAATTTCCTTTTCCCTTTTTTAAATGAAATTCTTTTGAAAAAATTAGTTAAATCCGTTTCACTTTTAAGATCCTCGCGTCGAGATCTTCAAAACTAGATCCCATGTTGATAGGTTTGAAGATACTTTTTTTTTGTACTTCCAATAATATTATGATTGTACCTGTGGTGTGTACCTAACTGTACTCGTGTTTCTAATTACTTGTTTTAGATGTTTTTTTTGTTAATCGTCGCTGCGTGGACCCTGTACTTGATCAGATGCATCATTACGTGTGGTACTGCTCCTTCACGTAACCACTCAACTTGCCGCCCTGATCAAAATCACCGTGCTGTTTTGTGTGTTGCTGTCGTGCACGCGATCATGCTGATCGTTGCGCATCGCTGTACTTGTACTCGCCTGTGTATTCAACCTGTACTTGTGTGTTATGCGTGACTGTACCTGCTCGTGTGCATGACTGTATCTCCTCGTGTGCGACTGTACTTGTACTCGCCTGTGTGTGCAACTGTATTCGCGTCGTGTACCTAACTGTACTCGTGTCTTCACTAAGTTGTACTCGACTTTTCACTAAATTGCATTTGTACGTCGATACTTGTGCTTTTGGTCTCTAGATGTAATACATTGCACTAGGCAGCTACGAGTTCGTGTGATAATAATCGATGGGAGCTAGACGTGTAGCGCGCTGGTATTTGCATGGCCAAGTCCCTGGTTCGTCGCGCATGTGTATGTGGCCGAGTTGTTAGCTTGGTCGCGCAGCTGTACTTGCCCGGCCGCGTCCCGCGGCTGTACTTTCCCGACCGCGTACGGCTCTTTCGCGTGGGTGTACTCGCTCGACCGGTTCATGGGTTGGTCGTACGTGCGCGCTAGCGAGCAGGAGTCCGCCACGTGTCGATTCCTCGGTTGCTGCGCGGGTTGATATTTCCCTTCAGGAAGGTCGGCCTCCAGGTAGTGGTACCCCCTCAAATGGCTCGACTTGACTGTTTTTTTTTTCCAGAATGGGCTGAAAACATCTAATTAAAAAAAACTCAAATGGCGTGATCAAACACTAGTAGAAAAAGAGGCTTCCCACCCCCATAAGTCGGCTTTCAGCTCGGAGGCGACCGCGACTAATCCTCCATCCGCGACGAGCACCTTTAGTCGCGGTCGGGAGGCGGCAAACTTTAGTCGGGGGACACCAACCGCGATACCTTAGTCGCGGGTCCCCAACCACTAAAGAGTTTTTACTCCCACGCACCCGCACCCCCGTGGATCGCCTTTTTTTGGTTTGTAAAATACAAAAGAAAATGATAGAAAATTCAAAAAAAAATTTGTTTTCAGATTCTTGTATGTTATGCAACCTACTATTCGAGAGATTAAGAAATTCGAATTTCCACTTTTTTGCAAAAAAAGTTTAAAAAATGGTAAAACCGCAATAACTTTTGCATACGACGTCGAAAAAAAATAATATATCAAAAAATCCTGGGAAAAAGTTACATCCGATTCACCGGGTTTACCCGGTTAGCCAATTTTTAAATTCTCAAAATTCCAAATGGAAATACGAAAGCAGGAAGATTTTAGTTTTTTCTGTAAATTATGGATTTTATATTTTTTTAATTTTTTAAACCTAAAATTAATAATTTCATTCTGCATAAAGATTACTATCATTTTTACCCAATTTTTAGATTTTCAAATTTTTAGATTTTAGGTTTGGCAAAAAATATTTAATTAATTAATAAAATTAAAAATAATACAAATTAAAAAGTTAATGTTTATTTATTTATTCAATATTATTATTACATCATTACTTTTATTTATTAAAAGAATTATTTGAAATTCAAACAATAAAGAAATGTGACATCGATCAACATATTAATAGGATTGATATGATACTACTATCACATACATGCGCAAGCACTTGGATGCGAACGGAATGGAACTCGGAAGTTAAGCGTAGAGGTGGAGTAGGATGGGTGACCGAGGAAGTTTGACCACGAGTAAGTAATTTGACTAGAGATAAGTGTAGTTAGAGATAGAGACTAAGCTATGCAAATAACTGAAATAAGAGAAATTCTGAAAAAAAGAAAAAAAGTGAAAAAATTAGAAATCCAAATGAATTAATTTTTTTAACGAAATAGCCTTTAGTCCGGACACCAACCGCGACAAAGGTCCTTCGCCCAGACGCACACACGTGGACGGGCCTTTAGTCGCGGTTCAGCAACCGCGACTAAAGGGGGCTTTCGCGCTTAATTAGTCGCGGTTGCGCAACCGCAACTAATGGCAGTTGCGAACCGCGACTAAAGGCCATTTTTCTACCAGTGAAAGAACCATAAACACATGTCAGACTTGGACTTCTACGAAAATACTAGTAGAGCTGCATTTCGCGTATGGAATTTGCATTGCAACTGAACGTTCTTTGATGTGTTTGCATTGAAGTGGAATTTCAAGAAACAAAAGGTGTTCTTTTTTAGGGAAAAAAAACTGTGTGCTTTAAATTGTTTGAGAATCAAAAAAAGGTGTGCCTTAATTATTACTTTTTGAGGCCAAGGTGCGCTCATCAATTCGAGGCCCATGTGGCTTCACTGATTTAGTCAGGCCCATTAACGACTGGTGTCTGTGCCCATAGATTTTCTATCTGACCAGCGCAGTTTGTCCCCAAAAAGGAAGTCTGGAGCCGCTGCAGTTACTTTGTTTTTAAGAGTAAATTTTATGAACCCATTTATATGCATCTGATGCTGTAAAAAGATATCTGGGTGATCACCTGAATCTCCCAGGTGAGACACTTTACTCTATGTACCTTAAATAACGATTTACGAACAAACAAAAAAGGACACCCGTCGGACTGATCGATCATAAAAACGGTAGCAGAAGATCATATGTTGAATCAAATGTACTAGATAAACGAAATTATAGGAGTGTCTGTGCCGTTAAAGAAGCATTTAATAACTAGCTAAAAGATCTTTCCTAGGGCCCCAAGGCAACCAACATGCGTATCACTACCATAATTTGTGACAGACCAAGAAACTTCAGAAAGCATCAGTAAACATGTTTACAAACTTCGTTTTTATCGACAACATCGCTGTACAAAGGTGGCATCCAACGGTAGAACTACCGATATACGAGTGTTGCAGGCTATAGCCTTGATTTATGGGGCATTAAGCCTCAAGGTTCTGAAAAAGGGCAACACAATGTGGCATGCCATTTAATAATTTCACTAACACTGGAGTTACGGTTGTAGGTTATATTTGTTTGTTAAAATAGCATGGTCATCAACCAACAACGCATCATCCAACTACTCAGCACCCAAAAACAATGTCACAAGAGACAACCAACATAGAACGGCCCAAGTGGTGAATGCAAAGTTCTTATTAGGGGCTCCTTTCTGTATGGGATGAAGTTGATGATTGATTCCCATGTGTCTTGTGATACACATTGATGTATAGCATTGCGCAAACAAAATATATTTTTATGTTATTGTTATGTTTCTCGTGTTGTCGAATGATTTTTTTCAAACGGTTCTTAACCAGAGATAAATGGCTATCTTGGTTAAACTTGGGTAATGATTACTTCTCACAAGTCACAAAATATATTTGGATTAAAATCCCGCTAAAAATAAGATTCTTCATTTGGTTTCATGCATAGAAGTGTACTTCTAACTAAGGGCAATATTGCAAAAGCGTAATTATAATGGTGTCAGGAATGCTGCTATTGTGTCAAGGATGAAAGAATCTAGCATCTATTGCTTCTATGCATGGCTTAGTAGATTTTTCCCTTTCCACTGCCTAGTGCCCAAGCAAAAAACAAGGACTTCGAGGAACCTTTTTCCATGAAAATGTAGGTTAGGAAAGATTTTCAGATGAGTGGTAAGGAGATATTATTTCGTCCAAAACGTCACGGAAGGTACCAATTCCTGAATTGGTTTCCTATAGTTTTCAAGTACTTCTCTACCATGGAGAAAAAGATCTTATGGAAGCTTTGATTAATTACAGGAAATTTAAAACGTAGGAATAGGTAAACACATGATTGAGATGTCAGCTGTGGTGAATTCCTACATGAATCAAAATCACATATATCTTGTAAAAGGTTCTTTTGATTGGTGCACATAAAGGAAGCGTGAGAATTCATCGGATTAAGGAAAGGGAGTTAGAGCGCAAGTGCATTGGACTTCTCGTACAAAAAACAAAATGAGATTTGAGCTCATGTTGGCATAGAAATATATTCCATTGGAATTTTGTGATATCTATCCAATCGTTCAAAGTCTTTAATAGAGAAGTTCTATGAATTAATTGAAATACTCAAAAGCTCATACGGAAATGCTTAATCCAAAGAGGCCCATAGACAGAAAAGGCCCTTAGCCATCCACACAAAACATGGAGAGAGAAAAAAAACATGTCTATCATCAACACCAATGTCCTCATTAAGCACATACTTCACATGTATTTTGTAGTTGGGCACATCGAAAGAGGTGGAAACGAAATGTTTGCCAAGCTTAATGCACTAGTTAACATAGCCAAAAGTACAAACTAATGAAAATGTCTAGGAAATGCACGTATAAATTTCAACACCCTCCCAACACATGAATACAAGAAATGATGTGGAAATAGCAAATCGGTAGACCCAATACGAAGACGGCCTAGAGGAAAAGTGAGGATCATAGCCGTCTTATGGTCGCCTCCTAAGATAGCTTGCACAAGAGAAAATTTGGGCATGCTCGCAATAGTCGGTCCAGGAGTCCGGGACTAAGACCACAAGAGAGGCTTGTCGTAGAAGACAAGTCTCGCATGTAGAATCGTAGTAGGACTCAAATATCCATACCGACCCAGAGTTACCATCTAAGCCCTGTACCACCCCCTTTATAAGGCGACACGATACGTCCTATAGAGACAAGAAAGAAATCCTATATCGATCTTGCCTTAGTGGTAACCTATCCTACGTCGCTAGATATATTGTAACAAAAGTATACAATCAATAATTGAAGAAGCGGGAAGTAGGTCGGGTTGAACCTAGATACATCGTGTAATGATCCCGTTCCTCGAAGTACTTGAAGACATCCTCCCCAGCCCATAAGTCATCACATGATGGCAGATGTGATGAGCGCAGATTGCACACCGTTGGGGAACCCGAAGAGGAATGTATGATGAGCACAACAACAAGTTTCCCTCGGTAAGAAATCAAGGTTTAATCGACCAGTAGGAGAAAGACATGACTTCTGAAGGTGTTGCTAGATGACTATTGGCAGGACGCACTACTGGCGTCAGCAACAACGTGGAACCTGCACACAACACAACCAAAATACTTTTCCCCAACTTACAGTGAGATTGTCAATCTCACCGGTTTTGCTGAACACAAAGAATTAAATGTATCGAGTGGAAGGAGATGTTTGCAGTAATTAAAGAGAACGGTTCTTGCATAAAGTAAATAGAACAGAATTACAGTAGATGAATTTATCAGTGTAAAGAAAAGGACCGGGGTCCACAATTCACTAGAGGTGTCTCTCCATAAAGATAAATAACATGCTAGGTGAACAAATTATAGCTGGGCAATTGACAGAATACCGACCATACATGACAAGATGATTACTATGGATTCGTTTGGGAATTACAACATAATACATAGACCATAATCCAGCTGCGTCTATGACTAATAATCCACCTTCCGGTTATCGTCCGAACCCCTTCCAGTATTAAGTTGCAAGCAACAGATTATCGCCTTAAGCAATGTGTGTAAAGTAAATAATAGAATTACCCTTAGATAAAACATTATTATTTTCTCCCTAATAGCAACAACACATCTACAATCTTAGAAGTTATTGTCACTCTTCGAGAAAACTAGAGGCATGAACCTATTATCGAGCATAAATACTCCCTTTTGGAGTCACAAGCATCTACTTGGCCAGAGTATCTACTAGCAACAGAGAGCATGCAATATCACAAATAACATATGACAAGAATATATAATCGATCTCAATATAGTATTCAATATTTATCGGATCCCAGCAAACACAACATGTAGCATTACATAAGGATGATCTTGATCATGTAGGACAGCTCACAAGATCTAAACATGAGGCACAAATTGGAGAAGACAACCATCTAGCTACTGTCATGGACCCATAGTCCAGGGATGAACTACTCACACATCACTTGGAAGGCAGGCATGGCGATGTAGATGCCTCCGGCGATGATTTCCCTCCAGGTGGTGGAAGAGCTTCAGAATCCTCCCAAGCTAGGGTCTGCGATGGCATCCGCGACAGAATGGTGGCTCGGGTGTTCAGGATTTTCCCGAGATCGTGAATAAATAGGCGGAATGGCGAGGTCGGTGGATCCCTGGGGAAGGGCACACCACCCCTTGGTGTGGGCCCAGGCCTGGCCACGCCAAGGCATGGCGTGGCCGCCCTGTGGCTCCTTTTCGACCCCCTCTGGACTCTTTCTTCGTTACGTAAAAATATTGACTTTGGCTTTTGTTTCGTCCAATTCCGAGAATATTTTCTGTACAACTTTTCTGTAATACAACACCAGAAAACAGGGAACTGGCACAGTGGCATCTTGTTAATAGGTTAGTGCCGGAAAATATATAAAAGTGCAACGAAGCATTAGCAAAACATATATAAATTGGTGTAAAACAAGCATGGATCATCAAAAATTATAGATACATTTGAGACGTATCAAAATGTCAGTGACTTTCCCAGGACAAGAAGAACAATATTGGGAATAGAAAGTCAACATCTCAATAGAAGAACAACAATCTCATGTATTACTAAGAGGTTTCCATTTGAACAAACAACGAGAGAGAGGGGGGAACACGACAATATTTAATAAATTGCAAAATCTAGGACTAAACTCAAGACCTTAGGATTTGATACCATGTGTTAAGCTTCATTCACTAGTTGATGCAATAAAAAAAATCCAAACTGGTTGAAAGGGTAGACAATCCACTTATATACTTCAAGAGGAATAGTGAAACCCAGAAGGGTTAGACGTTCTTAAATATCATTCTCTCGATAGTTGATTAAGTATTACACATGAGCATGATATTTAAGAATGTCTTAGAAGAAACAAAGTATAATCGCAGAGATATCTTTTAGGCGAACACTTAAAGTTTATAAATGTAGAGCTTGATTTTATTGATGTGTCTTCAAGGATATTCACCTATAAACAAATACTATAAATTAGGAAGATTATGCATTGGGATTTGGATAGTTGTCACATGGCATTTATCTTGTTTGGTGTAATCCTATCAACAGTGGTGTCCACCTTCCTATGTAACCAAGCATGGAAGCAAAAAGAAGAAGCCCTACCAGCTATATATGTGAGGTTAGAGATAGCCATGAAAGCCATGAGTATGCATGTTCTCACATAATAGGGATTGTATGAGCACCACGTTAAACTCTACACAACCATATACAAACCCAATGTAGATGTATTTAGTTATACAACAATAACATGCAAATTCTATATTTGTTAACTAAATTAAAGACCGATTAGAAAATAAATTTTATTATTCAATATATCCAACATATTATGCAAACTTTTAATTGTTGTTGTGTAAAAAACCAATATATAGTATTTTAGACTGAATTAAAGACTGGTAAAAATAATAGAAATTGACACTACGTGCATAGGCGGATCTAGTATCCCTTTTGGCTTCCGCTCGGCCGGGAAGCCTTTTTTTGCCCCTATTTTATATGTATTTGATAAAAAAATATCACACTAACCTTGTTTGCTCGGGCTTCAAAATTTTATTGGGTCTGCCTATGACTATGTGTTTGTTTATTTTTATGCTTGTAAGCACTAACCTATCTAGAATCTCATTGGTATGATGAGAGATAAGTAAGTAACTTGTCCATAACCCCAAAACACCATTTTTTATGGAATTTATAGGACACACGAAGACGTTGGTTGTCTCCACAATATAGTAAAAAATCCACAATACAATTGCAGACCTATTTTATTAAGAAAATACTTGTTGAGAGTGTTGGGACTATCCTATGGTCTTAACATATCAATACTATCTTTTTGAATTGATCTCCTTTTTTATTAACACCTTGATTTCTCAGTATATATTCAGTTTTGAACTTGAAGTTCAACTACTAAGTCTTTCATCTGTTTCCAAGACAGAAATATAATATGTAGAAATTTATAGAAGTATGATTCAAAAGTAGAAAATCATAAGCACATAACAAACAAGATTAAACACCAATAAACCAACTAGACATGGTTGATCTCTAGTTTGGCCCATGGTATATAATCAAAACTGACAAAAAGACCTAACATTGAAATTCCGAATAACAATTTTACTAAAAGACTTGCAAGGTCTACCAATTAAACAAACTTAATTGGGATATTCCCAAAAATGGTGTAGTGCATTTGAAATATGAGATTCGCTCTTAATAAATCACGTTTTAAATTAAGGTTGCCGAACTAGGAGCGGCTAGCTATCTTTAGGGTAATGCCCTAATACAAGTCAGAAAAACAAACCGATCACATTCCTGAAGGGGAAGTGTGAAGCTTTAGTTCCGCTTACCTATGCTTTGGAAAAGACCTATTTAATTTATCCAGCAATCTGATCTATCAACTAGATAGTTTTCTTTTTATTGATTCACGGGTTAAGTAACCTAAGCATTTGCTTTGGTTGGTGTGTTCCTTTGTGCATCCTTTCTCTATTTTGAAGTCACCAGACGTGTGGTGGTATGGGACGTCAACAACTTTGAGTTTCTCCTCCGGCAATATCCGGCTAGCGAAGAGTCGTTATTTGGACAAGTTGATGGGAGGAGCGACTTCAATGGCATGTTTGCACACTCCGGTGGGAATACTTGATATGATCTAGAAACATCGACGTGGGAACGGTGGCGATCCCTTGCTGAATGTGGTGGCTCGAAACTCGGCTTTAGGGATGCAAATGTCAAGACCGACTTTAGGTTGGACTCATTATTATCAGCTCATATGTGACGATTACCTTGAAGGTTTGCCTAGGACTTGGAGTAGTGTATTTTCCTTTTGTTTCTTTTGCTATGGTGTTATTGGTAGCCTGGCGGAGGTACTGTCAGCGTCATCAGACTTAATTTTTTTTCAAAAAAAGAAATCTGTTTTGTTCAGAAACTTTTAATGAAATATGGCTATATGCATTAATCGATGCAAATGCTAGAGGATATGGTCCTTCCCAAAAAGAAGTTCCCTTGCCAACCTCTGATGGACATACTATCTTTTTTTTTGCGAATAACATACATACTATCTTCTGAAGCTATTGAGTTAACCAAATCTTTTTTTTTTTTCGAGAATACGACTTACGCAAATCAACGATGACTATACATGTTTTTTTCGTAATTTTGCATTCCACGATTGTTAAAAAAGATATATTTATTCATCCATACTTCTTTGACAGTTTTATTAAAAGTGCCTGTTTACGATGACCTGACCTGATACAGATAAGGGAAAGCGTTTTGAGAAGCTGGGGAGCAGTGGAGCGCAACCTATGTTTTGGGTTAGCCGGTCGAATCCATGTCGCGAAAGCATAGCAGTGCAGCGCATGACAGGACAAGTGATTTCGTTGGAGTCAACGAACTGAAGCCACAGAACCTGAACCGATCGAGTTGCTCCACCACCACCACCATGCTTGATCGATCGATGATGCTCCACGGCTGACCTAGCTATCTGGCTAGCTCAACTCCGCCAGCACTGTCATGTATCATGGACAGCTAGGTACTGTTCCAACACAGCAACGAGCAGCCTAGCAAGCTCTGGCTAGCACGCGAGAAACCTGACGTTTGTCACGTAGACCGAAGCGTCGTGGACGACATGTACAGGGGTCCGTCTGTCTCGATCTGCATACAGCAAACGATGGGGCGCCGGCCGTAGGGCCAACAAACACAACTACACAGTGGCCGGCGTACGTATCTGCATGTCGTTAGCCTGCGTACGTACGCAGAGTTAGCAGGAGGACCAGGACAGAGGACCAGATACCGATACATCGCAAGCTAGCGAGGTCGGACCAGGCCATAAAGTCCAACCTGGACGGAGGTAGTTGGGGCTCGGCCGGAAACACGGCCGGACGTACGCCGGCCGTCGCTCTTCTGTTCTCATCGATGCAGCCATCTCCCCGTCGCATGGCACGTTGCAACCGCCGGTGCCTGCAGAGAGCAACCCAGAGAAGGAGGGGGAGGAAGAAGGTCTCTCTGATGCTTGTTTTCCCCTAGCCCCCTCCGTCCCTTCCTCTACCTTGTCTCTCTCAACGCATGCAATCTTTTTTTTTTCCTGGGTCCTTTTTGTTCCCTACCTCTTTGTTACTTACCCCATCATCATGGAAGCTGGCTAGGAGTAGTTGCAGCTAATTCTCCTCTCTCCCTATGTTGACATTTTTCTTGTAGGTCTAGGCTTTCTATCTCGTCGACCGAGGTTTTACATACTTCTACCACAAGCAAAATGACCGGCCATAAACTTTGTCTCTCCGGGTATGTGTCTCTCTCTCCATTTATGAACCATGATGGTTGTATATTTATTGGCATCTGAAAGGTATGAGAAGTGGCATGGGGCATGTGGCAACAAGCGGCAGGGACTTTCGAAAGCTTGTTTTGACCGTGCCTCGCTCCAGCCGGCGCGCGGGAGGACGATGCTCGATCTCAGATGGAGTACTGCCCAAAATGAAAGCGTACAGTTACGCATACCACAAGAAGATACATCTGCCGAGTCGAAAATGCTAGACTTACGGATGAGTTGTTACAGAAACTGCTTACGGAATGATGTGGAAGAGGCCCACTGGTTCAAATCTTTAACCTTCCCGTGATTTCCGGACCGTAATCCCTCCCCCTACTCCCCACGTCAGCGCGTAGGTATGTTTCTGTAAGATTGAATCCGTAGCTGTAGCATTACTGCTGCCGAGTAGCGTACAACAACACTAAAGTTGACTTGCCGATGGCGGTAACCCCGCTGAACGCTCACTGCATTTTCATGAGTTTGTGTCCGCGTGTATTCGCCTAGTTTTGATGTGATCGATCTGTGGGTGAATTTCAACAATAGGCACCTAGCAGTTACTACTATATACTACACCACAACCCATATCCGGGCTGGAAATATGTCGGTCCGCGTGTCCCCGTGCGTCCTCCTCTTCTACTACCTCGGAACTCTCCCATCACTCGCATCCGATTTTTGGCCTGGGTGAAGCCGCCCAAGCCCTAGCCTACGATGGAGGAAGGTGCTCGCGGCACCCCTGCCACACCGTGCACAACCGCTGCCATCGGCCTCAAGAGCAAGACTAAGGCACCAAAGGAAGAGCTCGTGCCGACGGAGAGGGCGCTCGAGAGCAAGAAGCGCGGTGTCTGGCGTGATGCCGTGAAGGCAAGAGCGGCCGAGGCAATCACCAAAGACGCAACCATGGAAAATACCGACCTCGTCCTAGCTATGTGGTGCCCCACAAGCTGTTTGAGGGAATGCCAGGGTCCAGACCAGCCGACTCGATATGGTTGCAACCTCCATTTCTTTTGTTTATTTGCATTTTAGAATGGCTTGTGATGTTCAATTATGCGTAGGATTACTATGTCGAGGCCTACATGAATGGCATGATCAATGGTGCTGGCCAAATGGACGATGGTCTAGGGACTGACAAAGAGAGCTAATAAGTGAGTTTGATATCAACAGGAAACCATTGGGTAATATGCCGACCACATGGATTATGCCACCGTCTTGGTTGCCCTGTTTGTGGCCTACACGTTGCAAACACAGTAAGACATCGACCATTTTTAAATTGTCACTTGGCAATTGGCTTTACTCAAGTGTTTCTATCGGGGTCCATATGTGTAGGTCCCCTAGGTTTGGACCACCTCAAGGAAACCCAAACAAGTTCTTCACGTTGTGCCATTGTTGGAGGGAATCAAGGCTTCTCCCAAGTGGAAACTAGGCTATGCTACATACAAAAAGAGTCTCAAGTATGGAGGGTGCGATGTATCATCGGTCATTGATCTCAATGATGGTGGCCCAAGCAATAGCAATGGTGGCCTTGCATCTCGACCAAGGGGCCATAAGGCTATCAAGACCGATCTCAAACGTGATGCTTCCGCACTTTTATTAAGTAAGTCATTGAAGGGGTTGATGGCCGAGAAGGAGGAGCCAAATTCCAAGAAGGATGAGAAGCAGCATCAAGAGAAAGGGGTCACATGTACTAACTTCACTGACCTCACAAAGAGAGCTCTCGAAATCCGAACCATTGAGCTCACCGGGAAAAACCGGATCATGTTCGCCAGCTTGAGCATCGTGGACCCAGTAAATCATGCTTGATTCTAGTGATTCTAGAAGAAGCAAAGGATCATCCACGAATGTGATGCGCGATCAGATATCTATCTTCAATTGTCTAGTTGGTATGGAATTTTTTTCATTTTGCACACCGATGATTCAGCACTATTGCGTGTGAACTATTGGATTCAATAATTAACAGTGATTTATTATCAATATTTTTATTTTTTATTGCCTCTGTATTCATATATTGGCCAATTAGGTGAAACTGGAGAAAAAGGCAAAAAGGCGGCGTGACCCAGTTAGCCCAGACCAGGGGGCGGGGGGGAGGGGGTGACATGGGTATACCCTTCGGGTACCCATTATTGGTATACCTAGCTCGGCTCGGTCCAATATGGAGAAGGCTCAACAAGGCAACCCAAAGAAGTAGTCGACTAGGACTCTCGTAAAACCCTAGGCTGGTTGCATATATAAAGCCAGCCAGGGTACCCGATAGGAGAAGGAAGAGATAGATGATGATAGACAACATAGCCCCGCCTACGGCGACACCCTGTAAACATACTTATTACTCATATACTTGATTGCTAGCAGCACGTAAGGATCCTCCACCGAGTGGACCCGAAGCTGAGAACGTCGTGTGCCTATTCTCACTTCCGGAATCTCCATCGTCGCTCTCTCCCGAAACCAAAGTCTACAGTACGTAGGGATTTGCGAGGTGATCCCTCGTCGGGGGACCAGCCGCATTTTTGCCCGCGGCCCGCCCAAACGTAGTAAAACGAATATATTTGGTGCCTGAAATAAGCCGGAGCGTCGGAGATCTAATTAGTTTGATGAGTACAGAAAATATATTTTCTGCTGGCGGCAATGTTGCACTTTTACCATGGTGTCAAGCTGAAGCCTTGGGGATGGGATGATAATCCTTGGAGAGAGAATAGAGGAGGGGATCAGCCGTGCAAGAGGAGCCCCTACTCACCAAACTTTCCACGAACTTTTCTCTAGCAGAAAGTGTGGCCTGGCCTTGTGCGGGTGTTTCCTTCTCACTCTCTCTCTCACTAGACAGGTGAGGTGAGCTGAGACAGTGGCAGGAGGGAGGAGCAGAGAATTGAAGGTCCTTAAATGCGGTTTGGTGGCATCCTCGCGCGCACCGGCCTGGACCAGACCTGCCTGCGTGTGCCCCTTCCCTTGTGCGCGGACGGATGGGTGCAACATGCCTCGCCACCCCCACACCTACATAAAACCCCTTTTCCGCTCTCTACCTTGCCCGCTCCTCCTCTCCCGGCTTTTACCCTCTCTTTGACTCCACTCTACCATTACCGCACCACCTAGCTCCCTCGTCCTCTCCACACGCCAACACATTCACTCGGTTGTTAAGCTTCCCACCGAGCTTGCTGGCCGATCGGTCGCCGACATGAGGAGGCAGAAGCGATGGTCTCGCGCGGCCGTCGTCGCGTGCCTAGCGGTGCTCCTCACCGCCGCGTGCGCCGAGTCGTCGTGCCAACCGGGCAGGCGGCTGCTGGCGGCGTCGTGGGAGGAAGCGGCGGCGACAGGCGTGCGCTCGAGCGAGAGCGGCGACGCTGACGACGGCCCGCGGAGGAGCGCGTTCGACGTGGTCGTGGAGGGCCTCGTCAGCATCGGGCTCGGCCGGCGGTGGCGCGCCGGCGGCGACCCGCTCGTCGACCAAGACAAGCGGCGCGTCCCCACGGGGCCCAACCCGCTGCACAACAGATGAGTACGTTCGTGGCTAATCGCCCGTTAGCTAGCTAGAAGCTCGGAGCGCCATTGCTGAGAAGTGGCGACGACGAGGAGGAGGAGGAGAAGAACGGGAAGGAGAGGAGAGGAAGACCATCAGCTTTCCACCAGTGTTGCTCCCTTCTGCTTCCCCTTCTTCTCTTTTTCCTTATTTTTGGTTGCTTGTTAATTTTCTTCCCCTTATTTTTCTTGTGCTTTCGATTGGCTTGTGAAGTGGACAGCGAGGCTTTTCTGTTGATTGAAAGAGATAGATATATGAGTATAGTTCTTCTTTTGTTTCATCTACTCACCCTTTTCTATCGCCTGATTGTTGTTGCATACCCACGATGGTCTTTCATGTTCTTGCCTGCAAAATGTTCCTGCAAGATACTACATTTTTTTTCTTCTGTCAATTGTTCTTGAGGAGATGGAGTGCATCTGGGACACGGGGAGACTAAGAAAAGGTCGAAACAGAAATAACCCTGGATTGAAGGGTACGGCATCGTCTCCAGAAGGAAGGGAATGGATTACATGCAGGGAGTCTTCCCGGAGAAGAGATCGCTGGAGAAAGTAGTCTTGGAAAAGCAGGGATGTGATGAACACGTACTAGCTTCTTTCAAAGAGGAATGATGGAGAAATTTATCGATCACTTGCAATGATACTGCACTTTGAGCCTTCAGTTTCGGTGTCCCCCTCCCATTTTTTGTTTTTGTTGGATTGCCCTTTCTTCTCTTCCATTTTTTCAGGGTAATTTGTTTCAAGTTTCAAGGGGAAGCAGAAGAACAAGCTAGGACAGTAGTTTGCGGTATAATGCAGGTCGTCTCGAAAGATAATTAGGCCCTAGCATTTGATTGATGGAAAACAGGCTAAACTTTTGCCGTGTTCCGTCATCGTCCTGTGCGATTTGATGTTTACCGCGGGATTTGCCGCCTGTAATTGCCTCCCCGATCGCCCACACAAACCCAATCTCCAGTCCATCTCTTGTCAGCGTCGTCGACAAGAACGGCCGATCCACCTTCTCTGTCGCCGTCGGGGGGCTGATTAGCATACTGGTAGCTTAATGTGATGGGGTGACTTGCATCGTGATGGTCCGATGTCCTCGCTATTATTTGCCGACGATGTCCGCTAGCTGCTCTCCAATCCGTCCCATGGGGCCATGGCATGGCCCAGCCGGCCGGTTCGTTTGCTGCTGGTAACGCGGTCTTATTAATTCCCCACGTCGCACCACAGCTGCGTACCACGTCGGTGTCACACAATTGCGTTGCGTGCGCACAGTGCAGCCACCACGCGCGGACGGGCACGGCACGTACTGTACGTCGACATACAGTAAAGACTCTCGTAGGCATATATTCCCAAAACTCACGTGCTCTAATCGGAGCCGGAGCGGCCCTCAACCGCGCTTGGCAATGGAAATCCCATTGCCACGTCACAAGTGCACTCATGAGTACATGCACACCCTATCTTTCCGAGTACCTTTAAAAGACTGCCGAGTGCTGAGATTCACAGAGTTATCACACGGATCTCACTAAATTACCTTTATGAGACACTAAATTGTCAAACATAGGATATGATCTTCGCTAGGCTCCGGTAACATTGCCCTCCTAACCATCAAACACATGTTAGGTGTCGTGCACTCACCGTGTTCAAACAAATAACACATACTGCTACATTACAATTCGTTAGCAGGCATGGCAAAATGGCTATAGGATGTGCTTCTCGCACCAAGCTATGCAAGATGAACATGGCGAGCTCTTGTACAATGGCATTTCGACTCTTGTCTCTCTGCTTCCGGGTGCCAACATCGTTAGAGGTAAGTTGATATTTTCCGTGAATTTTAGTTTGGTGGGTATCTTGCTTGTCACAGAACCTGTTGGGTAGTGCGGAGATTGACACAACAACTGAGTGGAGACCTCGACGAAACCTTTGTCAAGTGATTAAACCTTGCATTATATGTGTTAACCCATCAACATGATGTTAATAATGGCTTCTTGCACGACAACCGCACCCAACAAGTCTATAGTCAGCAACCCTTCGGGTTCGTTGACACTATTTTTTTCACACACGTCTGTATTCTTCACGACTCTCTCAATAATCTTAAACAAGCACCTCGTGCATGGTTTTATCGCGTTGCTTCATATGCTCAATTCATTGGTTTATTCTAAAATATATGATACCTCCTTTTTGTTCATCATGATCACCCCACGGCTTATCTCCTTAGTTACGTTGATGACATTATTCTCGTAGCTTCTTCTCCCACTGTTTTTCAAACAATAAGCACTAAATTTGGCACCGAATTTTCTATGGAAGATATTCATGTTTATCATTTCCTTGGCATCTCTGTCACCCGCACCTCTTGCACCATTCATTTGCCCTAAGTCAGTACATTCTTGATGTCCTCTCCCATGCTTGAATGCGTTGATACTTAATTTAAACGTTCTTCTACTACGGTACACATGTATCTCATCCTCTTTAGTACCTCAGTCTTGCATGCGCTCTCTAATATATTACTCTTACTCGACCTAAAACTGTGTATGTTCTTCATCAAGTGTGTCTTCATATGCATGATCCTCATTAACCTTATTTTCTTCTAATCAAATGTATACTTCATTACCTCAAAGGCACACTTGACCAAGGGCTCACACTTTATTCTTCTTCATCTTCACATAATCTTCTATCCTATCCGGGATGCCGACTAGGATGGATGCCCAGATACTTGTCACTCGATGTTAGGGTTTTGTGTATTTTTGGGTGACAATTTGATTTATTGATGGTCGTCATCGGCCGATAGTTTCTTGCAGCCGTGCTAAAGTGGAACATCGTGCACATGCCACAGTTGTGGCCGAGGCAAGCTGGCTTCGTCATCTCTTGGTTGAGCTTCATTGCCCTCTTGAAAATGCTATTGTGGCAATATTTTCTACGGTATATATGTCTGTTAATATGGTGCAACATCGTCGCAATAAACACGTTACGCTGGGACATTCGTTTCATTCGGGGGAAGGTTTATCTTGGAAGCTCTTTGTGTAGTAAAATTTTCACCCAGTTCACAGTTTGCTTACATATTTAATCAAGGATGGAAAATTCCATTATTCCTGTAGTTTTTTTCCAGTCTTCATGCCGTTGCCTACTCGAATACCCCGGAGGAGGGATCCTCAAGGAGGGGGAAAGAATATGGGGCCAAAGGGCGGAGAGCCATCGGGACGGTGGTACGCGAGTTACCTAGCTTCAGAACACGCTGCACGGAGGCATGGACTACTGCTGGTTGTCTGGAATTATGTGGGCGCTTTCGCGTTGTTACAATGAGTTGTGGTTATTCCTCTAGGGCTCCCAGGATCCAATTTATAAAAGCGTCCGGATTTAGAATTTCTACGGAGAGTCCTACCCAAAATACAAGTTACCTAGCTATGGAATATTACATTGTCGTGCATACCAAGGATCCACCTATTCCTAACTTGTCGTCCAGGATTCGGCTCCTTCGGAGAATCCGACTCCTCGTGTAGTCCTGGATGGATCCGGCTCCTTGTTCCTGGGCTGGACTTCCTCCATCTTCAATCATCAGCAACTGGGTCGTCCGGTGGGACATATGCCACCACCACCATCTATGGGCCACTCGGACTTGCCGGATTATTGGCACTGCTATTGAATACCCGTTAATCAAGCCCACAACACTTCACATCGCGATGGCTTGTCCCCTCGTTCATATTTCTAGTGAAGGGGATGTTAGATGACTCTAGGGTTTTAGATCAATCAATACCATTAGTTACCTAATAGGGTTCAAACTTACTTGATTATTTGTAATTTGTCTGTATATATCTATCAAGGCGTGCACTATTTTGTAACATGATCATATCCTTTTACAAAGAAAACACCGCTATGTCAAACTAGCTATATCATAGGTGTCGATTTGGATAACCTTGGCATGTAGTTGTCTAGGTGTCCTCGATGTGGTGGCTTGTTTATGTCGTTGCCACCCTTTGTCGCTCGCGCGTTGTCTATTTCAGGTATTTTTTTTCCCTTTTCATACTTTTATATCCTCGATAGCTAGACTAATTCTGATAATTTTGTTGTTGCTCATAGGCTAGGTGCACGTGGTATATGTTGAATATATAAGCATATTTGCATATAATTTAATCTGAAATAGCAGTAGATATGGTAAGACCATAAAACCGGTAATTAAATTAATAATGCAAACTAACAGAATAGATGACCGATTATATCTAAACATGATAAAGCGATATTACATCTACTCCAAACGCTAGAACTAGAAACTCTAGAAAGATATGACAGACAGAGGACAAAGTCACATACGTGACAACTTGAGCAGCGGTAGGTGCTGGGAAGGATGTGGAGGAAGTTGCCAGTGATGATCGTCCGGCCCATAGTGATCCGCCGGGCGACTGTCGTGTATGGCCTCATCGAAGATCTCAAGCCTGGCGCCCCGCGCCCCACAGAAGGCGCCAATTGTCGTGGGGTTACCATGGCAGATGCTACAGGAGTAGCTTAAGAGAGTCGTAGGATGGGGGTGACTGAGGCATTTTCGAATCGAGATTATCATGGCGATGGTTTGCCCAAATTTGGCCCCTCTCATTAGGTAAGACCTGCTTCCTGCTAGATTTGTATTGATTGGGGTTCCACAAGTTGGCTATGGCGGCTCACGGAATAGTAGGGCTCAGGTGTTGGGCGTAGAGCGTAGATGTGTAAGACGGGTGAAAGCGTGTGCTCTAGGGTTTCCAGCCGAGGGTTTACATTAGCACCCTCGGCTAGGGTTTACATAATTGGGGCTGAGTCGGTAGCAACTCGAACTCCCCCATTAGGCTGACTGAGCCACTTAACTAGTCTCCAGGGCCTACTGCAAATCCAGTCGCCAGTTCAAATAGGTCCATGCGAGTTGGGATGGCTCCCAATCTCTTGTGACCTAGGTGATTCCTTTTCTTGGTGTACCCTGATACTCTGATAGGCATATCTCCATCAATTGATTATGCACAACATGATCGCTGAGCAGAAGAGTGATGGTGCACGCCTCCATAACCAAGGATGGCAATTGCAAGATGAGTTGGTTGAGCCCCAGCCCAGAGCATCTACGTTTGAAGAGTTTCTCCATATGCACACTTAGCTACGTAATCGCCACATTCATGATCGTCTTCAGGTGGATTTAATTGAGCGTCCTTAGCATTGGCAGGCCACGAGGAGTAGTCATCCCATATCGTTTTCTTTGTTTAATTATGAACCATGTTCTTCAATTTGTTGCATTGTGTTGTTGCCTATGAACGATGTTGTTTATTTCGACATACGCTAGTTAAACCTATTTGGTTGCTAACATAATGTTTTTCAATACAGGCACAGCGTCACCGGTGCTACCGATCTAGATAGGCGTAGATGTTCGGAAGATCAATTTTATGTCCACGCCTCAACCAAAACAGGCACATTCGGTGTGTGAAACAAGTCACGCCACTCCAGATAGCCTTACGACCGAATAGAAAGAGAAGATGTGATCTTTTCTAACAGCAAGTGTAAACCTGGCTCTACATGTCCACAGGTGCACGTGTATGAAATGTTAAAAAAAATCTTGTGGACGCAAAGTTCGGCATTCCATAGCTCCGCTATGTCACGTAGCTCGAAACCAGAAGATGGCCACTTTTTTTCCGCAAGTGAGCGAGCAGCCTAGGAATCTTTTCAACGCACGTCCGTACGACCGGCCATTCCTCCTGCTACTTGGCTACTACTACTCCCCTGTCAGTGCAAACAGTGGCCGCCGCCCGGTGAAGCTCCCTTGAATACGGTACAGTGCGCATCAATTGCCAAATGTACCAGGTCTCGTACGTATACCACCCATTACTCCAGTCAGTTCCTCTACCTACGATTACGAACGCGCTTGGGCTTTTCAAGTGGAACGGCTACGTGCGGCCGGTGAGCTGCAGCGCATGCAGGGCGAAGATTGATGGAGGACACCATGATGCGCCGATGGAAAACTTTGCCCCCGCGTCTGGAGCTGCTCTGTGTACGCGCGCTACGAACGTGGACGGCGGATACGAGAGAACTGAAAAGGATCAACAAGTGGAGGGTGGAGGAGGCAGCGGCACGTGAACGTACAACCAACTGCCTTCTTCCTCTGGCACCAGGCAGTGGCAGTGGAGGAAATAGGAGGTGGAGAGAGCTGGAGTCAATGGCTCCACGCCGTCGGTCGCCCGTTGCCCCCAGCTCTGTCCCTCTCGCCATCGGTCGTCGACCGATGCTGGAATCCAGCCGTGTCTTATTAATGGTAGTGGAGTGTGGAGTGCGATCCTGCTGCGACGAACGCCAGAGGCGAAATGCCTTCGAACTAATATCAATATCAATGGCAAAGGCAAAGGCAAACCAACAAAATACAGAATTTCAAACCAACAAGACAAAATATCAAGGGCAAAGGAAATCATGGCCTCTCAGAGCCCAACCGCATGGGCACCGTAGAGCCAACATTTTCTTCCAATCAGCGATCACCGCGTCCTGCTTTGCTAAAAAAAGATTATGTGCTTTTTTTTATGTTCATCTATTTTTACTTTTTGGGCCCAACATTTCGAGAAACCTTTTATGTTGTCACTTTTCGCTGGCAGTTGCCCCACGGTACTTCCTTAAAGGTGAGTGCTTCTCCAACAATATTTCTTCGACCATATTTTTTTCATGTTTCTTTCATTTTATTATTTAATTGTACGGTAACTTTTCGAGATAATATTTTTGCCGTAACTTTCTGCCGGCAGTTACCCCACGGTACCTCCTCAATAGTGAGTAATTCTTCAACAGTAAATCGTCTACCGTATTTTCTAAAAGTTTATCTCCTTCTATGTTTCGATAGTAACTTTTCGAGATAACTTTCCGGCCGTAACTTTCTGCCGGCAGTTACCCAACGGTACCTCCTTAATGGTGAGTAATTCTCCAACATTAATTTTTTAATGTATTTTTAAAGTTGCTCCCTATTATGTTTTGACGGTAACTTTTCGAGATAACTTTCCAACCGTAACTTTCTGTTTGTAGGTAGTTACCCCGCGGTACCTCCTCGATGGTGAGTAGTTCTCCGACAATAATTCTTTGATCGTAATTCTCCAATAGTAATTTAATTTTTTGTTCCTTTTCTATCTTTGACGAATTCTTTGACATATTTTTCCAACCATAATTTCACTATGGTAAATTCGAAGTTAGTTTTTTTATGGTTATTTCTCGACACATATCTTTGATCTCAAGAGTGATTGTTAGACATTAGCCCTTCATCGGCGTGCCGGTAGTTATTCAATGCAAATCATCAGCCTCAATAGTAATTTTCCTACGGCAATTATTCAACAGTACTTTTTCAAAGGCGCGTGATTATTCATTGGTAATTTCTTAACGGTAATTTTCAAAGGTGCACAGGCATCAATCTACATCAGGAATTTCAAAGATGCATGTGCATCAATCTTCAACGGTAGTTCATTAGCCGTGATTTTCAAACATGCATGGACAACAATCTTTAGCGGTAATTTCCCGATGGTAACTCTCCATCGGTTGCTCTCTTCTTCTGTGGTAGCTTCATGGTTCTTCTATGGCAACAGCCAGAAACAAAATACTTCACTATTCATCATCTTTTTATTCAACAAGATATTAATACCTTCTATTAATCGCCTCACGATCACCATACATGAATACTAAGGCCTTCTTACATACAAACTTCGAAAAATATACATTATCCGTTATCTATCCTATTTAAGAAAATTTAATATTTTTTAATTAATCGCCTCATAATTATCCTACATGCATGGGGGCACACAAATGCTTACGATTAATCCAATACAGAGGGAGTGATTAAGAGGTTGTCTCACTCATCAATGCTACTGTTTCGACACTGAATGCAATGCAATTCAAGTTTAATGGTACTCAAAGCACTCTCTGGACCAACATGAGTAACTTGCTTTTTCAATATCAACATGATCAAATTGTTGAGGATCTAAACCTAGCCATAGTGCTCTTATCATAGCCCGTATCACGCATCTCAGTCTCACAAATACCCTGATGTGGTAGAGAATTAAAGAAGAGAGAGATGATTATAGTAACATAGTGGATACAACCTCATAGAGAATATTATGATATATTATATGTCAAGTAGATCTTGTATACTTCAATTTTGTATTTAGATTCTACAGAACAATAAATAAAATGGGATTACGAAACCACTATTATATGATAACATGCATTATATAGATAATATGATATATGAGTTTCATATGAACAATAGTACTATGTGATACTCCCTCCTTCCCAAATAGGATGCATATAGTTTTCGGACAAAGTCAAACTTCTTAAAGTTTGACTAACTATATAAAAATATCAATATTTATAATCTTGGTCGTGACAAATATTTTTATGTTGTGTGCATTTCCTATCGTAGATGTTATTTTTTCTATATAAACAGTCAAACTTCAAATAGTTCTATTTTGACCAACAACTATATGCATCTTTCTATGGCAACTGCCAGAAACAAAATAGTTCACTATTCATCGCCTTTTTTAAAAAACAAGATATTAATACATTCTATTAATCGCCTCACGGTCACATTACATGAATATTACTACCTTCTTACATAGCACACCAATGCTTCCTATTAATCCAATACATAGGGAGTGATTAAGAGGTTGTCTCACTTGTCAATGCTACTGTTTCAGAACCGAATGCAATGCAAGTTTAATGGTACTCAAAGCACTCTCCAGACCAACATGAGTAACTTTCCCTTTCAAAATAAACATGATCTACTTGTTGGGGATCTAAGCCTAACCATAGTGCTCTTATCTTAGCCCGCATTATGCATCTCAGTCTTACGGAGACGTTGGTGTGGCATCTAATTAAAAAAGTGTGAGAGGATTATAGTAACATATGTGGATACCTTCTCATAGCGCATATTACGAGATATTATACATCAAGTAGATTATGTATACTATAATTTTGCATTTAGATTCTGCAGATTAATAAATATAATGGGATTACGATACTAATATTATATGATACCATGCATTATAGAGATAATATCATACACGAGTATTATATGCATGATAGTACTATATGATACTCCCTCATTCCCAAATAGGATGTATATAGTTTTTGTTTAAAGTCAAACTTCTTAATGTTTGACCAACTATACATAAAAAGATATCAACATTTATAATCTTGGTCGTGAAAAATATTTTTATACCGTGTGCATTTGTTTTCCAGATGTTTATGTTTTTTCCATATAGTTAGTCAAACTTTAAATAGTTCCATTTTAAACAAAAACAATATGCATCTTCCCAAATAGTTATGTTTTTTCCACAATGACTAGTACTCTCTCCTTCCCAAATTAGGATGCCTATAATTTTTTGTCAAAGTTAAACTTTTAAAAGTTTGGTTAACTATACATATAAAAAAAATCAACATCTACAATACCGAATGCACAAGATATGAAAGTACATTTCATGATGATTCTAACAATATTAATTTAAGATTATAAATGTTGACATTTTTTCTATATTGTTGATCAAACCTTGAAATATTTGGCTTCTACCAAAAACTACTGACATTTTATTTTGCAAAGGAAGGAGTACTACTGATGTCAATCCGAGTAGTAGTAGCTACAACGATTCAGTGTTATTATGTTGCTTTCTTACTCTGAGTAGGAGTACCCCTGAGTCCAATCCGTGTATTACATGATACAATGCATTGTAGATGTAGTATTATATAGAAATATTATAATGATACTAGCATATGATACTCCACAATATATCTGACCTTATAATCTCATAAAGAGGGAGTGATTAAGAGGCTGTCTTACTGATCGATATCCGTGCTTCTGCACCTAATGCAGCGCAAGTTTAATGACACCATAGCATTCTATGGACCAAGATGATCAACTTGTTGAGGCTCGGAAAAAAATCGGATGTTAAGTGGTCGTCCTAACACTGAGTAAGAGTACTCTTGAATTCAATCTGTGCTTCTGATCAACAATAATAGAAAAATCCTAAGCTTTTGACGATAATTCTTTGACGTATTATTCCAACCGTAATTTCACCATGGTAACTTCGAAGTTAGCTTTTTTATGGTTATTTATCGACACATACTTTGACCTTAGGAGTGATTGTTAGACATTAACCCTTCATCGGCGTGCCCGTAGTTATTCAATGTGAATGTCAGCCCTAATAGTAATTTCATTAAGGCAATTATTTGTAGTACTTTTTCAAAGGTGCATAATTATTCAGTGGTAATTTTCAAATGTTCGTAGGCATCAATCTTCAACAGAACTTTCAAAGGTGCATGTGCAACAATATTCAGCGTTAGTTTGTTAGCCATGATTTTCAAACATGCATGGGCATCAACTTTAGCTGTAATTTCTCGAGGTAACTCTCCATCTGTAGCTGCCTTCCTCTATTGTAGCTTCATGGTTCTTCTATGGCAACTACTAGAAAATAAATACTTCACTATTCATCGTTTTTATTCGAATAAAATATTAATACCTTCTATTAGTTGCCTCACGATCACCTTACATGAATAATACTACCTTCTTACATAGCAACTTTCTAAAAAATACATTATCCGCCGTCTCTTCTATTTAAGAATAAATTTTAATATTTTTTTATTAATCGCCTCATAATTATCCTACAGCATGGCGGCACACCATCTCTTCCTATTAATCCAATACAGAGGGAGTGATTAAGAGGTTGCCTCACTCATCAATGCTATTGTTTCAGCACCGGATGCAATGCAAGTTTAATGGTATTCAAAGCACTCTCCAGACAACATCAGTAACTTGCTTTTTCAAAATCAACATGATCAACTTGTTGAGGATCTAAGCCTTACCATAGTGCTCTTATGTTAACCAGTATCATGCATCTCGGTCTCACAAAGACACTGATATGGCAGAGAATTAAACAAGTGAGAGAGAATTAGAGTAGCATAAGTGGATACAATATCATAGCGAATATTACGAGATATTATATGTCAACTAGATCTTGTATACTACAATTTTGCATTTAGATTCTACAGATAAATAAATATAATGGGATTACGAAACTACTATTTATATGATAACATGCATCTATTATATACTAAAAGCAAAATACAGAGGTTTAAAATAGAGACGCCACATTAATCCACATCTACTATAATTATTTGGTTCATCCATCTTAAATATAACGGTTAAGATTTAAAGTTAGAAAACGTTACGTAAACATTAATTACGTACAACCTGTCACGTTAAATTATTTGTATAAACGTTCGAATTAGGCATGTCGTCCCATACCGATTACTTTGGAAATAGGCATCTTTGTACGTAAGTATTGCACGTAGTGGGCATGGAATCTTATATTATTGAGTTTTCCTTTGGCACATCCGTATTATTCAAGGATTCCCTACTATTTTATTTTTGTAACGGAGACTATCAATCGCTGGATTTTTTTTTTGGAGATCTGGCTAATTTGATTAGCTTGACGTGTTTAGATTGGACAAAATTAGGCAATAAAAGTATTGCACGTAGTGGACATGGACTCTTATATTATAGAGTTTTCTTTGGTACATCCGTATTATTCATGGATTCTCTATGAATTTCTTTTTTTCTTATAAGAGACTATCAATTACTGGCTTATTTGATTGTCTTGATGTGTCCAGATTCGGCTCAAAAAAGAAAAAGACGTGTCCAGATTTAACAAAATTAATTAACGAATATTCTCTGTGCACAAGACAACGTCTACATGTACCAACTTTTTTTCGGAAACTAGGAAATGAACGCCGATCTGTTTATAACAGACAAGGCCGCATGTACCAAAAAATATCATATCCATCTAACTTAATTATAATATCTAATATTTTAAATCAGAAAAGTTACGTAAACTACAATATGTATGACCTGTCACGTTGGTGAACAAAATGACCATCAAAAAATATTTGATCGGTCTATCTTAATTATAATGAAAACTTGGTAATAACATCGAAGTGTATATAAGAAAATGTCCAAATGCGGAGGTTTAAAATAGAGACACCATGTTAATCCACATCTACTAAAATTATTTGGTTCATCCATCTTAAATATAACGGTTAAGATTTAAGGTTGGAAAATGTTACGTAAACATTAATTATGTACATTCTGTCACACTAAATTATTTTTATGCAAATTCGGCATATAGTATATGATATACATTTATGGCACTATATATTTTTGAAAAAATAATTATGAGGTCTAGCAGAACAATGAAGATATAATGTTAGGATTTTTTGAGATATAAAAAACATAACTACACAAGACCTATTTTATGTACCGCAGCCATGTTTATAGAACACATCACTGTATGTTGCCGGTAGTATGAACATTCAGGAATCGTTGAGATTGTTTTCCGAACACTCGAAGACCAATAAAGATGTTGCCCTCGCATTTGCGAGGGCTACCTTGCTAGTTATAGAGATAATAGCATATATGAGTTTCATATGAATAATAGTACTATGTGATACCACCACTTTCCCAAATAGGACGCACATAGTTTTCAGTCAAAGTAAAACTTCTTAAAGTTTGACCAAATATATATATATATATAATATCAACATTTATAATATTGGTCGTGTAAAATATTTTAATACAGTATGCATTTGCTATCATAGATGTTAATGTTTTTCTGTATAGTTAGTCAAATTCAAATAGTTCTATTTTAACCAAAAACTATATACATCTTTGTTATCACCAGAATTTGACCGAGTCAGAGGTGGGCCGCGATCAAGATGGGCTTGAAGAATATACATGGAAGGAATACATGAATCGGCCTTATATGCAAAGTTTGGGCTAGTTCGCCCGTGTATCTGTAATATAGTAGGATACGTATCGATTAGATAGAGTTTGGCTCGTGCACGGTTGGGATTATTCCCATGTTAGAAAGTCTACGGACTATAAATATGTATCTAGGGTTTATGAAATAAACAACAATCACGTTCACCACAAACCAATCTAGGCGCATCGCCAACTCCCTTGTCTCGAGGGTTTCTTCCGGGTAAGCATGCTGCCTAGATCGCATCTTGCGATCTAGGCAACACGTTTATTCGTTCATGCGTTGCTGAGCCTTTTGATGGCGAGCAACGTAGTTATCTTAGACGTGTTAGGTTAGCATTGTTCATCATATCATATGTCGTCGTGCAACCCTAGATAGCCTACACCTATCTTAGGTGTAAGGGCGGCACCCCGCTTGATCATTATTTAGTAGATCCGATCCGTTATGATTGCTCCTTGTTCTCCAAGGATTAGTTTAATATGTGCATAGTTAGGCCTTACAAACGGGTTGAAGGATCCAGTGGCGCGTAGGGTGTAGTTTGCTAGCCCTAGACAGATGTTCCGGGGATCAACCTCGTGTTGGTTTTTAGGCCTTGTCTAGGGTCGGTTTACGATCACCGTGCGTGGCCGCCAGGCTCAATCACGAGTAGGATGTTCCGATTATGTGGTGAAAACCCTAAATCGTAGTAGGTCGTTTTAGCTTTATTTTGATCAAGCAGGACCACCATATATTCGTACACCTCGTACGGATCATGGGTGGATCGGCTCTTTGAGCCGATTCACAGACAACCCGAGAGCCGATCGAGGCTCGTATTTAATGTTTACGTGTATGCCATGCAGGAAACTAAGCGAGGCACATCCATCACCTTCCCGACCAGGTATAGGTCGTGGCACGCCTGCACCAGCATCGGACGTGCGTGCCGAGTCTTTGCGGGCCGTCGCTCGGAGGGACCAGGGCCAGCCGCAGCCTGGAGCCTCCGGCCGTGGTCTGTGCTGCTCGCGGTGGTTTCGACCGCAACACATTCTCGGGCACGCCTGGGACAATCTTCGACATCAACCGCATCGCCATCTACATCTGAGATGGCGGAAGGCACCCCATCGTACGGGGATCCACCGAGAGCTCAAGAAGAAGTATGACGAGGTCAAATCAATCCTCGGCCGACCTCATCGGCTCTTTTCACGAACCCGCTCACATGGCAGGTGGAAAGGGTTCTCACCGAAGGCGCGCTCGATGGAGTGGACCTGTCCGCCCCGTCGAAGAACGCACCAGGTCCCTCGCGTCAGAGATTAACTTCATGGTAGCTCACTCGCTGCACCGCCATTCCGAGAGCCTGGTGAACACTTTGGAGCGTGTCGCTCGGGTGATCCAGGAAATCATGAGGCATCGCATCTGGACCAGCTCTCGGGACTTACCAAGGAGAAATGCCACTCCAGTCCGTCCCACCGCTGCCATTCGGCTGGCACCCGAAGTGCCGACCACCGGCATACGTCGTCTACAAGATCGGTGGTGACCCTAGTGACTACCAGTTCTTACATGAGGCGCCTAAGGAGATCCCTCACGGATACACGTGCACATACGTGCTGATCGCAGTAATCGGCACTCACAAACCAGACCGCAACAGAGGGACTTGGAACAACAGAGGAACTTCGGAACAGATCTTGAGAAGCGGGCGTTAGTATGCCATCCGACAAACCTCCGAGCTTTGCTCCTGCAGCTGGCTCAGAGCTGGAAAAGCAAGCATGGCTGGCTAAGTATGCCACTCCGGCGAATCTTCGAGTTCGACTCCGCAGCCGCACCGCGGATCAGATCAGCACCATCCTGAGAGACCAGTTCGGCATGGTGCCGAAAGGAGGACAATCGGCTATTCCAAGCCGTACTCCAACGAGTACGAGTTGATCCCGCTACCACCCAAATATCGGCTCCCGATTTCTCCAAGTTTAATGGATCGGGTTCCAGCTCCATCGAGCATGTGAGCCGATATTTGGCACAGCTGGCACGATCTCAGCATCAGATGAGCTGCGTGTGAGGTTCTTCGCACAGTCCCTCACAGGATCGGCTTTCGGGTGTGACATAGGCATCCCAAATGGGCCTGCCGAATATAGTACCCGGGGTTTACTGAAGGCCCACTACCCGAAGAATAAGAAGATTCGAGAGCCCAAGATGTATTTAAGGAAAAGATAGAGTTGTAATAGGAAGTGTTATTTGTAATCTGCGGGATGAGTTAGAAACCGTCCCGGACTCTAACTTGTATAGCACGAATCCCTCGGCTCCACCTCCTATATAAAGGGGGAGTCGAGGGACGAAGAATCAATCGAATTATTGTCTCAAACCCTAGTTTTCATAATCGTCGAGTACTTTTGCTGAAACCTTCGAGATCTACTTACCCTCTACTTCCAACTAAACCCTAGCCTACAATCCATAGGCATTGACAAGTTGATACCTTGTCAATTGGCGCCGCCTGGGAACTAGAGGCGTAAGGAGCTGATCTCGATGGCACGCTCAAGATCTTCGACATCGTCAACCGCAAGCAACACAATGGATCGAGGTAAACAGATCGCTGCTGGTCTTGTCGATTTTGTTCCTCACCCACCCTCCCGTTTGGATGCATATGCGTATCTGGGAGCCCATGGAGATGACGTTCGGAAGGTTTCACTTTCGCGTCGAGAAGGAAGGATCGTATCGTGTCGAGATTCCGATTTCGTCGGGATCGTCGGTGGTCGATTCAGATTTTTCAAGCTATGCATCGTCAACCGAGTCGGAGAAGAAGAAACCTCGGACACGTTACGTCAGCACAGAGCAAGAGAGAAACGCCAAGATCTTCAACGACATGTCGTTTGAGTCATCTCGGACTCATATATAAGCGATGGCTCAAGCGATGTCGAGATTACGACTTTATCGACAAATCTCTCACAGTGGGCAAGGTCTTCATCAATCTCAACGATGATGTCACCAAACCCAACGTAGATCAAGTATCATCAGATTTACGCCATTGAAGATCAAGAGGAGACATCCGAGGCTTTCACTGGGAAATCCATACGTCGATCCCTCCAATCTGCGACAAGGCCTGGGCAACAAATACGTCGGGCCAGAGCCGAGATAGAGTTCAACTTTCACAAGCAGCGTGAGACAGAGCCGCGAGAGCTATGAACGGCACGAACCAATGGCTACCACAGCCACACCGAAGAATTGCAAGCATATCAATATAGGCTCGCACGAGCTGCTGTGGAATTGGAAAAGACACGAATTGAACAGAGGAAGGAGGCAGCTTCTGCATCCAGGAGAAGGGCAGATCTAAGTCGACAATCTAGAACTACGGGTGATAGCCACCGGGAGGCGCGGAACAGAGCAAGATCAAGGCTGCAACATATACCCGAAGCAGAAAGAGCACTTGGTCCAAAACCTCGACATGTCCTTTATGTCGATAGATACAAGAGGAAATATCATCCCTAAGACACCAGAGGCTGGGTATATGGCGACACATGCTTTTATCCTTGCATCTAAACCACCTCCAGGTGATCCAAGGGAAACACTATACAATATGGCGGTAGCAGGAGTTGGAGCTATGGGGACGGCGTTTGTATCAACACCTCCCGAAGGAGCGGCAAGACAAAATAGTCCACGACCCGCGAACAACAGGCAACCTGAGGGGCCAAGTGGAGCAAGAGACACAGCACAAGCAAGAGTCGACAGAGCGGCAGAAAGAAGGGATCATCGGCAATCTCCGGAGTTGACCGACGAAGATATGTGTGGTTTGCCATGCTTCACGAGGAGAGTCCGAAACTCGAGTCCCCTCAGGATTCAAGTTACCCGATAATTTCAAGAAGTTCGACGGCCTTCAAGATCCAGAGGATTGGCTAGTCGACTATCCGAGACGGTGAAGCACAGGAGGAACTAGGGCAACACCATGCAAAGCATCCAGTGCATTTGAGTGGAGCCGCACGATCTTGGATAAAGAAACTCGCTCCAGGATCCATCGACAGCTGGGAAAGTTTCGAGGATGTGTTCGTCAAGAACTTCAGGTCCACGTGCAAAAACCCGCGTCGTTAGAGGAGTTGAGAGCGTGTCGACAAAAGCCAGATGAGCCAATGAGAAAGTACATCCAGAGGTGGAATATCATCAAAAACTCGGCAGAAAATATATCTGACGAGAGAGCAATAGATGCGTTTGTCGCAGGAGAGGCGTGGAGATTTTGTTGAGGACTTGGGAAGGACCAATCCAAAGACAGTATCCGCGTTAATGGAGATAGCAAATAAATGGGCAGATGGAGAAGACGCTGTCCACAACAAACGACACAGGTCGCCAGGGGACCGCGGTCGAAACTATCAACCGAGGCGAAGATTTCCTCGGCACAAACTACGACGCTCCAGACAAATTTCGCAGGTTTTCGGACAAATACAGGAGGAAGCAATAGAGATGATTACCAGAGAGAAGCAATGAACAGCGAGGTGATAACAGGGATGATTCACGCAACAGGCAACATAGCGGGCCTAGGTTCCCAAGGCCTTTCGTGTCCCCTGAAGAGATGATGAATGGACCGTGCCGATGCATTTTTCCTCAACGGTAAAGACAAGCAGCACTTGCGGATTGTCGAAACTTTCAAGCAATGTTGCGGACGCAGAGAACGCTAATGCGCGGCAGCACAGAGAATCCTCGAGAACCCAAGCAAGATTCACTTGCCGCCTCCTCCCGCGACGACGACAATCGGCATCAGCTCGAATAGCGGCACACCTCCACCACCACCTTATGTTGATCCTAACTCCAACGGAGCAGGTCGATGATTCAGAAGGAAGGCCGTCCAATAGAGCTCGAAAGTAATCTCACGACGGTGTATGGCAGAAAATGCCTCCACCAACAGTTGAGTACCTTAATTGGTCAGGACAAGATATCGGCTTCACAATAGCAGATCATCCCACAGCAAGTTCCTCCAGGGCGCAGCACTTATGCAGGCTATCGCGGGATTTGATGTCTCTCGAGTGTTCATAGACGCGGCAGCAGCTTAAACCTTATGTATGCAGATACATGGAGGAAGATGAACATATCCTTAGCAAACTTGAAACCAACAGACACAAGGTTCCACGGCATCACACCGAGAAACCAAGTTATCCATTGGGAAAGATCAATCTCGACGTTCGTTTGGGACTCGAGAAAATTATAGAATCGAGAGGCTCGAATTTGAAGTCGTGGATTTTCCGTCGCAATACCACGCTCTGTTGGGACGACCAGCATATGCTAGATTTATGGCGGTGCCACACTATACATACCTGTTGTGGAGGATGCCTGGACCAAAGGGACTAATCACAATCAAAGGAAGCTTCGCCTTAGCCGATAAGTGCGACAAGGATTTTCACCGGTTGTCGAACCTTCGGGATGCAAGCTGAGTACTTGGCGTCAAAAAGCATGACTGATTACGACGTACTCAGACGTTGGAAGGCCAAACAAAGAATCAACTTTCACGAGAAAAATTCAAAAGAGGTGCACCCGATGACCTAAAAAGACGACATCTATCGCAAACGACATGGATATCGCATAGGAAAGCGCGCTGTCGAGTTCCTCCGTGAGCACCGGAAAATCTTCGCATGGTGTCCAAATGACATGAGTACCCAGGGAACTTGCCGAGCACCACCTAAACTTGGATCCACTAGCGAGACCAATCAAACAACCTTGCGGCGTTGAACCAAACCGCAAAGCCATGCTGTCAGAAATCAATCAAAGAAGCTGGTTTTATCAAAGAGATATTCACAAGCCACATGGGTAGCAATCGTGTTGGTGCCGAAGAAAACACTAAGGTCCTTCGCATGTGCGCCGACTTTACGTGTCTCAATAAACATTGTCCAAAGGATCACTTTCCCTCCCCGAGGATCGATCAAATTATCGACTCCACGGCTGGATGTGAACGTCTTTCCTGGATGCATATTCTGGTTATAACCAGATCAGATTGAAAGAAGAAGATGAAGTAAAGACCGCGTTTATTACACCTTACGGCATTGCTAACAATGCCCTTTGGTCTAAAAAATGCGGGAGCAACATATCAAAGGATGATGCGTATGTTTGACACAGATTGGGAAGAACGTGCAAGTATACATTGATGATGTCGTCATAACATCAAAAAAGGGGCAACGCTGATCGAGGATCTCAAGGAAACCTTCGACAACCTTGATAAGTTCTCGCTCAAACGAACCCGACGAAGTGTTCCTTTACGTCCCAAAGAGAACTTTTGGGGTTTCTAGTCTCAGAAGAGGGATTGAAGCAAATCCCGACAAAATACAAGCTATCGTAACAATGAGGAAGCCAACAAAGTTGAAGGAGATACAACAGCTAACGGGGCGAGTCGCAGCTTGAGCGATTCCGCTAGGCGGAGAAAAAGCGCTGTTCTACGCTTTGATAAAACAAGGAGATAAATTCCAGTGGAACGAAGAAGCCGACAGAGCTTTCGAGGATTTGAAGCGAATTTCGACACCACCAATTTTTGGTGGCGCCAAAAGAAAGAGAACCTCTCCTGCTGTATATCGCAGCCACGCCCAAGTGGTGAGCACGGTGCTAGTTGTCGAAAGGGAAGAAGAAGGAAAACTCCACGGCGTGCAGAAGATACTTCGTTAGCGAAGTTTTATCACCCTCAAAACAAAGGTATCCACAGTACAAAAAGATAGCATATGGAGTGTTCACGACAGACGAAATTGCCACTATTTTTCACACATCCGATCATAGTGGTCAATGAAGCTCCCTTGTCAAATATGAACAACCCAGAAGCTACGTCGTCTCCTTGGGGAATAGAACTTTCCCTCGGGACATCATGAGAAAAGAAAAGCAATAAAATCGCAAATACTGCCGGACTTCATCGCAGAGTGGATGGAGTTGCAAAATACAGACCTCCAGATTTGTCGAGAACCTGACCATGAACTTCGACGGGTCCAAAGACTAGAAGGGGCGCAGAGTAGTACTCATATCACCGAAGGCATAATTGAAGTACATCCTTCGATGACGTTCCCTAATGCATCTAATAATGAAGCAGAATATGAGGCCCTCATACACGGGATGAAGATGGCGAAAGCCTGTGGTGCAACTCGATGATAATCTTTGGCGACTCACATTGGTGGCACAGCAAGTTATGAACCAATGTGACGCAGTCAATGATAGCATGATGGCATACAAGGAGGTGTACAACGAGCTCGAGAAGTTGTTGCGAAGTAAATCATATTAGTAGATTGAGCAACGACGAAGCCGACGTTTGCAAACATCGGGTCGCAATGCCTTGCAGTCCCCAGGGTATTCTGGGAAGAGATAACAGAAAGATCCACTAAGTCGACAAAATCAAAAAAGAAGGAGAAGAAATCCTCTACCAAGGAAAAGCAAGAGGAAGAAGAAGAAGATCGGGACCTGGTCATGGTGATACAAATACCGTGGATGCAGCCGTACATATCATACATCCTCAGAAAGAAATACCCGACGATCCAGTCGAGGCAAGGCGAGTAATTCGACGCTCCAAAGCTTTCACGGTGGTCAAGGGAGAATTGTATAAGCGAAGTATTTCAGGCCTTGCAAAGGTGCGTCACACCCGAAGAAGGAAGAATAATTCTGAAGGATGTACAGGGAATATGTGGCCACCACGCAAGTAGTCGAGCTATCGCAGCCAAGGCCTTTCGGCAGATTCTACCGTTGACAGAATCGAGGACGCCAAGGACATAGTAAGAACTTGACGCGTGTCAAAGGTTTGCCGCAAAACCTCACTCTCCAGCAGAAGCTAGCACCAATACCATTGTCATGGCCCTTTGCTCAATGGGGACTTGATATGGTGGGCAAGTTACACAAATCGGCCAGGAGGAAAGGAGTACATGCGGTAGTCACAAGTTTACAAAGTGGATAGAAGCGAAGTATAAATTCACTGGAGCATCCGCAGAAAATTCGTAAAAGGCCTCGTCTTCATTTGGAGTGCCCCACAGATCGTTTTACAACGGCAGAATTTCACATCCCATGAATTCAAAGATTATTGCGAAGAGGTGGGTATTGCTGAACTTTGCGTCGCACATCCTCAAACCAATGGGAAGTCGAGAAGCCAATGGCATCATCTGCAATGGCATCAAGAAGCGCTTGTTAGGACCACCGGAAAAAGCTCGACATACTTGGCCGAGAGAACTACCAAGCGTGTTGTGGAGCATCCGAACAACACCAAACACAAGAACGCAGAAACTCCGTTTTTCCGTTCATGGAGCAGAGGCAGTACTACCAATCGAGATAGAGCACACTCTCCACGTGTCGCTGAATATGATGAAGAAACGTCGACAAGAGCGCTAGACGACGTCGACGCACTTGATGAAGCTCGAGATGAAGTACTATCTCGGGTAACCAAATATCAACAGGACTTGAAGAATTACCACAACGACGCTTATGGCCAAGATCTTTTCGTGTGGGAGACCTAGTTCTTCGACTCACGCAAAAAAGTCATGAAAAACTCGAGTCACCATGGCTTGGCCCTTACATTGTCACGGAAGTAATCGGAGGAGGAGCATAAGAAGACAAGAAGGTGGAGGAGCCAAACCCTTGGAACGTCGCAACTTAGGCGGTTCTACGCCTAGAGTCGAAATATAGTCCTTGTAAACTTCAATGTACTGAAACGCCAAGTTTTCAGACGCACTCTTTCCTTTTCGGGCACGAGTGGGGCCGAGAAGGTTTTTAATGAGGCGGGCTCGGTGCTGCAATATAATAAAGATAGTGATAATATAACTTTTCTTCTTTATCGACATGATCAAAGTCTTTGCTCCGACGAATTTCAATATAGTTCATCGACAAAAGAAAAGCCTTGCCTTGGTATTCAAATACCTCGTGAGTCAATAAAAATACAAAATAGTACTCAATAAAAAGCTCGGGGGCTCATATTCGCCATAAATATATAAATGCCTTGGTTCAAAACCTCGCAAATATTCAAATACAGTAAAGAGTCACCGAAACACTCGGGGGCTAGACAAACAGAGAAATATAATGATTGCTTTACAATATAATCATAGTCATGGATTACAAAGAAGAAATATCGACAAGAGGAAAATAACTAGTCTTGATTCAATATGTCATCAAGAGTAACTCTGTTTTCTTCAGGAGCAGCACCAAGAAAATCGGCATAATGGCCATCGGCAAAAAAGTCGGCATCCATCCGAAGAAGGTCCTCAATCATTTCTTCGGCTATAGGCGTAACCTTCGTGTTAATCCTGTCGACACCGACTCTTCGACGTTTTACCTTTTGATGAACTTTCGCGACAACTTGGGTAAGGTCAAGATTCGAGTGGCAAATCTGGAGCATGATAAGAGCAAATGGCGCCAAATACAGCTGAGCTTTGACAAAATCATGGATACTGCGAGCATCTTTGAACCGTTCCATCAATTCAGGAAGAGTTTTTGGTTGGACGTTCCGAGGAAACATAGAGTTGTAAACCATGGATAAGGTCTTGGTACAGAAGGAAATCGCGAGTTTGAGAGGTGCGATCTTGAAATCTGACAATTTGGCGGGTCCTCTCTGGGGTAGCCCAAAACAAAGAACCATGGTCCAGGGAAAGATTAACAAGGAGGTTTGTCCTAGCATTTACCCTCTCCTCGGCAGCAGCATCAGTAAAGGCACCTATCAAAACAAAGAAGTGGAAACCTTTAAGAGACAATAGCATGAAGATGAAAGATATCGAGGATGAAACAAGCATACCCGACATATCCACTGCTTCATTCATTAATTCGAGCATGAAATTTTCTCGAGTAGTCGCCTTTTCAGCGGAAGCAGCAATTTCCTTAGCAGCCACGGCCTCGCGAGCTTGGTCGGAGAGCAACGTTGGCTTCAGACTTACGAGATTGTTGCATCATCACAAGTGTTTGCTTCTTCGCATATTGAAGCCGCTGTCGGTTCGTCCAGTTCTTGCGACAAGGTATCACACGGTGCAGTATCAGCAAAAGCTCTCCTCGCATGAGAAGAAGAAGGCGACACATTGGAAGGAGCGGAAGTTGGAGTATAGTTATCAAATATCAACTGAAATTTAAACAGGACAACATCAAACGACAAGCAAAGATAGAGTTTTCATTAATCTCTTGGAATAATTACAAGGGCATTACAGTGGAGCTAAGGAAATACCTGTCGCCAAACGACTACTTTGGCGACAAGAGCAAAAGAAACAAAGAAAAACAGAGGCATGCAACTAGACCTCCGGCCTTGATGAGCTAGGAGTCGACGCTGGCTTAATCCCGAGATAGGCCAAGATCTTCTTCGTGTTGGGCTTGGCTGCCTTGATCAGCGACTTCCACCTTGCTCTATTTGCTCGGTGTCGCCAACTTTCATCCAGTCAATAGTCTGTCGACTGTCAGCAACCAAGGCGACAGTGTTTTCAACGGCAACCTTCATATTCTCTTGGCGCATCTTTAGTCCAAGGTCTTCCGGCGTATTGAACATCTTGGCAAGGTTGAAAAGTCGCGGGCTCCTCTTTCTTCGGGAAGAAGTAGGGGAACAATGCCGACAATACTGCGTTAGCATTCGACACACCTTCACGAATCTCGGACCCATGAAGCTCCAGATAGGAAAGCGCGTCAAGGAGCGGGTCATCGACAGGATTCGTCAGATCAAACTCCTGGTTTGTTTGGACTGTCAAGGAAACAAAGCATTAGTGAAAAGACAAGAAACAATGATTCTCATAAAGATAGAAGGGATCAGCAACATTACCGAAAGTGCGGCGACTCTGAGTTTTTAGGCGCTTGAGGATTCCTTCTTCACGAGAAGCTTGCGCAGCCTTGTGCTCATCTAAGGCAGCTGTAGCATCCTCAAGTTTTTTCAGTTCCTCGACACCAGCAGCTTTCGCCTTGGCTTCATCAGCTTCGCCTTGGCTTTGCTAGCGCAGCGTTCGGCTTTCTTGCGAGCCGCCTCACTTTGCTCAAGTTTTCGAGCAAGTGCGTCGGCGCGTTCGTTGGCCTCTGCAAGTTTCTCTGTCGAGATATGGAAAAGAGAGAGAAGAAAGATCAAAAATCACGACAAGCAACAGGAGTAAAAAATCAAGGAAAAACAGCAAGTATAAAAGTCGTTACCTTCGGCTCTATTAGCATATTCACGATACCCAATAAATTGGGAACCGATGCGGAGAAGATCCTTGATCATAGGCTGTTCAAGGTGAACACAGCAAAAGAAACATTGGCATGAAAAAAAGAGGTGTAAGGTTTAAAAAAACAAAATAAGGAAAATATAGATGTCGACAAGCTTACATCATCTAAGAGCAGAGTCGACGAACTGCCCAACTGAGGGGCAGGTTCAACAATCTTTTCAACCCTTGTCCTTTTTGGTGAAGGAGCAAGGGGGCTTGATGGTGGAGTAGTGGTGACGACGCTTTGTTGAGGAGGCGAGGTTTCTTCTCCTTCAACTAGCGTGTCTGGGGCAAGTACAGACGTGACGTGCTTGTCCGAGGAGCCACGTCGTAGTTGGAACTTCTTCCTCGTCATCTATTAATCAAAAAATCGCATAAAAAGCAAGACAAGATAAATATTTCGAGTACAAAAATAGGGAGAAATAAAGACGACTTACGAGCTGACGAGGGATTCAACATAAGGATCGTAAGCTGCCTTCTGATGAGAAGGAACAACTTTTCAGCCTTAGAGGTGCCGACATCATCCCTTTTCCTTTTGTTCCTTGGAGAAACAGCAGGAGGAAGGGATTGTCGATTCATTTACTCAACTTCTTTTTCATGAGAAGCCGCAGATTTGTGAGAACCCGCGACTTCACTTTCAGAATAGAAGAACCTTGAGTATCTTCGGCAACGATGGCCTGTTCTTCGACTTCTCCATCCGGAAGAGGAGGAAGGGAAGTCATAGTAGGATGGTTCTGTAAAAAATAGTGACCAAAAGGAAAATTAAAGAGATGACAATATAATGAGATGCAGAGAAAGTGCAAAACAAGATAAAAACTCGGCAAGACAAAATACCTCGGGGAGTGGATTGGCGGCGCTGTACGGTTCCACGCGACAAGAGGAAGGAATTGGGTCTTTACCCAGGCGAGAAAGTCTTCGAATCAACTTCTCCAAGTCCTTGGTGGAAAGATCACCGGAGACTGCTACGCTATTTTTACCACGTCCAAAGGGGATTTTTTGAAGAGGCTGCACCTAATCCTAAGGAAGTAGGCAGTGATTTGAACACCAGACAGCTCTTTGCCTCGAGTGTTTTGAAGTCGACGAATACGAGACATGAGCGCCTCTGTCAGCTTTTCTCTTCCAAGCTTCGCATCCCAGAGCTGCTGCGCTGAATTCTGGCACTTCCGTCGAAAGGAACTATGTTGTGCTCAACGGAGTTGGCGCTTTCTTCGTGAATGTAGAGCCACTTTTTGCGCCATCCTTGGACAGAATCAGAAATTTGACGTCGAAATAGTCGACATCAGAACGAACACGTATAACAACGCCACCTATGTTATAAGTAACGTTGTGGGAGCCATTGCTGGAGGCAGTAAAATGCGTTCTTGCCAGCCCAATTGGGAGGGATTCCAGGAAGCATTCGCAAAGTGTGATGAAAATAGAAATGTGAAGGATGGAATTGGGGTCAATTGGTGCAATTGAATCCCATAAACAAAAAGAAGACCGCGGAGGAAATCGTGGATTGGGGTCGAGAGGCCGCGGATGATGATCAACAAAACTAACCCGATACTCCATTGGAGGCTTGGGGTAGCTTTCGCTAGGAAAGCGATGGCGCCCTCCTTCTTCATGAGGCCAAGCCCTTCAGCATGTTGGTGTCTTGGGTTGAGATTTTGATCTCTCCCACTCAAGATCCTGCGCCATCTTGGATTCCTGAGGCCGGGGAAGGATGCAAGGTGGATCAACGGCAATGGCAGAGCAATGTGTGAGTGCGAAGATCAGAGAAAGATTGGGCGCAGAGAAGTTTTAAGAGGAAGAGTGAAGCGGCAGCGAGGGGATGAATGGAGGTTGAAGAAAGGTTTATATAAGAATCGGGTGAAGCAGGCAATGCTGGATGAAGAAATCGCAGTGGTGAGAATAGATTCTAGACAAGGGTAAAAAGGTACGTATAGAAGACTATACGTGCTAAAAGCGAGACGGTGTCCCCACTTGCATGACGTCAACGGGTGGAAGCAACGACCAGTACATGAAAAATCACGACTTTCAGAAGGATGAAGTAAATTTGATTAAGGGAAGCCTAAAGAAAAGTAAAAGAAGATTGGCACAGGAAGAATTATTCATCATTAACAATTTCCGTTTTTCCCAAATACTTAAACAAAAAGTAAAATTTTTATGGCAATATAGAAATTGGTAGCCCAACCAACACAGTTCTTTACCGTAGCTCAAGCATTCTCACGAGCGCGCGCACCTGAGAGATAAAAAAAGAGAAGAAGAAAAAGATCATATTGGGAAATAATGACAATATAGCATAAGGTGGACTAAAATGTTGAGCCTACAACCAAGCACAAGTTCTGGTTGTAGCCTCCGGGGGCTACTCCCAGGCTGTCGCGTGCCCGATGAAATTAACAAAGGAAAATAGAAAAGCAAGAGAGTATATTTCGAGTTATAGTTAACTCTCATATACTCCCATCGGGAGAGCAATATAAGTCATATTTGACTCGATAAATGTGCCATCCAACAGCCGGCGCATCAACATATATTCTAACGCCGTTGCGATCAATTTCAATGCCGCAATTTGCGGCAAGACCTTGCATCCGCTCGCTGGGCGGGCACGCTAAAGATCGGGCTCGCTACCTTTATCCAGATCAATGATAAGAAAATCTAACGACGCGTTAGCAGGGACAATTGATCGGGATCTACGCAAGAACTTAACTCGCCGGTTTACAAAAGATCCCGAGATCATGTCCAGGGACGGATTTTGAAGTAGGTTTTGCGATTGCCACTAGAGCAGCTTAACTAGTACTGATCCGTGAACAGCCCAACTACCAAAGATCCCCGTATAATATAGAATTTTATGTGAAGAAATATAAAAAAGTTAAGCTGAAAAAATAAACAAAGGAGATTTTCCCCGACTTCATTTAAGCAAAATCTCGGGGCTACCGATAGGCATCCCAAATGGGCTCCGAATATAGTACCCGGTTTAAGGCCCACTACCCGAAGAATAAGAAGATTCGAGAGCCCAAGATGTATTTAAGGAAAAGATAGAGTTGTAATAGGAAGTGTTATTTGTAATCTCGGGATGAGTTAGAAACCGTCCCGACTCTGTAACTTGTATAGAAATCCCTCGCTCCACCTCCTATATAAAGGGGGAGTCGAGGGACGAAGAATCAATCGAATCATTGTCTGCAAACCCTAGTTTTCATAATCGTCGAGTACTTTTCGGCCGAAACCTTCGAGATCTACTTACCCTCTACTTCCAACTAAACCCTAGCCTACAATCCATAGGCATTGACAAGTTGATACCTTGTCGTGGTGGTACACATCGCTGCCACCGCACTCAATCCGGACTTGGAAGCAGCTTGGAAGAGCAGCCCACATGCAAATCACTCGTAGGCTTCCGAGGGGCATTGCCGATTTAGCACAAGTACGTCGAAGCGTGAGAAACAAGGTCGAATACGTCCAACGCTTCAGGACCGTTAGGAACCGATGCTATTCGGCTCGTGTGACTGAAAAAGAAGTAGTCGAGTTGGCGGTGGTTGACAAGGTATTAACTTGTCAATGCCTACGAGTAGTAGACTAGGGTTTTGTTGGATGTAGAGGGCAAGTAGATCTCGAAGGTTTCAGCCGAAAAGTACTCGACGAAATACAAACTAGGGTTTACTCAACAATGATTCGATGATCCTCTTGTCCCTCGACCCCCCCCCCTTATATATGAGGCGAAGCCGAGGGATTCATATTGTACACGTTACAAAGTCCGGGAAGGTTCTTAACTCATCCCGTAAGATTACAAACAACTCTTCCTATTACAACTCTAACTTTCCTTAATAATATCTTCGGGCTTCCGAGTCTTCTTATATTTCGGGTAGTGGGCCTTCATCAAACCCCGGGTACTATCTTTGGCATGCCATTGGGGATGCCTATGTCAAGAGCTCTCGAGATTTTGCTTGAATCGTAGAGTCGGGAAAATCTCCCTGTTTATTTTTACTCGACAACTTTGACTTGTCTATATTTCTTCACATGAATTTCTATATTGTACATGGATAATGGTAGTTGGGGCTAGTTCATCCGATTGCATCAGTACTAGTTAACCGCTCTAGTGGCAATCCGCAAAACCTACTTCAAGATCACGTCCCCGGACATGATCTCGGATACTGTAAACTTCGACAGTGCCGCTTAAGGACTTACCATTCTGTCGAGTCCCGCTAAATTTATCTGTACCTAACGCGTCCTTAGGATTTTCTTCGTATCGTTGATACGGATAAAAGTAGCAAACCATCGCCGAGATGGGGCCACGCCGCATTTAACGGATCCGGGTCTTACCTCTAGTTGTTTTGCGGCATTCAGAATTTATTCGCAACTTTGGCGTTCCGAGAATATATTGTCGAGTGCTTATTCGGCTGTTGGAATAGCACATTTCATCGAGTCAATGTATGACTTATATTGCTCTCCCGATGGGAGTATATGTAGAGTTATCTTTATAACTCGAAATGTGCCTTCTTCCTTCCTTACTTTCTTTCTTTCTATTTTTCTTCTGATAATTTTCATCGGGCACGCGAACAGCAGCTCCCGATGGGAGTAGCTCCCGAGGCTACAGCCAAGGACTTGTGCTTGGTTGTAGGCTCAACATTTTAGTACACCTTGTCGCTATATTGTCATTCTTTCTCGATATTTTCTTCTTTTCATCTCTCGGGTGCGCATCAGCGCTCCCGATGGGAGTAGCCCCCGAGGCTATGAACAAAGCTTGCTTTGATCATAGGCTCCCGCAATTTCTATATTGTCATACTCAAATTTACTTTTTTTGAAGTAGCCCCCGAGCATTTGGGCAAAAACTTGTATTTGATCAAAGGCTCCCAAGTAAATAACTTCTCCTGTCGCCAATCTTCTTTTATTTTTCTTGTCGACATTTTTCCCTTGTCAAATTTACTTCATTTCTTAATAGTCGTAATTTTTCTCGCCTTGTGGGTCCATTGTTTCCACCACGTTGACACGTCGTGCAAGTGGGGACACACATCCTCCGCTTTTCCCGGCGCACGCGCTGTAACGCCTGCTCATTCCATCCCAAAGAAAATACTTTTTTACCCTTCATCTGCAAGATCTTTTTTCACCGCACGATTTCCTCATCCAACGGTGCATTGCTTCGCCCAATCCTATATAAACCTTTCTTCAACCTCCGTTCGCACCTTCGCTTGCGCCGCACCTCTGCTCCTCTTTGCAAAAACTTCCACCGCGCCCAACTCTCTTTGATCTTACGCACGCACGAACTTTGCTTCTCCAAAGGCGTTGATGCCACCGCGCGCGGGCGACTCACTCGCCACAGACTCGAGTCCAAGATGGCCGCCGAAGATCTTGAGTGGGAGAGATCTAAAATCTCCAACCAAGACGTCAACATGCTGAAGAGGCTAGGCCTGATGAAGAAGGAGGACGCCATCCGCTTCCCAGCGAAGAAAGCTACCCAACCCCTCCAATGGAGTACCGGGTTAGTTTCGTACACCTCATTGATACGTCCAATTTGCATCACTATTTTATATCATAATTTGCTGTTATTCATTGATATATTTCATATTGGGACACAATACTTATGTTATTTCATCTATTTTGCATGTTTCATCATTATTGGAGGATCGAACACCGGAGCCAGATTCTGCTGGAAAAGCACCGAATGCAATATTTCTAAGATCAACTCTGGAAGGAAATTATACCAAAAATCCTATTTTTCAAGATGACGAAGGAAGCCAAGGAGGAGCCAGAGGAGCTGTGGTGGGCCCACACCCTAGGGCGGCGCCTGCCCCGGTCGCGCCTATGGTCCGGGGCCCACCACCCTTTTCGCCTCTTTTCTTTGCCAAACCCTTCGTCCCGAAGACCTAAGCCACAGGGTACCTCGCGAAGAGTTGCCGCCCGCTCGCGGGGCGGAGAACACCAGAGAGAAAGAGCTCTCCGGCGGGCAGAACTGGGAAAACTTCCCGGGAGGGGGAAATCGACGCCATCGACACCGTCATCGAGCTGGACATCATCGCCATCACCATCATCATCATCTCCACCATCATCACCGCCGTCATCACCGCTGGACACCGCCACCGCCGTAGCAATTTGGGTTTGATCTTGATTGTTTGATAGGGAAAACTCTCCCGGTATCGATTTCTACTTGTTGTTGATGCTATTGAGTGAAACCATTGAACCAAGTTTATGTTCAGATTGTTATTCATCATCATATCACCTCTGATCATGTTCCGTATGATGTCTTGTGAGTAGTTCGTTTAGTTCTTGAGGACATGGGTGAAGTCTAAATGTTAGTAGTGAACTATGGTTGAGTAATATTCAATGGTATGATATTTAAGTTGTGGTGTTATTCTTCTCATGTGAACGTCGACTACATGACACTTCACCATTTATGGGCCTAGGGAATGCATCTTTACTGCTTTGCCAATTGCGGGAGTGACAGAAACCTAAACCCCCGTTGGTATATCGATGCAGGAGGGATACAGATCTCAGAGTTTAAGGCTGTGGTTAGATTTAATTCTTAATTACTTTCTTGTAGTTGCGGATGCTTGCAAGGGGTATAATCACAAGTATGTATTAGTCCTAGGAAGGGCGGTACATTATCATAGGTTCACCCACACAACACTTATCACAACAATGAAGATTATTTAGCCGTATGTAGCGAAAGCACTAGACTAAAATCCCGTGTGTCCTCGAGAACGTTTGGTCATTATAAGTAAACAAACCGGCTTGTCCTTTGTGCTAAAAAGGATTGGGCCACTCTGCAATTATTACTCTCGCACTTTACATACTCGTACTTTATTCAACTGTTACATCAAACCCCCCGAATACTTGTCTGTGAGCATTTACAGTGAATCCTTCATCGAAGCTTGTCAACACCTTCTCGTCTCGTTGGGATCGACATTCTTACTTATCGAAGATACTACGATACACCCTATACTTGTGGGTCATCAAGACTATTTTCCGGCGCCGTTGCCGGGGAGTGAAGCGCTATTGGTAAGTGGAATTGGTAAGGAAAACCTTTACAAGTTGTGCTGATTTTATTTCTGCCTGCTGTTATAAGTCATTATGGAGAGATCTTCTTCAATTTCTATTTGGGAAATCTACTACTACCGCAACGGTAGTGGATGAGGCGCCAGTGAGGAAGTGATACCATATAAAATACCTATGAAAATTATTGAACGTGTTATGGATAACCGCTATGAAGGGGATGGAACTGTCCATCCCGGTGATCATTTACTGTTTTTGCATGAATTATGCGGTTATTCAAATGTGCAGGTATTGCTATGGATGAAGTGAGGAAGAAACTATTCTCTTTGTCGCTGTCCGGTAAGGCGGCGCATTGGTATAAATTACTGGATAATGGGGATTCTCTTGAATGGAATGATATTGTGCCCGGTTTTATTCTAAGTTCTATCCTCCAAGTGAAATTCATAAGGATCGGAATCGCATATATAATTTTTGGCCTCATGATGGAGAGAGTACTGCCCAAGCTTGGGGGAGATTGAAGTCTTTAATGCTCAAATGCCCCATTCATGAGCTTCCTGGTAATGTTATTATTGATAATTTCTATGCAAGACTTTCTTTTCAAGACAAGACCTTGCTGGATACTTCTTGTTCGATCATTTACACGCAACAAAGAAGAGTTTAAAAGGGACCTTCTTGATCGGATCCAAGAAAATACTGAAGGTTGGGAGAACGACAAGGATAGAGAATCAGGTATAATTTATGATTATAAATGCATTGAAGCTTTTATGGATACCGATAAATTTCGTAATATGAGTGCTATATATGGTCTTGATTCTCAAGTTGCAAATCTTTATAAAGCTTTTGCCTCTCATTATGAATTGCCAAAGAAGAATTTTGATAAGTATCATGAACCGTATAAAGATAAAATTGATTCATCTATTAATAAATGCGTTGTAGTTGAAACTGCTGATCGTTATTCCTGAAGCTTATATTGAAAAAACTCCTTTCCTGCTAAAATGAAAGAGTACTTGTTGTAAATAGTGCGGTTCATAAAAGTGAAAAGAAACCCGTAGAACCCAAGAACAAATAAAGTTGAACCTCACAATAGTTAAAGATCTTGTGACTGAAAATGTGGAGGATGGTCATATTATTTTCTGTGAAGATGCTTCTAATATTGTCTCACATCCTAATAAACCCAAACAAGCTAGTGTTCCTATGCTATCTGTTAAAATTGGTGATCATTGTTATTATGGATTATGTGATATTGGTGCAAGTGCTATTCCGTATGAGCTTTACACGGAGATTATGCACTAAATTGATTCTTGTGAACTTGAAGATATTGATGTGGTTATTCAGCTGGCTAATAGAGAAACTATTTCTCCAATTGGTATTGTTCGAGATGTGGAAGTTTTATGCGGTAAGATTAAATATCCTGACTTTTTGGTACTTGGTTCTGCTGCTAGTGATTATTGTCCTATTATTTTTGGTAGACCTTTTCTAAATACTTGTGGAGCTATTATAGATTGCAAGAAAGAGAAAATTTTGACTAAATTTGCTGGTGAATCTTATGAGTTTAACTTCTCTAAATTTACTAAAACTCCTTATAAAGCTGATTTGCCTAGTAATGATTTTAAAATGGAGCAATGTGCATCTATTGTTCTTGTTCCTAATAACCCTTTGCAGCAACATTTGGAGGATAGCGAGAGCGAAATTTTTAGGAAAGAAAGAGATGAGCTTGAGGAAATTTTTCTTCGCCAACCTATTCTCAAGCATGATTTACCGGTGGAAGATTTGGGTACAACACCGCCACCAAAGGAAGATCCTGTTTTTGATTTAAAGCCTTTACCCGATAATCTTAAATATGCTCATATTGATGATAAGAAAATATATCCTGTTATTATTAGTTCTAAGCTTTCGGAGATGGGGAAGAAAGGTTATTGGAAATATTGAAGAAGCATCGAGGCGCTATTGGCTACACTCTTGATGATTTGAAGGGGATTTCTCCGTCTATATGCCAACATGCTATTAATATGGAAGATGATGCAAAGCTCGTTGTTGAACCTCCAGCGTCGTCAATTCCGAAGATGAAGGAAGTGGTAAGGAATGAGGTATTACGACTTGAAGCTTATTATATATCCTATTGCTGATAGTAGATGGGTTAGTCCCGTGTATTGCGTTCCCAAGAAAGGAGGAATGACTGTTGTGCCTAATGATAATGATGAGCTCATTCCTCAAAGAGTAGTTGTAGGGTATAGAATGTGCATTGATTTTCAAAAGTTAATAAAGTTACTAAGAAAGATCATTACCCTTACCATTTATTGATCAAATGCTAGAAAGATTGTCTAAAAATACTCATTTTTGCTTTCTTGATGGTTATTCTGGGTTTTCACAAATTGCTGTTAAAGCTAAAGATCAAGAGAAAACCACCTTACTTGTCCTTATGGAACTTATGCTTATAGACGCATGCCTTTGGTTTATGTAATGCTCCTGCTACTTTTCAAAGATGCATGTCTGTTATTTTTCATGGTTTTTGTGAAAGTATTGTAGAGGTATTCATGGATGATTTTTCCGTCTATGGGAATTCTTTTGATAGTTGCTTGCGAAACCTTGATAAAGTTTTGCAGAGATGTGAAGAAACTAACCTTGTTCTTAATTGGGAGAAATGCCACTTTATGGTTAATGAAGGAATTGTATTGGGACATAAAATTTCAGAGAGTATTGAAGTTGATAGAGCTAAAGTTGAAGCAATTGAGAAGATGCCCTATCCGAGGGATGTTAAAGGTATTCGTAGTGTTCTTGGTCATGCTGGGTTTTATAGGAGATTTATTAAAGATTTCTCCAAGATTTCAAAGCCTCTTACTAATCTTCTTCAAAAGATGTACCATTTGTTTTTGATGATGATTGTAAGGAAGCTTTTGAAACTCTTAAGAAAGCCTTAACAACTGCTCCTATAGTTGAACCTCCCGATTGGAACTTACCATTTGAAATTATGTGTGATGCTAGTGATTTTGCTGTAGGCGCTGTTCTTGGACAGCGAGTAGATAAAAAACTGAATGTTATTCATTATGCTAGTAAAACTCTTGATGCTGCTCAAAGAAAGTATGCTACAACTGAAAAAGAATTATTAGCTGTAGTCTTTGCTTGTGATAAATTTAGATCTTATATTGTTGATTCAAAAGTTACTATTCATACTGATCATGCTACAATTAGATACCTAATGACAAAGAAAGATGCTAAGCCGAGGCTTATTAGATGGGTACTTCTTTTGCAAGAATTTGATCTACATATTGTAGATAGGAAAGGTGCCATAATCCTGTTGGATAATTTGTCTAGATTGGAAAATATTGCTTATGATCCTGTTCCCTGTAATGATAGTTTTCCAAATGAACAATTGGCTGTAATAAAGGTGAGCTCGCGAGATAGCCTTGGTATGCTGATTATGCTAACTTTATTGTTTCCAAGTACTTGCCTCCAACCTTTTCAGCTCCAGCAAAGGAGGAAATTCTTTTATGACTTGAGGCATTATTTCTGGATGACCACACTTATATAAAGAAGGAGTGGATGGTATTATAAGATGTGTTCCCGAGTATGAACAACAAGAAATATTGAGTAAATGTCATGGTAGTGCTTTATGGAGGACATCACACTGGAGAAAGAACCGCGCAAAAGGTTTTACAATCAGGTTTTTATTGGCCAACTCTCTTCAAGGATGCGAGAAAGTTTATTTTATCTTGTGATGAATGCCAAAGGGTTGGTAATCTCCACACGCAATGAAATGCCTATGAATTATACTCTGGTTATTGAACCATTTGATTGTTGGGGATTTGACTTCATGGGTCTTCCGTCTGAAGGTAACACTCATATACTTGTTGCGTTGATTATGTTACTAAATGGGTGGAAGCTATACCTACAAAAAGTGGTGAGACCTCTTTAAGAATGCTCTTAGATATTATTTTTCCTAGATTTGGAGTACCTAGATATATTATGACCTATGGAGGTTCTCATTTTATTCATGGAGGTTTTAGAAAAACTCTTGCTAAGTATGGTATTAATCATAGAATTGCTTCTGCTTATCATCCTCAAGCTAGTGGTCAAGTAGAATTATCAAATAGAGAGATTAAATCTATTTGGGAAAGACCGTTAATAAAACTAGAAAGAATTGGGCTAGTAAATTGAAGGATGCACTTTGGGCTTATAGAACTGCTTATAAAAATCCCATGGGAATGTCACCTTATAAAATGGTTTATGGGAAAGCTTGTCATTTACCTCTAGAACTAGAGCACAAAGCTTATTGGGCTGTTAGAGAATTAAATAAAGATCCTAAACTTGCCGGTGATAAGAGGTTGTTGCAATTGAGTTCTCTAGATGAATGGAGAAGTGAAGCATATGAAAATGCTAAACTCTTTAAAGAGAAAGTTAAAAATGGCATGATAGGAGGATTATCAAAAGAGAATTTAATATTGGGGATAAAGTCCTATTGTATCGGTCTCGTCTCAGATTTTTTGCAGGAAAATTACTCTCAAATGGGAAGGACCATATGTTGTCGAGGAGGTGTATCGTTCAGGAGCAATCAAAATTAGCTCTCTCCAAGGCAATGCTACGCAAGTGGTGAATGGACAAAGACTCAAGCATTATATCTCGGTGATTCTTATAATGTTGATGTTGATATTATTCAAGTGGAAACACCCGGAGGCCTACATCAAAGGGCAAATTGACAACCGCCAGAACTTGACTTCGAATAGGTAACAGATCGTAATGAAAAGTACGCACTTTACTTTCCTAACTATATTTTTGTTGTTTTTGAAAATATGAGAAATTACGAGTTCGAACGGAGTGGAAAGGACGACGAGGGGTGCCACCATAGGGCGGCGCGGCCGACTGGGCCCGCCGGCCCATGGTTTGGCCGCCCGTCCGCCCCTTTCCGACTGTTCGATCTGGTGCTTTCCGTTTGTCGAGAAAATTTTGCTATATAATCCCCGGACCCCCGGAGGTCCGTATATCGTTTTCTCGACGTGTTTTGTTTCGAGTGCCAGGATCTGTTTTCGGTTTAGAAGCACCATGGCCTCCAACAACAAGGGCAAGGGGCTTTTGGAGGAAGAGAAGGAGGTGTGCCATCAAGACAAGAGCAGCAAGCTGAGGAAGCAAGCAAATCTTGGTGGGATCTGTTGACACTGAATCTTTTTCTCATAACCTGCAGACCTTACCACCCGCTCTTAGCCTCGACTCTTCCCCATGATGGAAGAAGTGATACGGATTACCAATGAGTTTTGTGATCAATATCAGGCTCTACGAAGAGAAGTGGAGATACTCCAGGAGGAGAATTGCCGTCTCCGAAGAATGATTGAATACCACTCGATTCGCGTCACAAGGTCGTCATCGCCAACTTCGGATAACAATGAATCTCTTCGAATCTTAGTGCGTAATTGTCAAGCCGAGAAACTGAAGACGAAGGAGCTTATTAAGAAGCTCTGGGAGGAGTTCATCACCATCATCGCCAAAGGAGTAATTCATCATCGGTATTGGCATCCCCTTGGTTTGTTCCAAGCTTGGGGAGTGCCGCGGTATCACATTATCACTACCTTTTACTTTTATTGTCAAGTAGTATCATATCATGAGTAGGAAGTTATCATATAAGATGGGTTGCGTTGGAAGTATCTCTCCTTATTTGGTTATCTATGTATCCCTTGTGAGTTATCGTTATGGAATATTAATGAGAAGTCTTATCATTTACATATTGCACATCTTATTTTAGTTTGCAATCTCTACTATATGATTCACCTTGTTGTTAGTATTGGTATCACTTTGGGAGCATTGAATAAATCTATTTGGTTTTGGCAAACTTAGCATTGGTCAATAGGAACAACACTTTGAGGTTTAAATAGAAAAGAGAAATACATGTAGATGTTTCATTGTTTTCTTGTTAGCTCATAGCTTATTATTCTGAAGTTAAAATTGTTTGTACTTACAAGGAAGATGCATGATTGTTTCTATCACATGTATATTTGTTTGTTTCCCTCGACTCTTATGCTTGCTAATTAACCTTGCTAGCCAAAGACCTGTACTGAGAGGGAATACTTCTCGTGCATCCAAACCTTAACCCAAACCTATGCCATTTGTGTCCACCATACCTACCTACTACATGGTATTTTCTCCCATTCCAAGTAAATACTTCATGTGCTACCTTTAAACAATTCAAAACTTAGTATCTCTTATTTGTGTCAATGTTTCATAGCTCATGAGGAAGTATGTGGTGTTTTATCTTTCAATCTTGTTGGGCAACTTCCACCAATGGACTAGTGGCTTCACCCGCTTATCCAATAATTTTGCAAAAAGAGCTGGGATTCCCAGTCCCAAATTAATTAAACTAAATAGACACTCCTCCATGGTATGATATTGATGGACTGCACCCGAAGGATTCGGTTAGCCATGGCTTGTGTAAGCAAAGGTTGGGGGGAGTGTCATCATCATAATAAAGCTAAAATAAAAGGCACTCCTTCATGGTATGAGATTGTTAAGGTGCACCCGAGGATTCTGTAGCTATGGTTTGTGAAAGAAAGGTTGGAAGGAGTGCCACACAAATGAAAATAATATGGGAGCCGCTCTTAGAGGTTTGTCGGCAAGGGGGTTAGAGTACCGCACCATTCTGGACAACAACAAACACCTCTCAAAATGTTACTTTTATTCTCTTTATATGATTGAAAAATTGAAAAAAGCTCTAGCACATGATCTAATCCCTGCTCTCTCGAAGGGCCCTGTCTTACTTTATGTTGAGTCAAGAAACCTATTTCCTCCATCTCAAGCAAGCATTTGAGTAGTTGTGATCAAACCATTATATTGTGATTTGCTACATCATGTATTTTATTCTTCTTTGTTTAGTACAAGTTTTATTTGAATGAATATAGCTTTGCAAGTTATCAATGATTATGAGTAGACCATTACGATTGAGTATGCAAGTTGTGCCTTATAAACTCTAACATGAGAGCGCTGCTCAATGAGATAAATATAATATGTTAATTGTTCTCTGACCAAGAACGAAGTTTGCCATCACCAATCATGATTTCTCATGCACCTTTACTTGTGATTACCTTATACTTGTTTCAATATGAGTTATAAGAGGTTGTTTACTATAATGTCCTGTGTGAATGAATATGATGCTTCTTGTCCGTATTTTATTTATCGACTCTTCACTCCATAAACATGTGGTCATGTCTATCGAGCTTCAGTTTCTTTGGGGACAAGCGAAGTCTAAGCTTGAGTTGATACATCCAATTTGCATCACTATTTTATATCATTTATTGTTATTCATTGATATATTTCATATTGGGACACAATACTTATGTTATTTCATCTATTTTGCATGTTTCATCATTATTGAGGATCGAACATCTGAGCCAGGATTCTCAGCTGAAAACACCGCTTTAATGCAATATTTTAAGATCAACTCTGGAAGGAAATTATACCAAAATCCCTATTTTTCAAGATGACGAAGGAAGAGGAGCTGGAGGAGCCAGTGGTGGGCCCACACCCTAGGGCGTGCGCCTGTGCCCGGCCACGCCGCCTATGGTCCGGGGGCCCACGACCCTTTCGCCTCCTTTTCTTCGCCAAACCCTTCGTCCCGAAGACCTAAGCCACAGAGGGTACCTCGCGAAGAGTTACAGCCGCCTCGGGGCGGAGAACACCAGAGAGAAAGAGCTCTCCGGCGCGTGAACCGCCGGAAATTCCTCCGGGAGGGGGAAATCGATCCCATCGACACCGTATCGAGCTGGACATCATCGCCATCACCATCATCATCTCCACCATCATCACCGCCGTCATCCACCGCTGGACACCGCCACCGCCGTAGCAATTTGGGTTTGATCTTGATTGTTTGATAGGGGAAACTCTCCCGGTATCGATTTCTACTTGTTGTTGATGCTATTGAGTGAAACCATTGAACCAAGTTTATGTTCAGATTGTTATTCATCATCATATCACCTCTGATCATGTTCCGTATGATGTCTTGTGAGTAGTTCGTTTAGTTCTTGAGGACATGGGTGAAGTCTAAATGTTAGTAGTGAACTATGGTTGAGTAATATTCAATGGTATGATATTTAAGTTGTGGTGTTATTCTTCTAGTGGTGTCATGTGAACGCGACTACATGACACTTCACCATTTATGGGCCTAGGGGAATGCATCTTGTACTGTTTGCCATTCGTGGTTGTTGAGGAGGAAACCTAAACCCCGTTGGTATATCGATGCAGAGGGATCGCAGGATCTCACAGTTTAAGGCCGTGGGTTAGCTTTAATTCTTAATTACTTTCTTGTAGTTGCGGATGCTTGCAAGGGGTATAATCACAAGTATGTATTAGTCCTAGGAAGGCGGTACATTAGCATAGGTTCACCCACACAACACTTATCACAACAATGAAGATTATTTAGCCGTATGTAGCGAAAGCACTAGACTAAAATCCCGTGTGTCCTCGAGAACGTTTGGTCATTATAAGTAAACAAACCGGCTTGTCCTTTGTGCTAAAAAGGATTGGGCCACTCGCTGCAATTATTACTCGCACTTTACATACTCGTACTTTATTCAACTCATTACATCAAACCCCCGAATACTTGTCCGTGAGCATTTACAGTGAATCCTTCATCGAAACTGCTTGTCAACACCTTCTGCTCCTCGTTGGGATCGACATTCTTACTTATCGAAGATACTACGATACACCCCCTATACTTGTGGGTCATCACTCATCCGCGGCCTTTCTGCCCCAATTCACGATTTCCTCCGCGGCCTTCTTTTTGTTTATGGGATTCACCTCAGACCAATTACCCCTAATTCCATCCTCCATGTCGCCATTTTTATCACTTCTTGCTTCCTTGGAGTCCCTCTAATCGGGCTCTGTGGAAGCGCATTTTCATCCTCCGCCGCAATGGTTTCACAACGCCACCTATAACATAGGCGGCGTTGTTATCTCTGTGTCCGAACCGACGTTGATTACTTCGACGTCAAATTTCCCGATTCTCGTCCAAGGGTGGCGCAAAAGGTGGCTCTACATACACGAAGAAAGTGCCACTCTGAGCACAACATAGTCCCTTGGACTAAGTGCCAAAATTCTCAAGCGCCGCTTCTGGGACGTAAGCTTCCGAAGAAGAGAAAACGGGACAGAAGCACTTATGTCTTGTATTCATCAATCTCAAAATACTCGAGGCAAGGAGCTGTCTGGTGTCCAATCACTGCTCACTTTCTTAGGATTAGGTGCAGCTCTTCAAGCTCGCAAAATCCCTCGGACGTATGCTGGTGCAAATGACGCCAATAGGCTCTCCAAGGATCTTTCTTTGAAGGACTTGGAGAAGCTTATTCGAAGAATTTCCTCGTCAACAAGAGGGATCCTATTCCCTCCTCTTGCCGCGTGGAACCATATAGTGCCGCCAATCCTCCCCCTCAGGTATTTTGTCTTCTCGAATTTTGTGTCTTGTCCCGAACTTTTCCTGCATCATATTTTATTGATATCTCTATAATTTTTCTTTTGTCGCTATTTTCCTGTAGAACCATCCTACTTTGGCTTCCCTTCCTCCTCTTCCTGAGGATGGAGAAGTCGAAGAAAGGGCTATCGTCGCCGACGACAACCAAGACGCCCCCTCGTTTATGAATGAACCCGTAGATTCTCGAAAATCTGCGGGTTCTTCCGAAAAAGATGCTGCCTCCGAGGGCACCACATCGGCACAATCTCCTCCTCCCGCTGTTTCTCCAAGGAACAAAGGAAAAGGAATGACGCCAGGACTCCGGGCATCCAAAGCCGGACTGATCCTTCACGCCGAAGGCAACTTATGATCCATATCTTGAATCCCTCATCAGCTCGTAAGTTGTCTCTACTTCTTCTTTTCTTTGTACTCGAAGTTTTTTGTCTATCTTGCTTTTTAAGCTGTCGTCTTTTGTTCGCAGTGATGATGAGGAAGAACCACCAACTCTTGACGCGGCTGCTCGAACGAGCTCGTCGCGTACTCTAGTTGTTTCAGAGACACCAGCTGAAGGAGAGAAATCCTCGCCTCCTCAACTGAATGTTGGTGCTCCCACTCCTCCTTCGAGCCCCCTTGTTCCTTCCCCAAAAAGGACAAGGGTGGAGCCAATCGTGGAACCTACCCTTGAATTGGGTAACTCCTCCAATTCCTTCTTGGATGACGTAAGTTCTTAATCTGCTTATCACTGTCTAAATTTCCTCTTGTTTTCTTCTGCATGCCTTCGTATTTTTCCCATATCGACATTTTTGCTTTCTTTTTCCTTTGACAGCCTATGGTCAAAGAGCTTCTTCGCATCGGTGCCCAATTTGTTGGGTACCGTGAATGTGCTAGCAAAGCTGAAGGTACTAATTTTTTATGACACCCGCTTTACGATTTCCTGCTCCTGCTTTGCTTGTATTTTTTTAAAAACTTCTTGATTATTGTTGCACAAAAATTTGCAGAAGCCAACAAGATTGTCAACACTCTCACTCAGAAACTAGAGCAGAGTGAAATGGCTCGCAAGAAGGCTGATCTTGATGCTAGCCAAGCTAAAACAGAGGCTGAAGAAGCCACAGCCAAAGCTGCTGGTGTCGAAGATCTGCAGAGGAGATTGGCTGACGCCGAAACTGCTTTGGATGAACACAAGGCCTCCCAAGCTGCTCGTGAAAAGGCAATCACCAAACGCTTGACCTCGCAAAACCGGCGCTTTGTCGGTAATTTTATCGTACCCTTCTATCCTTTCCTTTTTTAATATTAATTTTCCCTCCTGCTGGCAACCAACGTGTATTTTCCTCGGCAGCCAAAACAAACCAAGAATTTGAGCTTGAAGATCCCGACAATGATCCTCTTCTAGACGCACTCTCTTTCTTGGAATTTCATGGAACTGAAGTTCGCGAGGGCATAAATCATGCTAACGTGGGTTTATCCAAGTTGTTCCCCTACTTCTTCCCCAAGAAAGAGGAGCCCAAGACTTTCCTTGCCCTTGCCAAGGAATTTGATTCGTCAGAAGATCTTGGACTGAAGATGCGCCAGGAGAACATGAAAGTTGCTATCGAAAGCACTATTGCCTTGGTCGCGGACAGCCAACAAACTGTCGACTGGACGAAAGTTGGCGCCACCGAGCAGATAGAACAAATGAAGTGGCGTTCGTTGATCAAGGCAGCTAAGCCCAACACGAAGAAAATCCTGGCCTATCTCGGGATCAAGCCAGCTTCGACTCCCAGCTCCTCAAAGCCGGAGGTCTAGTTGAACGCCTTCTCTTTTTCTTTCTTTTGTTTTTGATGATGTCGCCAAAGTAGTTATTTGGCGACACGTACTCCATTAGCTCCACTGTAACGCCTTTGTAATTATTCCGAAAGATTAATGAAAACTCTACCTTGCTTGTTGATTGATGTCGACTTTTGTTGTTAAATTTCAGTTGGTATTTGATAACTATACTCCATCTTCCGCTCCTTCCAATGCTGCGCCTTCTCCTTCTCGCTCAAGGAGAACTCTTGCTAATACTACACCTGTCGAAGATTCCTTGCCGCAAGAATTGGATGAACTTCGGCAGCAACTTCAGTATGCAAAGAAGCAAACACTTGTGATGATGGAACAGTCTCGTAAGGCATCTGAAGCCAAAAAATTGCACTTCAGCAAGCTCGCGAGGCCGTGGCTGCTAAGGAAATCGCTGCTTCCGAGGCTGAAAAGGCGACTACTCGAGAAAATTTCATGCTCGAGTTAATGAATGAAGCCAGCGCGGATATGTCGGGTATGCTTGTCGTATCTTCCCCCCTTTTTTGTTTTTTTATAAGACCACGCTACCTTCCGTCTTCATGCTACGTCTCTTAAAATTTTCTGCTCTGTTGTTTGATAGGTTCCTTTATTGATGTTGCGGGAGAAGAGAGGGTAAACTAGACGAACCTCCTTGTTAACCTTGCCCTTGACCATGGTTCTCTGTTCTGGTTACCCCGAGAGGACCCGACAGATTGTCGGGATTGTGATCGCACCTCTCAAACTCGCGACTCTCTTGACTTCTGTACCAGGACCCTGTCTATGGTTTATAATTCCATGTTTCCTCGGAACGTTCAGCCACAAACTCTTCCCGAGCTAATGGGGAAATTTAAGGATTCCCACAAGATCCATGGTTTTGTCAAAGCTCAACTGGTAGCTGGCGCCAGGTTTGCCCTTATCATGCTTCAAATCTACTCGAAGCTTGACCTGACCCAAGTTGTTGCGAAAGTTCATGAGAAGGTAAGGCGTCGAAGAGTTGGTGTCGACCGAATTAACACGAAGGTTTCGTCTATAGCCGAAGAAATGATTGAAGACCTTCTTCTGGATGGATGCCGACTTTTTGCAGACGGTCATTATGCGATTTCTCTTGCGCCCGAAGAAGGCAGAATTACCCTTGATGACATATTGAATCACGACTAATTATTTTCCTTTGGTAGATGACTCTTCTTTGTAAACCACGATTATGATTATATTGTGAAGCAATCATATTTCTATATTTGTCTAGCTCCCGAGTGTTTCGGTGGCTATTTTCTGTATTTGTGTATTGCGAGGTTTTGAACCAAGGCATTTATTCAATATGTAGTTTTGGCGAGTATCAGCCCCCGAGCTTCTTTTGTCGAGTACTATTTTGTATTTTTATTGACTCGCGAGGTATTTTAATACCAAGGCGAGGCTTTCTTTCTTGGAAGAACTATATTGAAATTCGTCGGGTCTAAGCCTTTGAGCGTGTCGATGAAGAAGAGCTATATTGTCACTATCTTTATTATATTGCAGCACCGCGAGCCCGCCTCATTAAAACCTTTCCCTGCCCCACTCGGTGCCCCGAAAAAGGAAAAGAGTGCGTCTGAAAACTCGCGGGCGTTTCAGTACATTGAAGTTTTACAAGGACTATATTTCGACTCTAGGCGTAGAACCGCCCGAGTTGCGCCACGTTCCGTGGGTTTTGCTCCTCCACCCCTCGTTTTCTTGTCCTTTATCCCGTATGCTCCTCCTCCGATTACTTCCGTGACAATGTAAGGGCCAAGCCATGGTGACTCGAGCTTTCATGACTTTTTTGCGTGAGCCGAAGAACTAGGTCTCCCACCTGAAAGGATCTTGGCCGCAAACGTCGACTGTGGTAATTCTTCAAGTCCTGTTGGTATTTGGTTACCCGAGACAGTACTTCGTCTCTAGCCTCGTCGAGTGCATCGATGTCATCTTCTAACGCTTTCCTCGACGCCTCTTCATCATATTCCACGACTCGTGGAGAATCATGCTCTATCTCGATTGGTAGTACTGCTTCTGCTCCATGAACCAAGAAGAACGGAGTTTCTTGTGTTGCTGTATTTGGTGTTGTTCGTATGCTCCATAATACACTGGGCAGCTCCTCTGGCCAGGTGTGTCGAGCTTTCTCCAAAGGGCAATAAGCTTGATGCCGTTGCAGATGATTCCATTAGCTTTCTCGACTTGACCGTTGGTCTGCGGGTGCGCAACCGACGCAAAGTGTAACTTGATACCCACTTCTTCGCAATAATCTTTGAACTCGTGGGATGTGTTACCGCCATTGTCTCAGATGCTGTGGGGCACTCCAAATCTGAAGACGAGGCCTTTTATGAATTTTACTGCGGATGCTCCGTCTGGTGAATTTATCGGCTTAGCTTCTATCCATTTTGTGAATTTGTCGACGGCTACCAACATATACTCCTTTCCTCCTGGCCAGGATTTGTGTAGCTTTCCCACCATATCGAGGCCCCACTGAGCAAAGGGCCACGACAAAGGTATTGGCATCAGCTCTGCTGCTGGGGAGTGAGGTTTTGCAAACCTCTCGCACGCATCACAGGTTCGTACTATCTCCTTTGCGTCCTCTATTGCTGTCAACCAGTAAAATCCAGCTCGAAAGACTTTGGCAAAGAATAGCTCGTTACTCGCTGCAGTGGCCACAAATTCCTTCGTGTACATCCTTGAGGATCGTCCTTCCTTCTTCGGGTGTGACGCACCTCTGTAGTACTCTGATACGTCTCCGACGTATCGATAATTTCTTATGTTCCATGCCACATTATTGATGTTATCTACATGTTTTATGCACACTTTATGTCATATTCGTGCATTTTCTCGAACTAACCTATTAACAAGATGCCAAAGTGCTAGTTGCAGTTGTTTTTGGTTTCAGAAATCCTAGTAAGGAAATATTCTCGGAATTGGACGAAATCAAAGCCCAGGGGCCTATTTTCTCACGAAGCTTCCAGAAGTCCGAAGGAGACGAAGAGGCCACGAGGTGGCCACCCCGGGCGGCGCGGCCCCCCTTGGCCGCGCGGCCCCGTGGTGTGGGGCCCCCGTGCCGCCTCTTGACCTGCCCTTTCGCCTATAAAAGTCTCCGTGACGAAACCCCGTACCGAGAACCACGATACGGAAAACCTTCCAGAGACGCCGCCGCCGATCCCATCTCTGGGATCCAGAGATCGCCTCCACCCTGCCGAGAGGGGAATCATTCTCGAGGACTCCCACGCCGTCATGGTCGCCTCCGTGTGATGTGAGTAGTTCACCCTGGACTATGGGTCCATAGCGTAGCTAGATGGTTGTCTTCGCCGCATTGTGCTATCATTGTCGGATCTTGTGAGCTGCCCAACATGATCAAGATCATCTATCTGTAATTCTATATGTTGCGTTTGTTGGGATCCGATGAATAGAGAATACTTGTTATGTTGATTAATAAAGCTATGCTTATGTGTTGTTTATGATCTTGCATGCTCTCCGTTATTAGTAGATGCTCTGGCCAAGTTGATGCTAGTAACTCCAAGAGGGAGTATTTATGCTCGATAGTGGGTTCATGCCTCCGTGAATCTGGAGGAGTGACAAGAACCACTAAGGTTATGGATGTGTCCGTTGCCACTAGGGATAAAACATTAGTGCTATGTTCAAGGATGTAGTCACTAGTTACATTACGCGCAATACTTAATGCAATTGTCTCGTTGTTAGCAACTTAATACTGGAGGGGGTTCGGATGATAACTCGAAGGTGGACTTTTTAGGCATAGATGCAAGGATGGCGGTCATGTACTTTGTCGTAATGCCTAATTAAATCTCACTATACTCATCATGATATGTATGTGCATGGTCATGCTCTCTTTATTTGTCAATTGCCCAACTGTAATTTGTTCACCCAACATGTCGTTTTCCTTATGGGAGAGACACCTCTAGTGAACCGTGGACCCCGGTCCACTCCTCTTTATCAAATACAATCTACCGCACATCTGTTCTTGTTTTTTCGTAAACAATCATCTTCCACACAATGGTTAACTTTGTTAATGTTTGCCGGTGAGATTGACAACCTCACTGCTTCGTTGGGGCAAAGTACTTTGGTTGTGTTGTGCAGGTCCACGTTGGCGCCGGAATCCCTGGTGTTGCGCCGCACTACATCCCGCCGCCATCAACCTTCAACGTGCTTGGCTCCTCCTGGTTCATACCTTGGTTTCTTTCTTAGGGAAAACTTGCCGCTGTGCGCATCATACCTTCCTCTTTGGGGTTGCCCAACTAACGTGTGAAATACACGCCATCAAGCATATTTTCTGCGCCGTTGTCGGGGAGATCAAGACACGCTGCAAGGGGAGTCTCCACTTCTCAATCTCTTTACTTTGTTTTTGTCTTGCTTAGTTTTATTTACTACTTTGTTTGCTGCACTAAATCAAAATACAAAAAAATTAGTTGCTAGTTTTACTATTTACTTCTATCTTGCTCTATATCAAAAACACAAAAAATTAGTTTACTTGCATTTACTTTATCTAGTTTGCTTTATTTACTGTTGCTAAAATGGCCAACGCTGAAAACACTAAGTTGTGTGACTTCACAACCACAAATAATAATGATTTCTTATGCACACCTATTGCTCCACCTGCTACTACAGCAGAATTCTTTGAAATTAAACCTGCTTACTGAATCTTGTTATGCGAGAGCAATTTTCTGGTGTTAGTTCTGATGATGCTGCTGCCCATCTTAATAATTTTGTTGAACTATGTGAAATGCAAAAATATAAAGATGTAGATGGTGATATTATTAAACTAAAATTGTTCCCTTTCTCATTAAGAGGAAGAGCTAAAGATTGGTTGCTATCTCTGCCTAAGAATAGTATTGATTCATGGACTAAATGCAAGGATGCTTTTATTGGTAGATATTATCCCCCTGCTAAAATTATATCTTTGAGGAGTAGCATAATGAATTTTAAACAATTAGATACTGAACATGTTGCTCAAGCTTGGGAAGAATGAAATCTTTGGTTAAAAATTGCCCAACCCATGGACTGACTACTTGGATGATCATCCAAACCTTCTATGCAGGACTAAATTTTTCTTCACGGAATTTATTGGATTCAGCTGCTGGAGGTACCTTTATGTCCATCACTCTGGGTGAAGCAACAAAGCTTCTTGATAATATGATGATCAACTACTCGGAATGGCACACTAAAGAGCTCCACAAGGTAAGAAGGTAAATTCTGTCGAAGAAACCTCTTCCTTGAGTGATAAGATCGATGCTATTATGTCTATGCTTGTGAATGATAGACCGATATTGATCCTAATAATGTTCCATTAGCTTCATTGGTTGCACAAGAAGAACATGTTGATGTAAACTTCATTAAAAATAATAATTTCAACAACAATGCTTACCAACAATTCTAGTAACAACTATAGGCCATATCCTTATAATAATGGCAACGGCTATGGTAATTCTTATGAAAATTCTTACAACAATAATAGGAGTTCACCCCTGGACTTGAAGCCATGCTTAAGGAATTTATTAGTACACAAACTGCTTTTAACAAATCTGTTGAAGAAAAGCTTGGGAAAATTGATATACTTGCTTCTAAAGTCGATAGTCTTGTTGCTGATGTTGATCTTTTGAAATCGAAAGTTATGACTAATGAGAATCATCATAATAAAATTACTACTACAGCAAATGCCATTCAAGTTAGAATTAATGAGAATATAAGATTAATGGTTGAACTGCGTGCTAGGTGGGATAGAGAAGAAAATGAAAAACTAGCTAAAGAGAAGAATATAGCTAAAGTTTGGACTATTACCACCACTAGTAATGCTAATGCTACACATGTTGCTGCACCTCCTACCATACTAATAAAAGAATTGGTGTTAGCAATGTTTCCACTTCGAATGCAAAGCGAAAAACTGCCTGAAACGCTAAAACTCATGAAATCGTCATGTGATAAAGCATGAAATTTTTTCCAACATTGGGGATGATGATCCCATTGCTTTAGATTATAATGGTTTGAATTTTGATGATTGCCACATCTCTGAAGTTATAAAGTTCTGCAAAAACTTGCTAAAAGTCCTAATGCTAGTGCTATAAATTTGGCTTTTACACATCATATTACAAATGCTCTTATAAAAGCTAGAGAAGAGAAACTAGAGCGCGAAGCCTCTATTCCTAAAAAGCTAGAGGATGGTTGGGAGCCCATCATTAAGATGAAGGTTAAAGATTTTGATTGTAATGCTTTATGTGATCTTGGTGCAAGCATCTCTGTTATGCCTAAGAAAATTTATAATATGCTTGACTTGCCACCGCTGAAAAATTGTTATTTGGATGTTAATCTTGCTGATCATTCTACAAAGAAACCTTTGGGCAAAGTTGATAATGTTCGCATTACCATTAACAATAACCTGGTTCCCGTTGATTTTGTTGTCTTGGATATTGAATACAATGCATCTTGCCCCATTATATTGGGAAGACCTTTTCTTCGAACTGTTGGTGCTATATTGATATGAAGGAAGGTAATATTAAATATCAATTTCTCTCAAGAAAGGTATGGAACACTTCCCTAGAAAGAGAATGAAGGTACCTTTTGATTCTATTATGAGAACAAATTATGATGTTGACACTTCATCTCTTGATAATACTTGATACACACTTTCTGCGCCTAGCTGAAAGGCGTTAAAGAAAAGCGCTATGGGAGACAACCCATGTTTTTACCTACAGTACTTTGTTTTTATTTTGTGTCTTGGAAGTTGTTTACTACTGTAGCAACCTCTCCTTATCTTAGTTTTGTGTTTTGTTGTGCCAAGCCGTTGATAGAAAAGTAAGTACTAGATTTGATTACTGCACAGTTCCAGATTTCTTTGCTGTCACTAATCTGGGTCCACCTCCCTGTAGGTAACTCAGAAAATTAAGCCAATTTACGTGCATGATCCTCAGATATGTACGCAACTTTCATTCAATTTGAGAATTTTCATTTGAGCAAGTCTGGTGCCATTTTAAAATTCGTCAATACGAACTGTTCTGTTTTGACAGATTCTGCCTTTTATTTCGCATTGCCTCTTTCGCTATGTTGGATGAATTTCTTTGATCCATTAATGTCCAGTAGCATTATGCAATGTCCAGAAGTGTTAAGAATGATTGTGTCACCTCTGAATATGTCAATTTATAATGTGCACTAACCCTCTAATGAGTTGTTTCGAGTTTGGTGTGGAGGAAGTTTTCAAGGATCAAGAGAGGAGTATGATGCAACATGATCAAGGAGAGTGAAAGCTCTAAGCTTGGGGATGCACCCGGTGGTTCACCCCTGCATATATCAAGAAGACTCAAGGTCTAGCTTGGGGATGCCCAAGGCATCCCCTTCTTCATCGACAACATTATCAGGTTCTCCCCTGAAACTATATTTTTATTCCATCACATCTTATGCTTTTTCTTGGAACGTCGGTTTGTTTTTGTTTTTTGTTTTGTTTGAATAAAATGGACCCTAGCATTCACTTTATGGGAGAGAGACACGCTCCGCTGTAGCATATGGACAAGTATGTCCTTGGTTTCTACTCATAGTATTCATGGCGAAGTTTCTCCTTCGTTAAATTGTTATATGGTTGGAATTGGAAAATGATACATGTAGTAATTGCTATAAATGTCTTGGGTAATGTGATACTTGGCAATTGTTGTGCTCATGATTAAGCTCTTGCATCATATGCTTTGCACCCATTAATGAAGAAATACATAGAGCATGCTAAAATTTGGTTTGCATATTTGGTTTCTCTAAGGTCTAGATAATTTCTAGTATTGAGTTTGAACAACAAGGAAGACGGTGTAGAGTCTTATAATGTTTTCAATATGTCTTTTATGTGAGTTTTGCTGCACCGGTTCATCCTTGTGTTTGTTTCAAATAAGCCTTGCTAGCCTAAACCTTGTATCGAGAGGGAATACTTCTCATGCATCCAAAATACTTGAGCTAACCACTATGCCATTTGTGTCCACCATACCTACCTACTACATGGTATTTTCCGCCATTCCAAAGTAAATTGCTTGAGTGCTACCTTTAAAATTCCATCATTCACCTTTGCAATATATAGCTCATGGGACAAATAGCTTTAAACTATTGTGGTATTGAATATGTAACTATGCACTTTATCTCTTATTAAGTTGCTTGTTGTGCGATAACCATGTTTACCTGGGACGCCATCAACTACTCTTTGTTGAATATCATGTGAGTTGCTATGCATGTCCGTCTTGTCTGAAGTAAGAGAGATCTACCACCATAGGGTTAAGCATGCATATGTTAGAGAAGAACATTGGGCCGCTAACTAAAGCCATGTTCCATGGTGGAAGTTTCAGTTTTGGACAACAATCCTCAAATCTCAAATGAGAAAATTATTAATTGTTGTTATATGCTTATGCATAAAAGAGGAGTCCATTATCTGTTGTCTATGTTGTCCCGGTATGGATGTCTAAGTTGAAGAATAATCAATAGCGAGAAATCCAATGCGAGCTTTCTCCTTAGACCTTTGTACAGGCGGCATAGAGGTACCCCTTTGTGACACTTGGTAAAAACAATGCATTGTGATGATCCGAGTCCAAGCTAATTAGGACAAGGTATGGGGCACTATTAGTATACTGCATGAGGCTTGCAACTTGTAAGATATAATTTACATGATACATATGCTTTATTACTACCGTTGACAAAATTGTTTCATGTTTTCAAAATCAAAGCTCTAGCACAAATATAGCAATCGATGCTTTTCCTCCATGGAGGACCATTCTTTTACTTTCAATGTTGAGTCAGCTCACACTATTTCTCTCCACCTCAAGAAGCAAACACTTGTGTGAACTATGCATTGATTCCTACATACTTGCTTATTGCACTTATTATATTACTCTATGTTGACAATATCCATGAGATACATGTTACAAGTTGAAAGCAACCGCTGAAACTTAATCTTCTTTTGTGTTGCTTCAATACCTTTACTTTGAATTATTGCTTTATGAGTTAACTCTTATGCAAGACTTATTGATGCTTGTCTTGAAGTGCTATTCATGAAAAGTCTTTGCTATATGATTCACTTGTTTACTTATGTCATATACATTGTTTTGATCGCTGCATTCACTACATATGCTTTACAAATAGTATGATCAAGATTATGATGGCATGTCACCTTAAATTATCCGTGTTATCGCTTTTACCGTCGACAGAACTAAGCCAGATGCTGATACGTCCTCCGACGTATCGATAATTTCTTATGTTCCATGCCACATTATTGATGTTATCTACATGTTTTATGCACACTTTATGTCATATTCGTGCATTTTGAACTAACCTATTAACAAGATGCCGATGCCGTTGTCCTTGTTTTTGGTTTCAGAAATCCTAGTAAGGAAATATTCTAATTGACGAAATCAAAGCCTGGGGCCTATTTCTTCACGAAGCCTAAGTCCGAAGGAGAGACGAAGAGGGGCCACTGAGGGGGCCACACTTCAGGCGGCCCCCCCCTTGGCCGCGCGGCCCCGTGGTGTGGGGCCCCGTGCGCCTCTTGACCTGCCCTTTCGCCTATAAAAAGTCTCCGTGACGAAACCCCCGTCGAGAACCACGATACGGAAAACCTTCCAGAGACGCCGCCGATCCCATCTCTGGGATCCAGAGATCGCTTCCCACTCCCGCCGAGAGGGGAATCATCTCCTGAGGACTCTACGCCGCCATGGTCACCTCCGGTGTTGTGAGTAGTCTACCCCCGGACTATGGGTCCATAGCAGTAGCTAGATGGTTGTCTTCCCAATTTGTGCTATCAGATCTTGTGAGCTGCCTAACATGATCAAGATCATCTATCCGTAATTCTATATGTTGCGTTTGTTGGGATCCGATGAATAGAGAATACTTGTTATGTTGATTATCAAAGCTATGCTTATGTGTTGTTTATGATCTTGCATGCTCTCCGTTATTAGTAGATGCTCTGGCCAAGTTGATGCTAGTAACTCCAAGAGGGAGTATTTATGCTCGAGAGTGGGTTCATGCCTCCGTCTGGAGGAGTGACAAGAACCACTAAGGTTATGGATGTGCCGTTGCCACTAGGGATAAAACATTAGTGCTATGTTCAAGGATGTAGTCACTAGTTACATTACGCGTAATACTTAATGCAATTGTCTGTTGTTAGCAACTTAATACTGGAGGGGTTCGGATGATAACCTGAAGGTGGACTTTTTAGGCATAGATGCAGCTGGATGACGGTCTATGTACTTTGTCGTAATGCCCAATTAAATCTCACTATACTCATCATGATATGTATGTGCATGGTCATGCTCTTTATTTGTCAATTGCCCAACTGTAATTTGTTCACCCAACATGCTGTTCGCCTTATGGGAGAGACACCTCTAGTGAACCTGTGGACCCCGGTCCAATTCTCTTTAATGAAATACAATCTACTGCAATACTTGTTTTACTATTTTCGCAAACAATCATCTTCCACACAATACGGTTAACTCTTTGTTACAGCAAGCCGGTGAGATTGACAACCTCACTGCTGCTAGCAAAGTACTTGGTTGTGTTGTGCAAGTTCCACGTTGGCGCCGAATCTCCTGGTGTTGCGCCGCACTACATCCCGCCGCCATCAACCTTCAACGTGCTTCTTGGCTCCTCCGGTTCGATAAACCTTGGTTTCTTTCTGAGGGAAAACTTGCTGCTGTGCGCATCATACCTTCCTCTTGGGGTTGCCCAACGAACGTGTGAAATACACGCCATCATACTCCCGAGATACTTCGTTTGTATAGCTCCCCTTTGACCACCGTAAAAGCCTTAGATCGTCGAATAACTCGCCTTGCTTCGACTGGATCGTCGGGTATTTCCTTCAGGATGTATGATATGTACGTCGTATCCATGGTATCTCGTATCAACATGACCAGGTCCCGATCTTCTTCTTCTTCCTCTTGCTCTTCCTTGGTAGCCCCAGGGTTTTTTCTCCTTCTTTGGTTTTGTCGACTTCGTAGATCTCTCTGCTATCTCTTCCTTAAATACACCTGGCGGAACTGCAAGGCATTGTGACCCGATGTTTGCAAGAACGTCGGCTGCTGAATCGGCTGAGATGATTTACTTCGCATCCATCGAACAACTTCTCGAGCTCGTTAGACTTCTTGTATGCTATCATACTATCGTTGACTGCGTCGCATTGGTTCATGACTTGGTTGAGCCACCAACTGCGAGTCGCCAAAGATTTTTAGTCGAGTTGCACCGCAAACTTTTTGCCATCTTCATCCCATGTATGAGGGCTTCGTGATTCGCCTCATTGTTAGAAGCTGTTTGGGAACGTCATCCTCAGACGTACTTCAGCTTGTCGCCTTCGGTGATATTAGTATTACACCTGCACCAGCTCCTTCTAATCTCTTGGATCCATCGGTTCATGGTCCAGTTCTCGATAAATCTGTGGTCCCGTGAGCCTGCAGCCTCCATCCACTCACGATGAAGTCCTGCAAAATCTGACTTGATTGCTTTTCTTTTTCATACGTGATGTCCCGAGGGAAAGTTCTATTCCCCAAAGGAGACACGACCCGTAGCTTGGATTGTTTAGTATATTTGACAAGGGAGCTTCGTTGACTACTATGATCGGGTGTGCCGAAAAATAGTGGCTAATTTTCGTGCTGTTGTGAACACTCCATATGCTAGCTTTTGGTACCGAGGGTACCTTTGTTTTGAGGGCGATAAAACTTCGCTCACGAAGTATACTGGCCTCCGCACTCCGGGAGTTTTCCTTCTTCCTCCCTTCGACGACAAGGACCGTGCTACCACCTGGGGTGTGGCCGCAATATACAGAACAGGCTCCTTCTTTTTGGCGCCACCAAGATGGGGGGTGTCGAGATTTTGCGTTTGAGGTCCTCAAAAGCTCTGTCTGCTTCTTCGTTCCATTGGAACTTGTCTCCCTGGTTTGATCAAGGCGTAGAATGGTAACGCTTTTCTCCTAGCCTCGCGACAAATCTGCTTAAAGCTGCGACTCGCCCGGTTAATTGTTGTACTTCTTTCAACTTAGTTGGCTTCCTCATCGTTACGATGGCCTGTATTTTTTCGGGGTTTGCTTCGATCCCTCTTGCTGATACTAGGAACCCGAGAAGTTCTCCTGCAGGGACGCCAAAAGAGCACTTTGTCGGGTTCAGCTTGAGGCAGAACTTGTCGAGGTTGTCGAAAGTTTCCTTGATCCTCATTAGAGTGTCGCCTTTTTTGATGTTATGACTACATCGTCGATGTATACTTGTACATTTTTCCGATCTGCTGCTAGGCACTTCGCATCATCCGCTGATATGTTGCTCCCGCGTTTTTCAACCCAAGGGCATTGTTCTGTAGCAGAACACGCCGTAAGGGGTGATGAACGCTGTTTTCACCTCATCATCTTCTTTCAATCTAATCTGGTTATAACCAGAATAGGCATCCAGGAAGGAAAGACGTTCACATCCTGCCGTGGAGTCGATAATTTGATCGAGCCTTGGGAGGGGAAAGTGATCCTTTGGGCAATGTTTATTAAGACACGTAAAGTCGACGCACATGCGAAGGACCTTCGTGTTTTTCTTCGGCACCAACACTGGTTAGCTACCCATGTGGCTCTCATGTATGTATTTGATGAAACCTGCTTCTCGTCTGTTATTTCCGACAAGATAGCCTCGCTTGGCTCCGAAAACATCGCAGAGGTTGTTTGATTGGTTTCGCGATTGATCCAAGTAGGTGGTGCTCAAGTTCCCCCGGTACTCCTGGTATGTCACCTGGACACCATGCGAAGATTTTCCAATGCTCACGAGGAACTCGACGAGCGCGCTTCATGCGAGGTCCATGTTTTTGCGATGGACGTCGTTTTCGGTCCTGCTTGTGAATCTCGTACTTCTGGAATCCTCCTTTGTTGAAGGTTTGATCTTTGCTAGGCCTCCCCACATCCGGTAATACATCGTAACTGTCGTGAGCTTTTGACTCATATATTCGCTTTGCATCCCAAAGGTTTCTGAAAGCCGATGAAAACCTTATCACATTTATCGGCAAGCGAAAAGCTTCCTTTAATCGTGATTGGCCCCTTTGGTCCAGGCATCCTCCACAACAGTATGTATAATGTGGTACTGCCATAAACCTAGCGTATGCTGGCGCCCCAACAGAGCATGATACTGTGATGGGAAATCCATGACTTCGAACTCCAACCTTTCGATCCTGTAATTCTCTCGGGTGCCGAACTGAACGTCGAGATTAATCCTTCCCAGTGGGTAACTTGGTTTATCTGGTGTGATGCCATGAAATCGCGTATCCGTTGGTTTGAGGTTTGCTAAGGATATATTCATTTTCCTTAGTGTATCTGCATACATAAGGTTTAGACTGCTTCCCCGTCGATGAAAACTCGAGACACGTCGATCTCGCGATTACATCGCGGGCAAAATAAGGCTGATTGCCCTGCCGAGGAACTCCGTGTGATCCGCTTGTGAAACCAATATCTTGTCCCGACCAATTGAGATATTCGACCGTTGGTGGAGGCATCTTTTCCATATGAATACCTGTCGCGAGATTACTTTCTGAGCTCTATTGATGGTCTTCCTTTCTGAATCATCGAGACTCGCTCCATGGGAGCTGGGATCGACGTACAGGTGGTGCCGGTGCCGCCGCTATCCCGAGCTGGTGTCGATTTTCTTCCGTAATTGCGGGAGGAGGTGGTAGATGGATCTCGCTCCTAGGTCCTTGGGGACTTCGACTTGCTGCCTGGGCGTGGGCTTGCGCGGCAACCCTCATCATTGCTTGAAAGTTCCGACAATCTTTCAGATGTCCTGACTGCCTTACCCCATTGTTGTCGACGAAAAAGTGCATCTGGCATGGACCGTTCATCATATCCTCAGGGTCACAAAGGGCCTCTGAAACCTAGGACCGTTGTTTGGCCTTATTTCGCGAGTCATCTCTGTTGTCACTGTCGCCTGCCGTCGTTGCTGATAATTATCATCGTGGTTTCCTCCCTGTGTTCGATCGAAACCCAGCCACCTGCTAGTGGGTCATAACTCGAAAATCGAGAGAATCGTCGCCTGTAATTTCGACGGTCCTCCTCTCGGTGACCTCGTGTCGCTTTTGTGCACAAAGATCTTCGCGATCCGCCCATTTGTTTGCTATCTCCATCAATGCCGATACTGTTTTTAAGTTAGTTTCTCGCATCCTCCACGAAATCTCCTCGTCGGACTCCTGCCACAAATGCATCTATGGCTCTCTCGCAGATATGTTTTCCGCCGAGTTTTTGATGATATTCCACCTTTGGATGTACTTCCTCATTGATTCATCGTGTTTCTCGACATGATCTCAGCTCCTCGAGTGTCGCTTTTTTTGCAAGTGGACCGAATTTTTTTGATGAATATGTCCTCAAAATCAGTCCAACTGTCGATGGAACCTACATGAAGCTTCTTTATCCAAGATCTTGCGGCTCACTCAAGTGCACCTGAATGCTCTGCAATCTGCGCTTGTGCCGCCAATTAATTCACCGTCTCGAGGTAATCTACCAGCCAATCCTCAGATCCCGCAACCGTCAATTTTTTGAAATTATTTGGTAGCTTTAAACCTGAGGGCACCCGAGTTTTTCGGACCCTCCTCGAAACATGGTAGCCCGCACATATCTCTTCTTCTGCCAAGTCCTGAGAATGTTGATGTTCTCTCTATGTTGTCGTGCCCTGGTCTACCCTTGCTCGGGTTTCTCGTCCCTTGCTTCGCCTCGTTCTTGGGAGCCGCTGCAACCGCGGGTCGTGGACTATTTTGCCTTGTCGTGATCCTTCGGAGGCGCGATGACGTTGTTCCCATGGCTCCAACGCCTGCCATGGCCATATTATACAATGCTTCCCTTGGATCTCCGGAGGTGGTCTAGATGCGAGGATAAAGGCTTGTGTCGCCATGTACCCAATTTCTTCCGGTGTTTTGGGAAATGTTTCCTCTCGTATCGACATAAAAGACATGTCGAGGTTTTGACTAGATTCTCTTTCTCAGGTATGTCTTGCAACCTTGACCTTGCCCTTTTCCGAGCTTCTGACTATCTCCCGAAGTTCCCGAATGTCGACCGAGGTCTCGCCCTTCGCCTGCTTGACGCGGAAGCCGCCTCCTTCTTTGTTCAACCCTGTTTGTTTTTCCAGCCCTTCCAGCTCGAGCGAGTCTATATTGGTATGCCTGCACCTCGACCGTGGCTGTTGTCGCCATTGGTTCTCAACCATCCATAGCTCTTGCGGCTCTATCCCATGCTTCGCTGGCAACCAACTCATACGTGGTGTAGGCCCAGCCGTATTTGTTGCTGCCAAATCCTCGCCTTAAGTCGAGGGATCAACGTATGGATTTCCGCATCGTCGAAAGCCTCCGACGTTTCATCCTGATCACGACTTGCTTCTCCGAATGATGTAGATTTGATGATATTTAGAATTCTGCGCTTGCTGGATTGGGGACACCATCATAGAGATTGGTGAAGACCTTTCCAATGGTGGTAGATTTGTCGATGAAGTCGAGGCTGTCGACGCTTTTGGAATCGCTGCTTATATAGGAGTCCGCAGACGACTCGAAAGACATGTCCACTACAACAAAACCCTCCCTACAGCAACGTATTTATCTGTATCTAAATACCAATATAGGCGTTGCTAGCGCATCTACCAACGGATAATGATGCGTTGCATTTTTGGGCGTTGCAAGGGTACTATGCAACGTATATAGGTCTGTTGGTAACCATTGCATAGAGCGTTGCTAAGTGGCAACGGATATGAAGCAACTGTAGTATGCGTTGGTACATAATATATGCGAATTGAATAATTTATTTCAAAAAATATATTTGTTTTCGTTTTTGTGGCTTTGTAGCTTTAGATATTGCAATATTTTTTTCCTCATACTTAATACATACATACGACAATATAGAACTTGTGGAATATGAACACATTGCAAGCAGAAACATTTATATTATTTTTATACTTAAAATCACTATCCATACATGAAAATTATTATAGGGGTACACATCTTACAATCTTTCATCATAATATGATATTCTAACTAATCCTATATATCCTATTTCTTCTCGTGCTTTGCCTTCTAATGTCGCAGTTTAATGTGGCGGTCCTTGCTGATCTTTTGGGCCTGCAAAAAGAAAGTACCCACTTTATAACGGATGTGGAAAAAAAAACAGTAGGCAAGGGTATAGTAAATTCTATTATCTACTTGCTCTATTACCCACCATTTGAAAATATCAAAATACATAAATGTATCTGAGAACTTGGGATATCTTCACAATGCAAGCACTAATCTGCGTGTTTGTTTTCAAGATATATGCACATATAGAGTACAGTTCATTGAAAAATGAAAGCAACATGTATACTATGCATCTTTGTTTATGATACCTTCAAATTCACATCCACATATTGCTTGGAATTTCTTTGAACACCTCAGTAGCATGCCAAAGCCAAGTCATGCAAGATAATTTGTGCTATCCCATGCATTTAAAACGGCGCATGACACCTACATGTCAAGTCAAGTCGGTACCAGCAGATCAAAAGACAAAGGAAATACAGAAAAATAAGTAACTATAATATAATAAAGATATGAAAGGATTGATTTAGCAGCTGATTAGAATCATTTAAATAAGTAGATCTACACAATGGTCAGACACAATACCACAAAGCTAAACTATCCATGAGCACAAGCAAAAGTTCGCATATATCTCAGGAGCAACTCAGTAAACATTAACACAACTATAGAAAACCATCTGGGAGCATTATATCTTACCCACTAGATCAAAGATATTCAGTTATTTATGAGTTACCCTTTGCCAAAAGGAGAGTCGAGTTGCACCAATATGAGCATATCAAAATAATATAACAAGGGAACATATACTGATACAATGCTTCATGTTATTCTTAAGAAAAGATAGATGTTTTAGTGCATACTGGATTAAAGCTTAATGTCCTGAGAAAAACTGCAGTGTCATTTCTCATCTATGATGCATAAATTATGTTATAACGGTCTGGATTCATGTTACTACAATCAGCTACAGAAATTTTAGAAAAATAATAGTATAAAAAGATCAAGAGATTGATAAGGTTCAAACATGGACTTATTAATCAATACGAAGCCAAACCTAGAAAACCAGCATGTTTCAGTTTTTGGATCAATTCCTATTAGAAGTCTGATGACTCTCAAATGGCCAATTTAGTAACAGAGAATGAACATGCTTAAAAGGTACCCATTATCTAAGTGGGGAATTAAGAAGGATCATTTTCTTCATACCTGGTCTGAACAAAACTGTGTAGTAAGAGACCTAGTTCTCAAAATAATTAACAAATAAGAAAAGATTGGGCAGGTGGCAAGAAACAGCAGCTTAGCAGACAAGGAATCTGCTTTTACTAATCTACAAATCGTAAGCTGCAAATTGCAAAGATGATAACTTGTGAGTAGTATGTTTCCGAATATAGATGCTGCATTCTTTTAGCCAACAACAAAGTACGAATCAGAAAATACAATGAGCACAACTCTGCAAAACGCTACATCGGTCAGATGCAAAGTTCCCATTTAATTATCAATGTGGCATATAGCACCACGAATTAGTAATTTTAAGTACCAGCCTTGGCGGGAGACTTGGCGATGTTGCATTGATTGATTGGGATCCTAGGATAAAAGATTGAACCTGGCCTATTGATTTTCTATTGTGAGCAAGGGAGGCGACCGGGGAAACAAACCTGGGCGGCCGCAGTGCGCATGATGCAGCGGTGCAGCCGGATCTCAGACTACCATGGCTCGTCAACCTCAACGTAGGGAGCTGTGGGCTGCCGTGGAGTTGCTGCACGCACGGCATACCTAGGGCGGATCTTGACTGCATCATGCATAGCCGTGGAGGTGCAGCCTGAGTCGCCAATGTCTCGATCTAAGGGACAGAGGAACAGAGTTAGAGGAGATCCAAGATCTGAGCAATGGAGAATTGGGAGAGAGGGCCGGGGCGAGGTGGGCGGCCGGAGAGCAAGGGAGGCTTCGATGGCTTGATTCATGGCGGCGCTGCTAGGATTAAGGTGCGCTGGAGGATAATGTGGGTGAGGAGTTACCATGTGGATGTGGAGGTGGGAGATGGTCATTTTTAGAGGAGGTTGTAAAAAGACTTATGTGTGACGACGTGGCCTTTATCACTTTAGATACACATACCGGCATCGTTGCAAGTTATCTGTTGTTGTAGGGCTATTCATGTTGTAGTGGTCGCTGAAGATCTTGGCGAGTTTTTCGCTTGCCTTGGTGCTGACGAAGCGTGGCGAAGAGATTTCTTCATCGCCTGACTCGATCGATGATGCCGAGCTTGAGGATTCGGTATGCTCCACAGGAAACCTCGGGAAGGTCGGAATTTCGAGACGATAACTTCCTTCCTTCCCGACGCGAAGTGGAACCTCCCGAACGTCATCTCCATGGGCTTCTCCGGTTATGTATATGCATCCAAACGGGAGGGCGGGTGAGGTACAAAATCAACGAAACCAGCTGACCTGTTTACCTCTATCCATGATGTTGCTTGTCGCCGATGAAGTCGATGATTCTGAACGTGCCATCGAGATCAGCTCCTTGTCGCCTCTAAATCCCACAGACGGCGCCAATTGACAAGGTATTAACTTGTCAATGCCTACGAGTAGTAGACTAGGTTTTGTTGGATGTAGAGGGCAAGTAGATCTCGAAGGTTTCAAACGAAAAGTACTCGACGAAATACAAACTAGGGTTTACTCAACAATGATTCGATGATCCTTCTCGTCCCTCGACCCCCCCTTATATATGAGGCGGAGCCGAGGGATTCATATTGTACACGTTACAAAGTCCGGGAAGGTTCTTAACTCATCCCGTAAGATTACAAACAACTCTTCCTATTACAACTCTAACTTTCCTTAATAATATCTTCGGGCTTCCGAGTCTTTCTTATATTTCGGGTAGTGGGCCTCATCAAACCCCGGTACTATCTTTGGCATGCCCATTGGAGATGCCTATGTCAGGTGGGTCTCGTGATCACCGATCAAGGACGTGGCCTCCCAAGCTCACCCTTCACCGGCGCACATGGTGCGTAAGCGCCGCATATGAACAGCACACCCGATGTATACTGGTCAGATAAATTCAAGCGTGCGGTGGTCCCGGTTGAGGCAGATGAAGACAAAGGCTCACGGGAGATCAAGAGGTAGCAAGGCTGAATGGGACTCGGGGCAAGCCCCGTGTCCCAAGTGTGTAGCCACAAGGTCCTCCTGCAGGGTTTGACTTGACTACCAAAGCTGAGCAGATTTTCACCTTTTACTTTAAGGAGAAGCACATAAAGGTGCCCGAAGGCCACAAGATCCCGACGGCGCAGGAGCTGAATGGAAAGCCATACCGCAAGTGGTATAACACGTTCACCCATGCCACCAACGACCGCAGGGTGGCGGCAAGTCCAAATGGCGATAGAACAAGGGCGTCTAATTTTCAGCCAGTACGCCATGAAAGTCGACACACACCCTTTCCCCCGCCGTTAACATGGTGGAGTGCACTTACCCTGGAGGTGCCAGCCAGGATTCTCATTCAATATCAACATGGTAGGACCTGAGACACCACTCTGGCAAGGGGCAGCTGCTCTCGTAGCAAGGACACAGAGGGAAGCCGTTTACGCGTGATCGATCACCATGATGGCAAGCGCTACATCACAGAAGGAGAAGTGAGGAATGTGAGATATCAGCGACCTCTCCGATCACCACCTCAACAAGTATGTGAGTCAATATGACTAACGCTGACGACCCAACGACGATGGTGAAAGAGATCGCCCGGCTGGGACGCCAGAGACATCGTCGGCATGATCGCGACGAGGAGAGATAGAGCGCCATGCCAAGGAAAAGTCAAGAGAGCAAGACGACGAGGATAGGACCGGGACTGTCCTTCTTCGACACCGCCGGGATTCAGAATGAGCCGATTGCCTACACCCGCAAATCGCCTGTAATGTAGACACAAGAGAAGGATGCAGCTAACGTGTCCGTGTTCAAACGTCTAGGGCCTCTCCCGCCTCGGAACACACGCTGAGTCCTCTCGGGTGGAAGATCTCGAGGAATTGGAAGACGATGAAGAAGAAGAAGATAAGTACCACCGGCCAAGGTGGTGCCCCGATGGACTCAGCCGTTCCCAAAGCGTAGGGTTCAGCGACTACGTGGTTGGAGGAAGCCGAAAGGTTATACATGCACACGTTGAGGAAGGCACAGCCTGATCTGGCCGCTAAAATTCAGCGAACCCTGGACGAAGAAGGTCGGCCACAAAGGAAAGAGTGGCGCCCCAGACAAAAGAAAGCCGATGATGAAACATCGGCTGGCACAAACATGGTGTTCATCCTTCCGACGGAGTTTAGTGCTCCAGGATTAGACAGCACCAGGCACAACTTGACCTGCGGCCCACGGCCATTATCTTTGAGAAGCTACGAGAAGAAGCTACAGACATCTGAAGGCCCTGTACTTGCGAGGTTATATCGATGGGCAGCCTGTCAACAAGATGCTGGTGGACACCGGAGCGGCAGCAACATTATGCCATACTCCATGCTACGTCGGTTGGGACGCTCTAGCTCGGATCTCATCAAGACCAACGTGACATTGAGCGATTTCAATGGCCAAGCGTCCGACGCACAAGGTGTTCTGAGCGTGGATCCGACCGTAGGAAGGAAAACCATCCCTACGACGTTCTTTATTGTCGATAGCAAGAGCACTTATGCTGTCCTGCTAGGAAGAGATTGGATCCACGCCAACGTTGCATTCCATCCACGATGGACCAATGCGTAATACAAGGGATGGAGATGAAGTAGAGGTCGTCCATGCAGATGACTCAGCCAAGATTTCAACGGCTGGCATGAACGCTTGGGAGACAATGGCCAAGAGCCACTCAGCATCAATTTGGACGCATCGCGAGCGCATCGACGTGATTTAAGGACGGGGTTAGGCTGGTCTTATCCACCGGCCTGACCGTATAGCAAGAACAAACCTATGGACAAACGTGGCAAGGCCGATCCTTGAGATCGGCCCCAAAGATCTATGAAGGAACATTGCAAAAACCTTCATTGAGCGATTCAGTCAGCGTGGAGGCCGATTCCAGCAATCGGCCAAAATTATCCTCACCATACGTTCTGCCTGTGTTCAACGTCGATCTAATGAGCAGCGGTTTTACGTCGGCTGATGAGAGTCAACATTAGTCCTAACGGAGCCGACATTCAAATACAGTGCCTTGGCTAACTACAGAGCCGATATCCGCAGTTACCTGACAGATTCGGCTCGGGGGGGGGCACCTAATCAGATGAACATGTACGATACATGTGCAGTGAAATATTGGGGGCCGATAGAAAAATCAGCCAGTAAAAAAAAATTCATGGTATACAGCCGATGCACAGCCATCGACTCTAATACAATTGCACAGGATCTACCCGCTGCGTGTTCAAGACGCAGATTTTCACCAAGTCGGTCTTCAGTTCAGCTTCAAGGCCTTCTGCTTCCTTGAGGGAGTGAACAATGAGAGCTTCCTCAGCTGCAATGAGCCGATTTTGGTGCCCGAACTTTCTCTTCGAGGACTTCCAACCCTTTGCGCCAGTTCAGCAGTACTGTCGCGCCTTTGGAAAGCAGCCTTTTGCTCATTAAGCCGTTGCCTCTACAACTCGGCTTTCAACGCTGAAGGGCGATCGATGGGCAAGTTTGGTTGGCGGTGATGACCCACAAGTATAGGGGGTGTATCGAGTATCTTCGATAAGTAAGAATGTCGATCCCAACGAGGAGCAGAAGGTGTTGACAAGTTTCGATGAAGGATTCACTGTAAATGCTCACAAACAAGTATTCAAGGGGTTTTGATGTAACAGATGAATAAAGTACGAGTAAGTAAAGTGCGAGAGTAATAATTGCAGCGAGTGGCCCAATCCTTTTAGCACAAAGGACAAGCCGGTTTGTTTACTTATAATGACCAAACGTTTTTGAGGACACACGGATTTTAGTCTAGTGCTTTCGCTTCATATAGCTGATTAATCTTCATTGTTTTGATAAGTGTTGTGTGGGTGAACCTATGCTAATGTACCGCCCTTCCTAGGACTAATACATACTTGTGATTATACCCTTGCAAGCATCCGCAACTACAAGAAAGTAATTAAGAATAAATCTAACCACAACCTTAAACTCTGAGATCCTGCTATCCCTCCCGCATCGATATACTAACGGGGTTTAGGTTTCTGTCACTCCGGCAACCCCGCAATTAGCAAACGAGTACAAGATGTATTCCCCTAGGCCCATAAAGGTGAAGTGTCATGTAGTCGACGTTCACATGACACCACTAGAAGAATAACACCACAACTTAAATATCATAACATTGAATATTACTCAACCATAGTTCACTACTAACATTTAGACTTCACCCATGTCCTCAAGAACTAAACGAACTACTCACGAGACATCATATGGAACATGATCAGAGGTGATATGATGATGAATAACAATCTGAACATAAAACTTGGTTCAATGGTTTCACTCAATAGCATCAACAACAAGTAGAAATCAATACCGGGAGAGTTTCCCCTATCAAACAATCAAGATCAAACCCAAATTTCTACAGCGGTGACGATGTGCAGCGGTGGAGACGGCGGTGATGATGATGAAGATGATGATGATGGTGATGGAGATGATGTCCAGCTCGATGACGGTGACGATGGCGTCGATTTCCCCTCCGGAGGGTTTCCGCGGATCTCAGCCGCCGGAGAGCTCTTTCTCTCTGGTGTTCTCCGCCCCGCAGAGGCGGCAGAACTCTTCGCGAGGTATCCTCTATGGCTTAGGTCTTCGGGACGACGGGTTTCGCGAAGAAAAGGAGGCGAAAGGGCCGGGGCCCCACACCACAAGGCGCGGCCAGCCATGGGCCGCGCCGCCCCATGGTCTGGCCCCACCTTGGGCCTTCTCACCTCCTCCTTCGCTTCCTTCGTCATCTTGAAAAATAGGATTTTTGGTATAATTTCCTTCCACAGCTGATCTTCCGAAATATTGCATTCTGACGGTGCTTTTTCCAGTCCCTCCGGTGCTTGATCCTCCAATAATGATGAAACATGCAAAATAGATGAAATAACATAAGTATTGTGTCCCAATATGAAATATATCAATGAATAACAGAAATTATGATATAAAATAGTGATGCAAATTGGACGATCAACTCCCCCAGCTTAGACTTCGCTTGTCCCCAAGCGAAATCGAACTCGGTAAACAGGACCACATGTTTATGGAGTGAAGAGTCGATAACAAAATACGGACAAGAAGCATCATATTCATTCACACAAATCATTCTAGTAAACAACTTCCTCATAACTCAACTTGAAACAAGTATAAGGTAATCACAAATAAAGGTGCATAAGAAATCATAGTTGGTGATGGCAAACTGCTCTTGGTCGAGAACAATTAACAAAGTTATACTTATCTATCGAGCAATGCTCTCATGAAAGCTTATGGCAAACTTGCATACTCAATCATAAACCTCCTCATAATCATTGATAACTTGCAAAGCTATATTCATTCAGATAAAACTTGTACTAAACAAGGAAGAATAAAAGACATGATAAAGCAAATCACAATATAATGGTTTGATCACAACAACTCAAATGCTTGCATAAGATGGAGGGAAATAGGTTTACCGACTCAACATAAAGTAAAAGATAGGCCCTTCGCAGAGGGAAGCAGGATTAAATCATGTGCTAGAGCTTTCTACTTTGAAATCATATAAAGAGAATGAAAGTAATAATTTGAGAGGTGTTTGTTGTTGTCAACGACTGGTAGCGGGTACTCTAACCTCCTTGCCAAATAGACCTCCAAAGAGCGGCTCCCATAAAGGACGTCATCTCTACCAGCAAGGTAGATCATCCCTCTTCTCTTTTGTTTACACATGTACTTTAGTTTATTTAAGGATGACACTCCCCCAACCTTTGCTTACACAAGCCATGGCTAACCAATCCGGTGCCTTCCAACAATCTCATACCATGGAGGAGTGTCTATTGCAAAATTAAGTTGCTTACTGATGAATCAGAGCAAAACATGTGAAGAGAATTATTAATGAAAGTTGATTAATTGGGGTTGGGAACCCCGTTGCCAGCTCTTTTTGCAAAATTATAGGATAAGTGGATGAAGCCACTAGTCCATTGGTGGAAGTCTGATGACAAGATTGAAAGATAAAACACCACATACTTCCTCATGAGCTATAAAACATTGACACAAATAAGAAGTAATAAATTTTGAATTGTTTAAAGGTAGCACATGAAGTATTTACTTGGAACGGCAGAAAATACCATGCAGTAGGTAGATATGGTGGACACAAATGGCATAGGTTTGGGTTCAGGTTTGGATGCACGAGAAGTATTCCCTCTCAGTACAGGTCTTTGGCTAGCAAGGTTAATTAGCAAGCATAAGAGTTGATGGAAACAAACAAATATACATATGATGGACATAATCATGCATCTTCCTTGTAAGCACAAACAATTTTAACTTCAGAATAATAAGCTATGAGCTAACAAGAAAGAAAGACAATGAAACAACTACATGTATTTCTCTTTTCTACTTAAACCTCAAAGTTTTGTTGCTATTGACCAATGCTAAGTTTGCCAAAACCAAATAGATTTATTCGATGCTCCCAAAGTGGTACCAATACTAAAATCAAGATCAATCATATAATAGAATTGCAAACTAAAATAAGGTGTGCAATATGTAAATGATAAGACTTCTCATTAATATTTCATAACGATAACTCACACCAAGGGATACATAGACAACCAACTAAAGGAGAGATACTTCCACACTGCAACCCATCTTATATGATAACTTCCCTACTCATGATATGACACTACTTGATAATAAAAGTAAAAGATAGTGATGATGTGATACCGCGGCACTCCCCAAGCTTGGAACAAACCAAGGGGATGCCAATACCGATGATGAATTACTCATTTGGCGATGGTGGTGATGAATTCCTCCCGCGCTTCTTAGATCTCCTTCACCTGGGCTTCGCTTGGCAATTCCCGCACCAAGACTCGAAGAGATTCATTGTTATCTGAAGTTGGCGGTGGCGACCTTGTGATGGGAATCGAGTAATATTCCACAATTCTACTAGTCGGTAATTCTCCTCCGAGTATCTCCACTTCTTCTTAGATTCCTATTGATCACAAACTCATCAAGTCTGTAGAGCTTCTTCCAACACAGGGAAAGAGTCGAGGCCAAGAGCAGGTGGTAAAGGTCCCTGCAAGTTATGAGAAAAAGAACGTCGAGTGTCAACAGATCCCACCAAGATTTACTTGCTCCCATCAGCTTGGTGCTCTTGTTTTGACGACCTCTTCTTCACTTCTTCCTTCGAAAACCCCTTGCCCTTGTTGTCGGAGGCCATGGTGCTTCTAGATTGAAAACAGATCCTGGCAAAAACAGCTAAACAAAACACGTCGAGGAAACGATATACGGACCTCCAGGGGTCCGGGAGATTATATAGAATAAATTTTACAATGCACGGAAAGTACCAGTCGAACCAGAGTCGAAAAGGAGCGACGAGGCGCCACCATAGGCGGCGCGATGGGGCCCGCGCGCCTATGGGGCACGCTCGTGCCTCCCTCCACTCGTTTCGATCTCGTAGTTTTCATATTTTCCAAAAACAAAAAACATTGTTCGAAAGTAAATTGCGAACTTTTCATTACCAGTCATACCTATTCAAAGTCGAGTTCGGCGGACTGTCAATTTGTCCTTTAATGAAAGCCTCCTGTTTCCACTTGAATAATATCAACATCAACATTATAAGAATCACCTGAGATATAATGCTTGAGCCTTTGTCCATTCACCACTTGCGTGGCATTGCCTTGGAGAGAGCTAATTTTAATTGCTCCTGAACGATACACCTCCTCAACAACATATGGTCCTTCCCATTTCGAGAGTAATTTCCTTTAAAGAATCTGAGACGAGACCGATACAATAGGACTTTATCCCCAATATTAAATTCTCTTTGATAATCCTTCTATCATGCCATTTTTTAACTTTCTCTTAAAGAGTTTAGCATTTTCGTAAGCTTCACTTCTCCATTCATCTAGAGAACTCAATTGCAACAACCTCTTATTACCGGCAGTTTAGGATCTTTATTAAGTTCTCTTACAGACCAATAAGCTTTGTGCTCTAATTCTAAAGGTAAATGACAAGCTTTTCCATAAACCATTTTATAAGGTGACATTCCCATGGGGTTTTTATAAGCAGTTCTATAAGCCCATAATGCATCCTTCAATTTACTAGCCCAATTCTTTCTAGTTTTATTAACAGTCTTTTGCAAGATAGATTTAATCTCTATTTGATAATTCTACTTGCCCACTAGTTTGAGGATGATAAGCGGAAGCAATTCTATGATTAATACCATATTTAGCAAGAGTTTTTCTAAAACCACCATGAATAAAATGAGAACCTCCATCAGTAATAATATATCTAGGAACTCCAAATCGAGGAAAAATAATATCTAAAAGCATTCTTAAAGAGGTCTCACCATCAACACTTTTGTAGGTATGGCTTCCACCCATTTAGTAACATAATCAACAGCAACCAAGTATATGAGTGTTACCTTCTGAAGAGGGAAAGGGTCCCATGAAGTCAAATCCCCAACAATGAACGGTTCAATAACAAGAGTATAATTCATAGGCATTTCATTACGTCTGGAGATATTACCAACCCTTTGGCATTCATCACAAGATAAAATAAACTTCCTTGCATCTTTGAAGAGAGTTGGCCAATAAAAACCTGATTGTAGAACCTTTTGCGCGGTTCTATCTCCGCATGATGTCCTCCATAGGCACTACCATGGCATTTACTCAATATCTCTTGTTGTTCATATTCGGGAACACATCTTCGCATAATACCATCCACTCCTTCTTTATATAAGTGTGGGTCATCCCAGAAATAATGCCTCAAATCATAAAAGAATTTCCTCCTTTGCTGAGCTGAAAAGGTCAAGTACGTGGAAACAATAAAGTTAGCATAATCAGCATACCAAGGGCTGTCTCGCGTACTCACCTTTATTGCAGCCAATTATTCATTTGGAAAACTATCATTGACAGGAACAGGATCATAAGAAATATTTTCCAATCTAGACAAATTATCAGCAACATGATTATCAACACCTTTCCTATCTACAATATGTAAATCAAATTCTTGCAATAAGTACCCATCTAATAAGCCTTGGCTTAGCATCTTTCTTTTGCATAAGGTATCTGATTGCAGCATGATCAGTATGAATAGTAACTTTTGAATCGACAATATAAGATCTAAATTTGTCACAAGCAAAGACTACGGCTAACAATTCCTTTTCAGTAGTAGCATAATTTCTTTGAGCAGCATCAAGAGTTTTACTAGCATAATGAATAACATTTAATTTTTTTTTTACCCGCTGTCCAAGAACAGCGCCTACATCAAAATCACTAGCATCACACATAATTTCAAATGGTAAATTCCAATCAGGAGGTTCAACTATAGGAGCAGTTGTTAAGGCTTTCTTTAGAGTTTCAAAAGCTTCCTTACAATCATCATCAAAAACAAAAGGTACATCTTTTTGAAGAAGATTAGTAAGAGGCTTTGAAATCTTGGAGAAATATTTAATAAACCTCCTATAAAACCCAGCATGACCAAGAACACTACGAATACCTTTAACATCCCTAGGATAGGGCATCTTCTCAATTGCTTCAACTTTAGCTCTATCAACTTCAATACCTCTCTCGGAAATTTTATGTCCCAATACAATTCCTTCATTAACCATAAAGTGGCATTTCTCCCAATTAAGAACAAGGTTAGTTTCTTCACATCTCTGCAAAACTTTATCAAGGTTCCGCAAATTATCAAAAGAATTCCCATAGACAGAAAAATCATCCATGAATACCTCTACAATACTCTCACAAAAACCATGAAAAATAGCAGACATGCATCTTTGAAAAGTAGCAGAGCATTACATAAACCAAAAGGCATACGTCTATAAGCATAGGTTCCATAGGGACAAGTGAAAGTGGTTTTCTCTGATCCTTAGTTTTAACAACAATTTGTGAAAATCCAGTAATAACCATCCGAAAGCAAAAATGAGTATTTTTGGATAACCTTTCTAACATTTGATCAATAAAAGGCAAAGGATAATGATATTTCTTAGTAACTTTATTAACTTTACGAAAATCAATGCACATTCTATAACCTACAACTACTCTTTGAGGTATGAGCTCATCATTATCATTAGGCACAACAATCATTCCTCCTTTCTTAGGAACACAATGCACAGGACTAACCCATCTACTATCAGCAATAGGATATATAATACCAGCTTCAAGAAGTCGTAATACCTCATTTCTTACCACATCCTTCATTTTAGGAATTAGACGACGCTGAGGTTCAACAACAGGCTTCGCATCATCTTCCATATTGATGGCGTGTTGACATATAGAGGGAGAAATCCCCTTCAAATCATCAAGAGTGTAGCCAATAGCACCTCGGTGTTTCTTCAATATTTCCAATAGCCTTTCTTCTTCAAACTCTGTAAGCGTAGAACTAATAACAGGATATATTTTCTTATCATCAATATGAGCATATTTAAGATTATCGGGCAAAGGTTTTAAATCAAAGACAGGATCTTCCTTTGGTGGCGGTGTTGTACCCAAATCTTCCACCGGTAAATCGTGCTTAAGAATAGGTTGGCGAAGGAAAATTTCCTCAAGCTCATCTCTTTCTTTCCTAAAAACTTCACTCTCGCTATTCTCCAAATGTTGCGCAAAGGATTATTAGGAACAAGAACAATAGATGCACACTGTTCCATTTTAAAATCATTACTAGGCAAATCAGCTTTATAAGGAGTTTTGGTAAATTTAGAGAAATTAAACTCATAAGATTCACCAGCAAATTTAGTCAAAATTTTCCCTTTCTTGCAATCTATAATAGCTCCACAAGTATTTAGAAAAGGTCTACCAAAAATGATAGGACAATAATCACTAGCAGCAGAACCAAGTACCAAAAAGTCAGCAGGATATTTAATCTTACCACATAGAACTTCCACATCTTGAACAATACCAATCGGAGAGATAGTTTCTCTATTAGCCAGCTGAATAACCACATCAATATCTTCAAGTTCACAAGAATCAATTTCGTGCATAATCTCCGTGTAAAGCTCATAAGGAATAGCACTAATACTTGCACCAATATCACATAAACCATAATAGCAATGATCACCAATTCTAACAGATAGCATAGGAACACTAGCTTGCTTGGGTTTATTAGGATGTGAAACAATATTAGAAGCATCTTCACAGAAAATAATATGACCATCCTCCACATTTTCAGTCACAAGATCTTTAACTATTGCAACAGCAGGTTCAACTTTTATTTGTTCTTCAGGTTCTATAGGTTTCTTTTCACTTTTATGAACCGCACTATTTATAACAGAGTACTCCTTCATTTTAGCAGGAAAGGAGTTTTTTCAATATAAGCTTCAGGAATAACATGATCCATAGTTTCAACTACAACACATTTATTTATAGATGAATCAATTTTATCTTTATACGGTTCATGAAACTTATCAAAATTCTTCTTAGGCAATTCATAATGAGAGGCAAAAGCTTTATAAAGGTTTGCAGCAACTTGAGAATCAAGACCATAAGTAGCACTCATATTACGAAATTTATCAGTATCCATAAAAGCTTCAATGCATTTGTAATCATAATTTATACCTGATTCTCTTTCTTTGTCGATTTCCCATCCTTCAGTATTTTCCTGGATCCGATTAAGAAGGTCCCTTTTAAACTCTTCCTTGTTGCGCGTGAATGATCCAGAACAAGAAGTATCCAGCAAGGTCTTGTCTTCAAAAGAAAGTCTTGCATAGAAATTATCAATAATAACATTACCAGGAAGCTCATGAATGGGGCATTTGAGCATTAAAGACTTCAATCTCCCCACGCTTGGGCAATACTCTCTCCATCATGAGGCCAAAAATTATATATGCGGTTCCGATCCTTATGAATTTCACTTGGAGGATAGAACTTAGAATAAAACCGGGGCACAATATCATTCCACTCAAGAGAATCCCCATTATCCAATAATTTATACCAATGCGCCGCTTTACCAGACAGCGACATAGAGAATAGTTTCTTCCTCACTTCATCCATAGCAATACCTGCACACTTGAATAAACCGCATAATTCATGTAAAAACAGTAAATGATCTCCAGGGTGGACAGTTCCCATCCCCTGTATAACGGTTATCCACTACACGTTCAATAATTTTCATAGGTATTTTGTATGGTATCTCTTCCTCACCTGGCGCCTTATCCACTACCTTTGCAGTAGTAGTAGATTTCCCAAACAAACATTCGAGAGAAGATCTCTCCATAATGAATTATAGCAGCAGGCAGAAATAAAATCAGCACGTAACAGTAAAGGTTTCCCTTACCAATTCCACTTACCAATAGCGCTTCACTCCCCGGCAACGGCGCCATAAAATAGTCTTGATGACCCACAAGTATAGGGGGTGTATCGTAGTATCTTCGATAAGTAAGAATGTCGATCCCAACGAGGAGCAGAAGGTGTTGACAAGCAAGTTTCGATGAAGGATTCACTGTAAATGCTCACAAACAAGTATTCAAGGGGTTTTGATGTAACAGATGAATAAAGTACGAGTAAGTAAAGTGCGAGAGTAATAATTGCAGCGAGTGGCCCAATCCTTTTTAGCACAAAGGACAAGCCGATTTGTTTACTTATAATGACAAACGTTCTTGAGGACACACGGATTTTAGTCTAGTGCTTTCGCTTCATATAGCTGATTAATCTTCATTGTTTTGATAAGTGTTGTGTGGGTGAACCTATGCTAATGTACCGCCCTTCCTAGGACTAATACATACTTGTGATTATACCCCTGCAAGCATCCGCAACTACAAGAAAGTAATTAAGAATAAATCTAACCACAGCCTTAAACTCGAGATCCTGCTATCCTCCCGCATCGATATACTAACGGGGTTTAGGTTTCTGCTCCCAACCCCGCAATTAGCAAACGAGTACAAGATGTATTCCCTAGGCCCATAAAGGTGAAGTGTCATGTAGTCGACGTTCACATGACACCACTAGAAGAATAACACCACAACTTAAATATCATAACATTGAATATTACTCAACCATAGTTCACTACTAACATTTAGACTTCACCCATGTCCTCAAGAACTAAACGAACTACTCACGAGACATCATATGGAACATGATCAGAGGTGATATGATGATGAATAACAATCTGAACATAAACCTTGGTTCAATGGTTTCACTCAATAGCATCAACAACAAGTAGAAATCAATACCGGGAGAGTTTCCCCTATCAAACAATCAAGATCAAACCCAAATTGCTACAGCGGTGACGATGTGCAGCGGTGGAGACGGCGGTGATGATGATGAAGATGATGATGATGGTGATGGAGATGATGTCCAGCTCGATGACGGTGACGATATGGTTGATTTCCTCCGGAGGGAATTTTCCTGCGATCTCAGCCACGGAGAGCTCTTTCCTCTCGGCACTCCGCCCGCAGAGGCGGCTGTAACCTTCGCGAGGTATCCTCTGTGGCTTAGGTCTTCGGGACGAAGGGTTTCGCGAAGAAAGGAGGCGAAGGGCCGTGGGGCCCCCACACCACAGGTGGCGCGGCCAGCCATGGGCCGCGCCGCCTATGGTCCGGCCCCACCTTGGGCCTTCTTCTCCTCCTTCCGGCTTCCTTCGTCATCTTGAAAAATAGGATTTTGGTATAATTTCCTTCCACATTGATCTTCCGAAATATTGCATTCTCGACGGTGCTTTTTCCAGCAGAATCCTGGCTCCGTGCTTGATCCTCCAATAATGATGAAACATGCAAAATAGATGAAATAACATAAGTATTGTGTCCCAATATGAAATATATCAATGAATAACAAAAATTATGATATAAAATAGTGATGCAAATTGGACGATCACTCATGCATCGAGTAATTACCTGAGTTCAAAGCCCTTTGTCTGATCCGTGCATCCTCACCGCTATTCTCGCCTTGACCGAGGCTCGGGGGGCAGCTGGCCTGGTAGATGCTCTGTTTTAGAAGCCGATTGGGGTGTCATCGGCTGGTCCTTCGTCGCAACCTTCTTCAAAAATGGGAGTTCGCGCAGAAGAGGATCACTGGAGCTGGTGGGAGGAATTTAAGGGCTCTCTTGAAGGCAAGGGTTTTCCACATTATCCACCAGATCTCAAAGTCATCAGTTGAGTTGAAGGATAGATTGTGAAGAACCGATGCGTTGCTATCGGCTCATTGAGCATTGGCTAAGTGAACAATCGGCAAAGTCAGTATGAGGGGAATCGGCTAAATTAGCTTAAAGGAAATCGGCAAAATCAAACTGGGAAATTCTTCATTGATAAATAGGATTTCTTACATAAAGAGCTGATTGCTCTCAAAAGGAAATACTAGAGGGTACATTGCCCCATCTACTACCGCTGATCCTATGCTAAGGGTCCTATCTACGGCCGTCGCTTCGTCGCCGCCGTCGTCGCCGTCTTGCCGGCGCTACTCCCGCGGGCTGCCGCGCGGCGCAGCGCCGCCGGTCGGGCCCTTTGTTGTCCTCGTTCCTCCTCGGCATCGCGCCGTTGCTGTGCGCCGAAGTCAAAGCGTGGCGCTGGTTCGTTCTGAGGAGGTGTCGTCCTCCTCCTCCTTCTCCTCCTCCTCCTCCTCCTCCTCCTCCTCCTCCTCCTCGTGAAGTTATCACAGGAGAAGCGATCGTCATCGCTCTCCTCCTCCGTTTCCCCGTCGGCGAGGAAGCGGAGGTCCTTTCCCCGCTGTCGAGGACTTGTCGTCCCCGGACCATACGGAGAACGTGGATCGGATTCCTCCCCGACTTCGATGGCGCGGCGGATGTTGGCCGCATGGGCCTCCTCCGGGTTCCACTCCGGCGTCGGCTCGCGGGAGGAGGAGGATTGGGTGGAAAGACCCGATGAGGCAGAGGAGGAAGAACACATGGTGGCGGAGGGCTTTTGGAGTGCTAATGCGAAGGGGATGAAGAAGCAAACTGTTTGGAGCGGTTAAATAAAAGGGGATATAGTGGAAATTCAATGCCATAGCAGTCGAGGAAGTGGTGCCCAACGAAAAAATTTCCAGAAGTGGAAGAGGCAAGGCATCATGATGAAGGATACTGCGACTGCTCCGCCACGACATGACCCGACGGGAAAAAAGCAGAGTGATTTTGGTATTATCAATTCCAAAACCAGGGGGCATGTGTTATCACCAGAATTTGACCAAGTCGAGGTGGGCCGCGATCAAGATGGGCTTGAAGAATATACATGGAAGGAATACATGAATCGGCCTTATATGCAAAGTTTGGGCTAGTTCGCCCGTGTATCTCGTAATATAGTAGGATACGTATCGATTAGATAGAGTTTGGCTCGTGCACGGTTGGGATTATTCCCACGTTAGAAAGTCTACGGACTATAAATATGTATCTAGGGTTTATGAAATAAACAACAATCACGTTCACCACAAACCAATCTAGGCGCATCGCCAACTCCCTTGTCTCGAGGGTTTCTACCGGTAAGCATCATGCTGCCTAGATCGCATCTTGCATCTAGGCAGCACACGTTATTCGCTGTTCATGTGTTGCTCGTACTGAAGCCTTTTTGATGACGAGCAACGTAGTTATCTTAGACGTGTTAGGTTAGCATTGTTCATCATATATGTCGCAGTCGTGGTTCTGAGATGCCGCCTCTACACCTATCTTAGGTGTACGGCGACGTCCTTGTGGCTGCACGAGGCATATGGGCGGCACCCCGCTTGATCATTATTTAGTAGATCCGATCCGTTATGATTGCTCCTTGTTCTCCAAGGATTAGTTTAATATCTGCATAGTTAGGCCTTACAAACGGGTTGAAGGATCCAGGCGCGTAGGTGTAGCTTGCTAGCCCTAGAGATGATCCCCGGATCAACCTGTGTTGGTTTTTAGGCCTTGTCTAGGTCGGTTTACGATCACCGTGCATGGCCGCCAGGCTCAATCACGAGGTAGGATGTTCCGATTATGTGGTGAAAACCCTAAATCGTAGTAGGTCGTTTTAGTTTTATTTTGATCAAGCAGACCACCATATATTCGTACACCTCGTACGGATCATGGGTGGATCGCCTTTTGAGCCGATTCACAGGGACAACCTAAGAGCCGATCGAGGCTCGTATTTAATGTTTACGTGTATGCCATGCAGTAACTAAGCGAGGCACATCTATCACCTTCCTGACCAGCATAGGTCAGTGGCACGCCCTTGCACCAGCATCGGACGTGCGTGCCGAGTCTTTGCGGGCCGTCGCTCGGAGGGACCAGGGCCAGCCGCAGTCCTGGGGCCTCCCGGCTCTACTGTGTTGCCCGTCGCTGCTCGCCGGTGGGTTTCTGACCGCAACAATCTTTCTACGGCAACAGCCAGAAACAAAATACTTCACTATTCAATATTCATCATCTTTTTATTCAAAAAAGATGTTAATGTCTTCTATTAATCGCCTGACGATCGCCTTACATGAATAATACTCCCTTCTCACATAGCAACTTCGAAAAAATACATTATCCGTCATTTGTTCTATTTAAGAATAAATTTAAATATTTTTATTAATCGCCTCCTACGGGCATGGCTGCACACAAGTGCTTCCTATTAATCCAATACGGAGGGAGTGATTATGAGGTTGTCTCACTCATCAATGCTAATGTTTCAGCACCTGATGCAATTCAAGTTTAATGGTACTCAAAGCACTCTCCGGACCAACATGAGTAACTTGCTTTTTCAAAATCAATATGACCAACTTGGTGAGGATATAAGCCTAACCATAGCGCTCTTATCTTAGCCCGTATCATGCATCTCAGCCTCACAAAGATGTTGATGTGGAAGCTAATTAAATAAGTGAGAGATGATTAGAGTAATATAGGTGGATACCGTCTCATAGAGAACATTACGAGATATTATATGTCAACTAGATTTTGTATACTATCATTTTGCATTGGATTCTACAGATCAATAAATGTAATGGAATTACGATACTACTATTATATGATACCATGCATTATATAGATAATATCATACACGAGTTTTATATGCATGATAGTACTATATGATACTCCCTCCTTCGCAAATAGGATGGATATAGTTGTTGGCCAAAATCAAACTTATTAAAGTTTGACCAACTATATTAAAAAAGATATTAACATTTATAGTCTTGGTCGTGAAAAATATTTTTGTATTGTGTGCATTTGTTGTCGTAGATGTTTATGTATTTTTTATATACTTAGTCAAAAATTAAATAGCTCAACTTTGACCAAAAACTATATGCATCTTCTTTTGAAAGGAGGGAGCAATATCCAGGATGACTAGTACTACCTCCTTCCCAAAATAGGATGCCTAAATTTTTTGTCAAAGTTAAAATTTTAAATTTATGGTTAACTATATATAAAAAATCAACATCTGTAATACAAAATACACAAGATATGAAAATATATCTCTTGATGACTCTAACCATATTAATTTAAAAATAAATGTTGACATTTTTTATTTATCAAACTTTGCAATATTTGGCTTTAACCAAAAACTAGTGACATTTTATTTTGCAAATGAAGGAAGGAATACTAGTGAATTCAATCCGAGTAGTAGTAGCTTTATAATCTCATATGGAGGAGTGATTATAAGGTTGTCTTACTGATCAATACTTCTGCTTCTGCACCTAATGCAGTGCAAGTTTAATGACACTCAAAGCACTCTATGGACCAACATGATCAACTTGTTGAGGTTCTCAAACGATGCGGTGTTAAGAGGCCGTCCTAACTCCTAACACCGAGTAAGAGTACCCCTGAATTCAATCCGTGCTTCTGATCAACAATGATGGAAGAAAAAAAAGGCGTGCAGAGCATGATCATGTCAGGCTAACAAATGTTAGCTTTGTATAGTTTTTTTTCCCTTCTTTTGTTTTATTATTTTCTGTTTTTCTCATGCTTTCTTGTAGCTTCTGTTCCACTCGCTTTCTTTGTGATTTTTTTCTAATATAATGTACAAATACACAGGTTTTTTGCGTGTGTTCGAGAAAGACACGTACTCAAGACAATGCATGCATGATACTCCGTGTTTCTGCACCAAATGCAGGTTTAATTAATGACGCCCAAATCGACTGCATCTCTAGATTCCAAGTTAATGGCTTGCAAAGCACTGAGCGCAAGTTAATGTCGCAGTGATGATTTTCCTTCTTCTGACGTCGGCCTCCAGTAACAACGGTGTCATCGATGTCATCGATCTTCTTGAAGAACCAGTGCCCCTACTGTGCAACAAAACACCAAACCAAATCCACGGGTACGATACGCAGTTAATTCATGTTTATGTCCTTGCAAGGCTGCAACCAAAGCTGCCATTACCGATTCTGGTTTCCTCTTAATACCGCTGCATGGTCGGAGTGCGAGTTAAGCTAGCTGTGGTCAGACACCGGCTAAATGTGGGTAACGCCTACTGATGGGAAACCTTTTTGAGGATTCGGGTTCAGACCCCATCATCATCAGTAGAGTTACTACTGCGTAAATGCAGCGTAGGAGCAAGACTAGATTCAAAACGTGGAGTGAATGCTCCTCTCTTTTTGTCGTGCTATGTTGGTTGCTTGTCTCGGGGCGAGAGATGGATCGATGGATACAGAGCAAAGCTAGTACAGGCGCATGCACTTCTTGTTGACGGTGGACACCACGACTAGGACTCGACACGCCTCAGTGTGCACGATTGCTCAAAGTTCTAAAGTATATACCGGAATGCTAACTCAACTTGCGTGACAGCTCGTATGACAAGTACTAGTAGGAGAAAGTGCTTTAGTCCCATTTTCGTCGAGGTCCCATACTTGCATTGACGTGAAATTTGAAGGCCTGCATATATATATCGCTACCTTCGTCGTAAAATAAATGTCGTAATTTTATCTAGATACAGATGCATTTAGATGCATTTTATTTGTACACACTTCCTCCATCCATAAATAGGTGTACCTTTTGAAAGTCAGATGTTTACAAATTTGATCATATTTTTACAGAAAATAGCAACATCCATGAAATTAAATTACCATATTATTGAACTACTACATGTCAAGATGAATCTAGAAATATCAATTTAATATCATAAATGTTGTTATTTCTCTAGAGTGTTAATCAAAGTTAATAAAATTTGACTAAAATTATGTCTTAACACTTATATGTGGATGGAGGGAGTACATCCATATCTACAGAAATATAAATTTGTGACAGATATTTTAGAACGATGTGAGTACCTTCGTTCCATAAAACAAGCCATACAAATTTACTGAAGTAAGCTTAAGTTTGACCTACCATAGAGACAAAAAGATGAACATCTACAGTACCAAATCGATATCAATGGGCCCAATATAAAAAGATTAGCATCTCCAGGGTGCATTTATTCACTACTCCCTCCGTTCCTAAATATAAGCCATATAGTTTTTGGCACGGAAATTAAAAAACACACATTTAGAAAAAATTACACCATGTTTGGCTGGGATAAATCCTAGACAATTAACATGAGCTAATAGAGGATTTTGCATAAGCTAAGGAAACATAATAATATCACTAAAAATATTTTCCATATAAGTAAGGCAACGTAGTAAATCTTATATTCTAGAATTTTTCTCAAAACACTATATGGCTTATATTTAGGAACCGAGGGAGTATTATAAATAGTGTTATTTTTAAACGTCAGAAAAATTTAATATGCTTTAAATCTTAACTAATAACTAAAATATGCAATTTTTTAAATAGAGGCAGTAATAATAAATAAGGGTATTAATGTAGTTAAAATTTATCCTAAAAAATTAATAGTACCAACTAGTATTGACTAATGTTAGGGATAAAAAATAAATATTTACGATACAAACTAATATTCTTAGATTTGTCGTAATATATAAAATTTTACAATTTATTTTTCTTATATTGTACATATTTAAATTACCTTATTTATATTTGGTCAAAATTTCTAGGACTAACTTTAACTTTTTTTTAGATAAAGGAGCAATCGCCCCTGCCTCTGCATCAATTGATGCACACGGCCTTTTTATTAAAACTCACAAAGTCTGAAGTGCAAGTATGACAGTCACATAAAATACAGTCATAAACCTGACATGGTTGCCACATAAATTTGAGCAGAATTTAGACACTTTATATATTTGAGCGGAGGTTTTATAAAACAAGCTTCTTACGCAATCTCGTGGGATTTGTGAGAGATTCCCCGGTTGGAGAAGAGTTTCTAAGTTTGCATCCAAGGTAAATTTATGTTTCACCTGGGCTCGCACAAATTAAGACCTAGTCTAGACGCAGACGCTATCTTGCCATTGATCTTAGGGCATCTCCAGCGGCGCGACGCAAACGTTCGCTCAGCGACCGTTTTTTCTCGTCGTGACCGGAAATGCGTCCGGAGCCTGCTCCAGCGGGGCAACGCAAAGTGATCGGCCTGTTCGCGGAGACGCAAACCTGACCCAAATATGCGCCAGGTTTGCGTCTCCGCGGAGTCCTCCATTTCTTACTCGGTCCCGCATGTCAGGGACAACGAAATCGACCGCTTCGATTTGCTTCTTGTTCCCCTTCTTTCCTGCCCTAGTGCGACGCAACCACCCCAAACCCACCCGCCGCCGTCCGGCCGCAGCGCCGCAGTAGTCGCCGTCGGCTCCGTTCTTGTCGCGCGGGAGAGCAAGAGCGTACTCGGGCTTGGCTGCGCCGCGTACCTGTCGGCTATTTTCGAGCGAAACGCTCCCGGTTGCGCCGCTCTTCCGCGCCGCCCACGACCTGTTCGGTTAATTGCGTCGGTAGGTTTCTTACTCGTGTTTTCGGCGCTATCGTGCACGACAATTGATCCGCAGTTTGTACCCACGCAGATGGACATGTGGCAGATGTTGGACAAGTTCCGCACGGAGGTCGTCGACTCCTCTTCCGACGAGGAGTCCGATCAGTCGACGCAGACTTTGGCAACTCTGCGGCCTCCATGATCCACGAGTTCACCTCTAACCCGGGGCCGCAGCACCGGGGCTCTGTGAAGGGGCGCTCCAAAGACCTTCCGCGCAACAGAGTGGAAGGGCAGGCCCGCCTCCACAAGGACTACTTCCACCTCACCAATCCGATCTTCTCGGTAAAAATGTTTCGGCGCCGATACAGGATGTCAAGGGACCTGTTCTTGGTCATTCTACGGGCGTCACAAACTACGACCCCTACTTCCAATGCAGGCGCGATGCAACAGGTGCGTTAGGCTTCACCTCCTACCAAAAATGCTCCGCGGCTATTCGCATGCTCTCATATGGAATGGCTGCGGATATATTCGATGAGTATCTTCGAATGGGTGAGAGCACCTCCTTGAGGCCATGTACAGTTTTGCCGAGCCGTGATTGCCGTGTTCGGAGAGTATTACTTAGGAAGCCAACTTTTGAGGATACAAGGCGGTTCCTGTCTATCAACGAGTCTAGAGGCTTCCCAGGAATGATTGGCAGCATAGATTGCATGCACTGGCAGTGGAAAAACTGTCCATTTGGATGGCAGGGTGCGTACAGCGGGCATGAGGAGGGAAAAACTGTCATTCTTGAAGCTGTCATATCTCAAGATTTATGGATTTGGCATTCATTCTTTGGCATGGCCGGTTCCAACAATGACATCAATGTGTTGCACCGATCACCGGTTTTCAATCGGCTAATGCAAGGCAAAGCTCCCCGGGTGAGCTATGAGATCAATGGAAATGCATATGACTAGCCATATTATCTTGCTGATGGCATCTACCCTGACTGGGCCACATTGGTGAAGACTGTCCGTAATCCAAACTCCGAGAAGACGAGGAGGTTTGCCAAGATGCCAGAGGCTTGCAGGAAAGATGTGGAGCGCGGATTTGGTGTGCTTCAAGCTCGGTGGGCAATTGTCCGTCACCCGGCAAGAACATGGTCGCTGAAGACCATGCATGAGATGATGACATGCTGCGTGATCATGCACAACATGATCGTTGAGAATGAGCGTCCTGATGGTCGCGATGAGAACCACTGGGATTTCCAAGGTGAGCTGGTTGCGCCACTTCCTAGAGCTTCATCTTGGCAGGACTATCTACATAGGAATGTAGAAGTCACTCACAAAAACGTCTCCAAACAGCTGCAAACGGATCTGATTGAGCATTAGTGGACATTGGCTGGCCATGAAGATCATGCCTAGAGAAATACTATCTTATTTTCATGTCAACTTTTAAAAATTTAAATGTAATAACTATGACTTTGTTGATTTTCTTATTTTGTTGTTTGGAAACTTCATAAATTGAGCAAACGCGAAAATGCGTCGGCCCGCTGGAGCCACCCCTAGGTGCAAACGGACGCGCGAACAAAAACGATCTATCGAGCGTCCGCCGCGCGAAGCAAACGGACATTTCGGACGTCGTCGTGCCGCTGGGAGATGCCCTTAGAGCATCTCCACTCGTCCCCCCGAACAGGCCCCCGGCGAGCGTTTTTTCCATCCGGACGGCGTATTCGCCCGCCGCGCCTCGTTCTCGCGTCCGGATTTGGGCCTAAATTCATCCGGCGATCCCACGACATCCCCGGCCCCGGGAGCTCTCGACTCGGACGAAACGAAGCGCGCGAAACGGCGAGAAACTTCCGCGCCTGGTGGCCCCAACTTGTCGGCGAGAGAAACCGATCGTCGTCCTCATCGCATCGTCTTCCGCGCGCTGTAAAGGCTGCCGCCGGTCGCATTCGCCGGCCACGCGGCGAGTTAATGTCGTCGTCTCCCGCGCACGCATCGTCTTCCGCGCGCACTAAAGGCTGCCGCCGGTCAGCTCGCCGCGGACGCGTCGCAATCCACGCGGCATTTAATCCCCGCGCCAGCCACGCCTATATACGCCGGTCCACTCGCCGCGAAGCGTACCCCGTGCTCCACTCTCCCTCCACTCTCCCTCTACTCTCAAGATGGCGTTCTACGACGACGACGGCGCAGCCAACAACGGCTTCCCCGCCGGTCGCTCCACGCGTGGGAGGCACCTCCTCCACCAGGCGGGGTACCCCTGCCCGCCGGACACGAGGCCTCCCGGAGGCGGCTGGCGGCTAAGTGCTGGCGGCGTTCCAATCCCGCCGCCGCCGCGGGGCCATGCCCTCGACGTCGCCATCGAGGAGGCGAGGATGACGATGACCGACGAGGAGCGCGCCGACCCGCGCCACCACCCCGAGAACTACACGCGGTGGAACTCCTACTTCCTCCGGCGGTGGGAGCGGGAGCCGGCGGCCTACGACGGCCCGCCGCCTCCGCCTGCGCGCAACAACGCCGCGGGCCGCCGACGGTGGTGGAGCGCGCCGGAAAGGACGTTGGCGAACGTCATCGCGCACATCGAGGGCGGCAACTCCCCGGTGCTCACGATGCCCCCTCTATCGGCATCGAGGGCATCGGCGAGCCGCCATCGGGGAAGCGTCTGGCAGCCACGGCGCATGGCTGCCAGGCTCGCTTCCGGATCGGCGTCAAGGTCATCCTTGGCGCCGTGAAGAGGGAGGAGGCGACGCCGCCTTCGACGCCGGTGCGCGTCAAGAAGGAGCCGGCGTCTGCCGGCGACAGAGGGCGCAGCAGCGGCGCCCTCGTCATCCGAGAACAGCCTTCCGCGCCGGAGCGGCGGAAGAAGACGAAGAAAGAGGCCGCCGCAAGCCAGCTCGCCGAGGAGGAGGCGAAGCGCGCGGAGGACGCCGCGATGGCGGAGGCGATCGCCAGGTCGCTGCACGACATGGAGGAGGAGAAGCGCGCGGACGACGCCGCACTGGACTGGGCCAGGGGCGCCAGGGAGGCGGAGCGGCGGCGGCTGCGGACCTGGCCGCCGCACGCCAACTCGCCGCCCGCGCCGCTCCAACCGCCAACGACGATGTCGCGCGGTACCGCCGTCCTGCGACACCTCCATCCGGCGTCGCTGTCCCCGTGTCGACCTCGAGTCCTCCGACGACGACGGGCAAGCCATCCCCGGGGTGGGGAGATGCCGCCAGGGCAGCAGCCCAGGCCGCGCAGCCGAAGGCCAACGACGACGGCTCCGACGACGACGGCGGCGACTACACGGTGTTCTACCGCCATTTCGGCATGTAGAGCGCCGTGTTTTAAAATTAGCGTTTGAATTCCCCTAGCCGAATTCGAAATATAGTCGAATTCGGCCTCTATGTATGAACTCCTCCCGTAATGTAATAAATATCATTAAATTTAGTCTATATTCACCCGTTTTTAGCCGTAGTTTGTCAAGTTTCCGTTTTTTAAATTCGCATCGTCGACTTCGCCTGGGCACGCGGCTGGGAAACTACTACTCCCCACGCCAAATCTTCCTCCAATCCGGACGAAAATTTCGCCGGATTTGGGCATGGGGAGCGCCAACGAGTGGGGATGCTCTTAGAGCGAGTTAATGTGGTCAGCGAGTAGGTGAATACAGGTCAAAGCCAGCCGGGCCGAAGCAGCAGCGACCGTGATCACGCTTGATTTGCAATGGTCGTTGAGCCCATCGATGCAATCGCAATGAAGGGTGTGCCACTGCCAACTACGTACAAGGCCTGTCACGTCGTGTCGTCGTGCTGCTTACTTGTGGCTTACTACTGCAAATTTCTTGGAAATTCCAACCATCGTTTTGGAGCTGTGCAATGCTCTGTAAATGACCGCTTCAGCTTAGCCAGCAAGAGAATCATGTCACGAGGAAATAATGAGCACGAACAATCGTAGCTACAGAAAAAAAAAATTTAAAGGGCATATTTGATTCAAAAGATTTGAAATGCACAAGAATGGGAAAAAAATTCTAAAAATAGTATGTCATGGCATGTGAAATCTTACAGAAATAAAATCGCAGAAATTAAATTGTACAGTTCATTTCGTTGCACCACAGGAAAAACACAGGATTTTTCTACAAAACTTAAATATATATCATATTTGTTATAGACACGTAAAAATTTATTCAAGACGTCTAACCTCTTGCTATAAATCTTATAGGAGTTTAGTATTTGAAAGCTATCCATAGAGAATTTAAAGGATTCAATCTTGTAAATCAAATGGCTTCTGTACAAAAATTTCCTATGGATGAAACAAGCCCCAAAGGTGGGAGAAAACCTGCCATACATCACACGGCCCATTTTACCACGACGTTTGTCAATCAAGTGATAATTGCTTAGAGCATCTCCAGTCGCTTCTTCTAAAACGTTCTTCAATCGTGCCGAATCAAGTGTTTGGGGACGTTTTTTTTGTGCCGCGTTTGGGGGACGGCGCTGCTCAGTCGCGTCCAAAACGTCCTTCAATCGTGCCGAATCAAGCGATTGGGGACGTTTTTTTGTCGTTTGTGGGACGGCGCTGCTCAGTCGCGTCCAACAAACGGGACTCTAATTTTTTAAGAGTATTCGAAAACACAACCATTTTATTAAATATAGCATACAAATAAATATGTTCCCTAAATTTTTTTCAAATTAAAATACAACAAACAATGAGAAACTTGCTAGATCAAGGTGCCGCCGTATTTGCTAATAATCTTTTGACCCTCCACAGATGCTCAACGAGATCATTTTGAAGTTACCAGTGAACATTGCTGTCACGGATCTCTACGTGCTTGGCGAGAAAATCGATAAAATCTGCAGGCACCTCATGATCAACCTCTGCAAGAGGCGCAGACCCTCATAGGGACCAACATGTGTCCTGGCCCGATTCTTATGGTCATCCTCGACGATCATGTTGTGCATTATCACACAAGCCTGCATCACCTCCCACATTTGGTCGTGAGACCAATTCAGAGCAGGGTACCAAACAATAGCAAATTGAGTTTGAAGCACTGTTCAAAAACTAGGCCGATTCAGCGATTACTAGGCCGATTAATCACTACTAGGGGCAAGGCCCATATCGATTACCATTAATCTCTTGTGTTAATCCTTTAGCCCGATTAATCGTACTGAAAGTCCGATTACTAGGTATGTTCCCGATTAACTACTGCACTTGGTCAAAAAAGTTATAATTTTTTCAATGCATATATCTAGTACAGACGCTACCCCTCAATAATAAAGTAGGTTTTGCAAAGCTCCTGCATGATTGTAGCCTCCAACTGCTCGAATTCCTCCGTCACCAACTAGTTCATTGCCCTCCTAGACCAGTTACTCTGGTTGTCTAGATACATCAGCTCGACCACCTTGAGTAGCTCGTGCAGGAGCTCAAGGGCGCCTTCGATAAGTTAGCTGGTTGAGGTGTAAGAGGGGTTGTACCCTAGCTGGGTAGATGGTGGGATAAGATAAACTTCATAGGTGAGAGAATAAGAAGTGGAAGGAAGAAACGCGGCTTCGACTAGTGGATCTTGTTTCGCTCGTGACCTTGAAGATTAGGTCACGGAGGAGAAACATACATGTTTTTCTGGGATTTTAGACTCTAGAGAAGTAGAGTCAGACATACAGAGTCTCATATACTATCATTTTTCATATATAAACTTTTTTTTACGTGCTAATTTGTGTAGGTTACACCGATTAATAGCCGGCCGATTAAATCAGCTAATCGTCCGAATTCCGATTACTCGCTACTCCCAAGCCGACCGACCAGTTAACGATTACCGATTTCCTTACCATTGGTTTGAAGCACACCAAATGTCCGCTCGCCATCCTTCTTGCAAGCCTACAAGCCTCCTGTCGTGAAGCTAAGTGGAAATTCTTCTGACCCGATGGCAATGGGATTGTTTTGACCAAAGTCATCTATTTTGGATATATACCATCGACTAGATAACAACCTTTGATATATTGGTGGCCATTGATCTCATAGTTGCATGGTGGAGCATGACCTTCCACTAGTTTGCTGAACATCGGAGAACTCGGCAACACAATGATGCCATTGTGTGATCCCGTATGCCAAACAAAGAACGTAAAATTCTTAGGTCATAATCTACCACAGCTTCAGGCACCACACTACAATATCCATGACGCCATTTGTATATACCTTGCCAAGCAAACAGGCAAATCTTCCATAACAAGTGCATACAATCGATTCTTCCAAGCATCCTATGGAATTCTCTCGCTGCATTTTGGGCCATGATCCTTGCAGTCTTTTCTTCAGTTGGCTTTCTCAAGTAGTATTTGCCAAATTTTCCCACCACAAATCAGCAAAACTTGTACATGCACTCAATGGTAGTAGATTCACTCATTCAAAGGTAGTCGTCTTGTGTATCGGCAGGTGCTCCGTATGCAAGCATCCTCATAGCGGCGGTGCACTTCTGAATTGACAAGAACTCGGCAATGCCAACATCGTCGTACTACAGTTTGAAGTAGGGTTCGAACTCTCGAACATCATGGAGGATATTCATGAACAAACCCTTGCTCATCCTATACCGGCGCAAAAAAAATGCCAGCCTGTGTTGCTTCATCTGCAAAGTAGTCGCTGTGCAGCATGGTATGCCCTCCATCCTTGATAGCGTGTATGCACACGTCCGTTGGGAACCCCAAGAGGAAGGTGTGATGCGTATAGAAGCAAGTTTTCCCTCAGTAAGAAACCAAGGTTTATCGAACCGTAGGAGCAAGAAGCACGTTGAAGGTTGATGGCGGCGGAGTGTAGTGCGGCGCAACACTAGGGATTCCGGCGCAACGTGGAACCTGCACAACACAACCAAATTACTTTGCCCCAACGTGACAGTGAGGTTGTCAATCTCACCGGCTTGCTGTAACAAAGGATTAGATGTATAGTGTGGAAGATGATTGTTTGCGTAGAAAACAGTAAAAACAAGTATTGCAGTAGATTGTATTCGATGTAAAAGAATGGACCAGGGTCCACAGTTCACTAGAGGTGTCTCTCCCATAAGAAATAGCATATTGGGTAAACAAATTACAGTTGGACAATTGACAAATAACGAGAGCATAACAATGCACATACATGATATGATGAGTAGTGTGAGATTTAATTGGGCATTACGACAAAGTACATAGACCGCTATCCAGCATGCATCTATGCCTAAAAAGTCCACCTTCAGGTTATCATCCGAACCCCTTCCAGTATTAAGTTTCAAACAACAGACAATTGCATTAAGTATGGTGCGTAATGTAATCAACAAATACATCCTTAAACATAACATTGATGTTTTATCCCTAGTGGCAACAGACATCCACAACCTTAGAACTTTCTCACTGTCCCCTATTTAATGGAGGCATGAACCCACTATCGAGCATAAGTACCCCTCTTACAACAATGACCAGAGCCTCTACTGAACGGAGAGCATGCAAGATCATAAACAACACATAGATAAATTGATAATCAACATAGCATAGTATTCATTATCCATCGGATCCCAACAAACGCACATGTAGCTTTACAGATAGATGATCTTGATCATGACAGGCAGCTCACAAGATCCAACAATGATAGCACAATAAGGAGAAGACGACCATCTAGCTACGCTATGGACCCATAGTCCAGGGGTGAACTACTCACACATCAATCCGGAGGCGACCATGGCGGTGTAGAGTCCTCCGGGAGATGATTCCCCTCTCCGGCAGGGTGCCGGAGGCGATTTCCTGAATCCCCGAGATGGGATTGGCGGCGCGGCGTCTCGGAAGGTTTTCCGTATCGTGGCTCTCGCACGGTTTCGCGACGAAGGCTATAAGTAGGCGGAGGAGGGGGGCCACACGAGGGCCCCACACAACAGGCCGGCGCGGCCAAGGCCAGGCCGCGCCGCCTAGTGTTTGGCCACCTCGTGGCCCCACTTCGTATCATCTTCGGTCTTCTGGAAGCTTCAAAAATAGGCCCTGGGCGTTGATTTCGTCCAATTCGAGAATATGTCCTTACTAGGATTTCTGAAACCAAAAACAGAAAACAAGAACTGGCTCTTCGGCATCTCGTTAATAGGTTAGTGCCGGAAAATGCATAAATATGACATATAATGTGTATAAAACATGTGAGTATCATCATAAAAGTAGCATGGAACATAAGAAATTATAGATACGTTTGAGACGTATCAAGCATCCGCAAGCTTAGTTCCCCGAGTAGGTAAACGATAACAAAGATAATTTCTTAGTGACAATGCTACCAACATAATCTTGATCAATACTATTGTAAGAACATGTAATGAATGCAGCGATTTGAAACAATGGTAAATGTAATGAGTAAACAAATGAATCATATAGCAAAGACTTTTCATGAATAGTACTTTCAAGACAAGCATCAATAAGTCTTGCATAAGAGTTAACTCATAAAGCAATAGATTCATAGTAAAGGCATTGAAGCAACACAAAGGAAGATTAAGTTTCAGCGGTTGCTTTCAACTTATAACATGTATATCTCATGGATATTGTTAATCATAAAGTAATATAACAAGTGCAATATGCAAGTATGTAGGAATCAATGCACGCACACAAGTGTTTGCTTCTTAAGATAGAAGGAAATGGGTAAACTGACTCAACAATAAAAGTAGAAGAAAGGCCCTTGCAGAGGGAAGCATTGATTGCTATATTTGTGCTAGAGCTTTTATTTTGAAAACAATAAGAGAGCATAAAAGTAAAGTTTTGAGAGGTGTTTGTTGTTGTCAACGAATGGTAGTGGGCACTCTAACCCCTTGCCGACAAACCTTCAAAGAGCGGCTCCCATGAAACATTTTTATTTTTGAGTGGCACTCCTTCCAACCTTTACTTTCACAAACCATGGCTAACCGAATCCTTCGGGTGCCTGCCAACAATCTCATACCATGAAGGAGTGCCTTTTTATTTTAGTTTTATTTAGATGACACTCCTCCCCACCTTTGCTTTCTCAAGCCATGGCTAACCGAATCCTTCGGGTGCCGTCCAACAATCACATACCATGGAGGAGTGTCTATTTAGGTTAATTAATTTGGGAATGGGAATCCCATTGCCAGCTCTTTTTGCAAAATTATTGGATAAGTGGATGAAGCCACTAGTCCATTGGTGAAAGTTGCCCAATAAGATTGAAAGATAAACACCACATACTTCCTCATGAGCTATAAAACATTGACACAAATAAGAAGTAATAGCTTTTGAATTGTTTAAAGGTAGCACTCAAGCAATTTACTTTGGAATGGCGGAGAAATACCATGTAGTAGGTAGGTATGGGGGACACAAGTGGCATAGTGTTTGGCTCAAGGATTTTGGATGCATGAGAAGTATTCCCTCTCGACAAGGTTTAGGCTAGCAAGGTTGTTTGAAGCAAACTCAAGTATGAACCGGTACAGAAAAACTCACATAAAAGACATATTGTAAGCATTATAAGACTCTATACCGTCTTCCTTGTTGTTCGACCCTTACTAGAAAATATCTAGACCTTAGAGAGACCAATTATGCAAACCATATTTTAGCAAGCTCTATGTATTTCTTCACTAATAGGTGCAAAGTATATGATGCAAGAGCTTAAACATGAGCACAACAATTGCCAAGTATCACATTATTCAATATATTATACCAATTACCACATGTAGCATTTCCCGTTTCCAACCATATAACAATTTAACGAAGCAGTTCAACCTTCGCCATGAATATTATGAGTAAAGCTAAGGACATATGTGTCCATATGCAACAGCGGAGCGTGTCTCTCTCCCACACAATGAATGCTAGGATCCAACTTTATTCAAACAAAACAGAAAACAAAAACAAACAGACGCTCCAAGTAAAGCACATAAGATGTGACGGAATAAAAATATAGTTTCACTAGAGGAACCTGATAATGTTGTCGTTGAAGAAGGGGATGCCTTGGGAATCCCCAAGCTTAGACGCTTGAGTCTTCTTGAAATATGCAGGGGTGAACCACCGGGCATCCCCAAGCTTAGAGCTTTCACTCTCCTTGATCATATTGTATCATCCTCCTCTCTTGACCCTTGAAAACTTCCTCCACACCAAACTCGAAACAAACTCATTAGAGGGTTAGTGCATAATCAAAAATTTCACATGTTCAGAGGTGACACAATCATTCTTAACACTTCTGGACATTGCACAAGGCTACTGAAAGTTAATGGAACGAAGAAATCCATCTAACATAGCAAAACAGGCAATGTGAAATAAAAGGCAGAATCTGTCAAAACAGAACAGTACGTAAAGACGAATTTTTTAGAGGCACCAGACTGGCTCAGATGAGAAAACTTAAAACTAATAAAAGTTGCGTACATATCTGAGGATCACGCACGTAAATTGGCATAATTTTCTGAGTTACCTACAGAGAATTTTACCCAGATTCGTGACAGCAAGAAATCTGTTTCTGCGCAGTAATCCAAATCTAGTATCATCCTTCGATTAGAGACTTTACTTGGCACAACAATGCAATAAAACTAAGATAAGGAGAGGTTGCTACAGTAGTAACAACTTCCAAGACTCAAATATAAAACAAAAATACTGTAGTAAAATGATGGGTTGTCTCCCATAAGCGCTTTTCTTTAGCTAGGCGCAGAAAGTGTATATCAAGTGTTATCAAGAGATGAAGCATTGACAGTGGGGTTTGGAGTTTTCTCAACAATGCATTGTATCTTATCTATGTAAGTTTCAGAGGCTCCCTTTTCATTACCCTTAGGCTTGCTACTCTCATCAAACAAATTTTCAGGAACAATCCAATCAAAATTCTTTTCTAGTGCTTCATGCATTCCTAGGAGCTTAATAGGTATCGGTACTTTAATCTCCCCACCATTATTAACATTATTAGTGTACTTTATTCTATCCATATCCATCTTTTCAAGGATACTGGCAAAGTTGGTATAAGAGCCAAGCATATTATATTTAGTAAAAACTTTTCTAGCTTCTCTTGCTATACCTCCAAATTCTTTTAGAAGGGTTTCTAAAACAAAATCTTTCTTTTCTCCTTCTTCCATATCTCCTAGTGTAAGAAACATATGTTGTATTATAGGATTGAGATTAACAAATTTAGCTTCTATCATGTGTACTAAAGCAGCAGCAATTTCATAAGTAGGAGCAAGTACTACCAAGCGTCTATCTTCAAAATCTTCAACCATACTAACATGAGTGAAAAATTCTTCTATATTATCTCTCCCAATAATAGACCCTTGTCCTACCGATATGTCTTTCAAAGTGAACTTAGGAGGAAACATGATGAAATAAGTAAAGTAAATGCAAGTAAATATTTTTTTTTGTGTTTTTAATATAGAGAACGCAAACAAGGTAGTAAATAAGGTAAATCAAGTAACTAATTTTTTTGTGTTTTTTTTAGTGCAGCAAACAAAGTAGTAAATAAAAACAAAGCAAGACAAAAACAAAGTAAAGAGATTGGAGGTGGAGACTCCCCTTGCAGCGTGTCTTGATCTCCCGAACGGCGCGAAAATATGCTTGATAGCGTGTATGCACACGTCCGTTGGGAACCCCAAGAGGAAGGTGTGATGCATATAGAAGCAAGTTTTCCCTCAAAGAAACCAAGGTTTATCGAACCGGAGGAGCCAAGAAGCACGTTGAAGGTTGATGGCGGGAGTGTAGTGCGGCGCAACACCAGGGATTCCGGCGCCAACGTGGAACCGCACAACACAACCAAATTACTTTGCCCCAACGTGACAGTGAGGTTGTCAATCTCACCTGCTTGCTATAACAAAGGATTAGATGTATAGTGTGGAAGATGATTGTTTGCAGAAACAGTAGAACAAGTATTGCAGTAGATTGTAATCGATGTAAAAGAATGGACCGGGGTCCACAGTTCACTAGAGGTGTCTCTCCCATAAGAAATAGCATATTGGGTAAACAAATTACAGTTGGGCAATTGACAAATAACGAGAGCATAACAATGCACATACATGATATGATGAGTAGTGTGAGATTTAATTGGGCATTACGACAAAGTACATAGACCGCTATCCAGCATGCATCTATGCCTAAAAAGTCCACCTTCAGGTTATCATCCGAACCCCTTCCAGTATTAAGTTGCAAACAACAGACAATTGCATTAAGTATGGTGCATAATGTAATCAACAAATACATCCTTAGACATAACATTGATGTTTTATCCCTAGTGGCAACAGCACATCCACAACCTTAGAACTTTTGTCACTGTCCCAGATTTAATGGAGGCATGAACCCACTATCGAGCATAAGTACCCCCTCTTGGAGTTACAAGCAATGACTTGGCCAGAGCCTCTACTAGCAACGGAGAGCATGCAAGATCATAAACAACACATAGATAAATTGATAATCAACATAGCATAGTATTCATTATCCATCGGATCCCAACAAACGCACATGTAGCTTTACAGATAGATGATCTTGATCATGATAGGCAGCTCACAAGATCCAACAATGATAGCACAATAAGGAGAAGACGACCATCTAGCTACTGCTATGGACCCATAGTCCAGGGGTGAACTACTCACACATCAATCCGGAGGCGACCATGGCGGTGTAGAGTCCTCCAGGAGATGATTCCCCTCTCCGGCGGGTGCGAGGCGATCTCCTGAATCCCCGAGATGGGATTGGCGGCGGCGTCTCTGGAAGGTTTTCCGTATCGTGGCTCTCTGCCCGGGGGTTTCGCGACGAAGGCTATAAGTAGGCGGAGGAGATAGGTCAGGGGGCCACACGAGGGCCCCATACAACAGGCCGGCGCGGCCAAGGGCCAGGCCGCGCCGCCCTAGTGTTTGCCCACCTCGTGGCCCCACTACGTATCGTCTTCGGTCTTGGAAGCTTCGTGTGAAATAGGCCCCCGGGCGTTGATTTCGTCCAATTCGAGAATATTTCCTTACTAGGATTTCTGAAACCAAAAAGCAGAACAAAGAACTGCTCTTCGGCATCTCGTTAATAGGTTAGTGCCGGAAAATGCATAAATATGACATATAATGTGTATAAAACATGTGAGTATCATCATAAAAGTAGCTTGGAACATAAGAAATTATAGATACGTTTGAGACGTATCAATCCTCTGTCGGGAATTCGACTTCTTTCTTCCCGCCTTTGAACCTCCGCGGAGCGACCTCTTCCTCTTCTCCGCATCAGTGTCAAGCATGTTTTGGAGGGACGCGATGATCGATAAATGCTCCTGAATGTCGCCGTTGAAGGTGTTGTGGGTATACTTTATGGGTATATCAACGGCATGGCCTAGATCCGGCAAGCCCGGGTGGCCCACAGATGGTGATGTGGCATGTGGCCCATCGGGCGGCCTAGTTGTTGTAGATCCTGAAGGATGAAGTCCAGCCCAGGAACGAGGAGCCGGATCCTAACCGACCTACGGAGGAGGCCGGATCCGTGAAGGCCCATGAAGTATCCGGATCCAGCACGGCCTTGAGGGAAGGCGGATCCTTGACGTACACGGCAAGACTTTGTACCGTAGTTAGGCAACTTGTATTCCAGCTAGGACTCTCCATGCAAACCCTAGATCCGTGCGCCTTTATAAGCCGGATCCTGGGAGCCCTAGAGGCACAACCACAACTCATTGTAACAACACAAAAGCGCCCAGATAATTCCAGACAAGCAGCAGTAGGCCCTGCCATCGAGCAGGTGTTCCGAAGCTGGGTAAATCGCGTACCACCGTCCCGAGGTCTCTCTGCCCAATGGCCCCTACTTCTTCTCTCCTCCATGAGGATCCCTCCGCTGGAGTACCGTCGAATAGGCAACGACAGTTGGCGCCCACTGTGGGGCCAGCGGCGTCTGGAGGCCAGAACCGGGAAGGTTCTGTCATGGGAAGCTACGATGACACCATCGCTGTGGGACGTGTTCTTTACGCCGGAAATCTATCGATTGGCCCTCCGGATGAGTGCTGGATTTCGGCTAAGACCGGCCCCGTCAAGCTCTCCATCATCCCGATTGGCGGCATACACATCTTCATCGGCGAAACCGTCGATACCGACGGGAACGCAGTGGTAAGTAACACTGACGCGACCGCCGCTGAGCAGGACGCAGTCGCGAAGATCCGATTCGAGATGCAGGAACTTCCTAAGGAAGGTTCCGCCTTAGATCTGGAAAAATCAAACCCCACCCAATCCGCCCCTGCAGGAAATAAAGGTGGAAGACCAATCCGGGTTTCCCAGGTGTTAGAGAAGCAAAGGTGTCACTTCGTGCACTTCTTAGCCCACACCGCAGGAGCCGCCCCTCTAGAACTCGGAGCAATTGACGAGGGAACACCTCGGCAATGCCTACGTATTGTAGACTAGGGTTTCGGGAGAGAGCGACGATGGAGATTCCGGGGACGAGATTAGGCACACGACGTACCCAGCTTCGGGTCCCCTCGGTGGAGGATCCCTACGTGCTGCTAGCAATCCAGTATATGAGCATATGTTTTACAAGGTGCCGCCGTAGGCGGAGATGTGTTGTCCCTATTCTATCTATTTGTTCCTCTCTTTATTTCGGGTGCCCTGGCTAGCTTTATATATGCAACCAGCCTAGGGTTTTACAAGAGTCCTAGTCGACTACTTCTTCGGGTTGCCTTGTTGGGCCTTCTCTCCATATTGGGCCGAGCCGATCCAGGTATACCAATAATGGGTACCCGAAGGGTATACCCATGTCAGCTGGTCCCATGTAGGTTGAGGCACCGGAAAACAGCGACGCTCCGGATCAGCAGGAGGCTGTCGGAGAAAGCGACGCTCCGGGTGAAGAATCGATCCTGGGCAATCTAAGCCCAATTTCCGACGATACCTCCTCCATGGATACTGAAGAGTTTGATCGCAAGCTGAAGGAACTCGGAGGCGGTGATCAATCTGAAGTTGAATCCGCCTAGCCTAAGCAGGTTCTCGCAACCGTGGCGGTGCTGGATCAGCAAGAATCGGAAGATGAGCATACCAAATCCGATCCACAACCATCCAATGCAGGATCTCCGCTTTCGCGGGAACGACCGCATAAGGAAGTCCTGTCCCCAGAAGAACTGGTTGAGCAGGCAGGCATGGATGCAATTGCACACTCGGATATCCTCAAAAAACCTATAACTCCTGAAGATGCAGCAGATCCGGAGGCTCTAGAAGCCAAGAGGCAGGAGATGCTGGCAACAGCCAAAAAATTCGCCACCACCGTAGCAGCAATGCTGGACGAAAGGAAAGAGGCCGCGCACTTCGTGGATAATTTTCTCAAGCGAGAACGTCAGGTTGACGAATCACTGGAAAAGTCAAGCACCTCCGGAAGCACTGGGAGGACAAGATCAACGAGGCTCAACAGGAGGCTGATAGGATCAGGCGAGAAGCTGTAGCTCCCCGCAAGATCACCTTCGCAACTCCCACCGAGCAACAGCCATTCGCAACTCCAAAGGATAACATGAAAAAGGCTGCGGAGATCTTGAAAAAGAAGGACGAGGAGATTGATATCAACTACGTCCGTACGCTCGTTGCCTCAGCAATGAAGCAGCAGAGCAAGGCAGATACTTCGCGCAGGTTGGAATCCAACCCGGATCATTGTGTGTCTACCGCGCAGAAGGACGCCCATGACAAACGCCATCACGATGGCGAATCGCGCACCGGATCTTCGGAGCGCAGGAGGAAAACCAGAGAACACCCAAATCCAATCCCGGTACCATCAAAGACACCTCCGTCAGATCCAAGGAAGGGAAAGGATGCAAAGTACAATGGTAGGGACAAGTACCGTAACCCGTCACCTCCGCCCAATGGATACCCGCGTCCTCCACATCCTCGCCGACGTAGTCCAGCTGGAAACACCAGACCCCATGGGCCAGGTGGAATCAACATCCGCGACAACGTGGTCCCTCAGAGGAACAGGAGCAGAGAGCGAACACCGGAACCCCGTCGGAGCCGACACGAGGAGCGCGACCCGGAACCACGCAGAAGCCGGAACGACGAAGGCAGCCAGCACCATGGTGAAGGCAGCCATCGAAGCCGGAGTCAGTATCGCGAAGGGCGCGGAGAATCAGAAGGCGGAAGCAAGAGGTTGCATCGGCCCCCTCGCAGGTCTCCCTCTCCATCACCAAACGGTGGAAGCGCAGGTGGAGGCGGAGGCGGTGGCCGGAGATCTCACTCGCGCTCAAAATCCCCCCGCAATGGCTCGCGTGACGCGCGGGAACGTCTCAATGAATATAGATCTGACTACATCGGCCCAAAGTGCTTTGGCAGGATGATTCGAGAGGAACCAAAGCCAAGGATGAACCTCAAGCTACCCGGAAACCTGAAGCATTATGATGGCACCGAAAGGCCGGATACCTGGATCGAGGATTACTACAATGCGGTAACCTTCGCCGGAGGAACCCCTAACATCGCTTGCTGCATGCTTCAGTGTACCTTGTAGGTCCGGGATCTGCTCGCGACCTCGAGAAGAACTCCATCTTTTGCTGGTTTGACCTGAAGAATGCCTTCGAGAAGCACTTCGGGGCACCTACAAGAGACCTGCCACGACAAGCGACCTACAGGCCTGTATCCAGAAGAAAGGTGAAACATCAAGGAGCTTCCTCACCCGATGGTTGCAAACCAGGAACGAGTGCGAGAAGATCGACAATCGCACAGCTATGCACGCCTTCATAGGTGGATTGCAGAGAGGAGGACTGCTGCGGCACAAGCTCACCTGCTTGGTCAATGCAAATAAACTGACTTTGGATGACATGATCACCATCGCGAGCGATCACACTGCCGCCGATGACGATGCAGGCGGAGATCTCGCAGCTACAACAATTCCCCTGCATCAGCAAAAGAAGAACCGTGATAACGGTAACAGCAGCGGCAAGCGGAAAAATCCCCCGATGACCAGAAAAGTGGCGGATCCGAAATGGTTGCCATGGCTTTCCAGCGTGTAGGTCAAGGAGGCGGAAGAGGACGCGGCCGCGGAGGCGGAGCCCGGCGGCCAGAGGTGGTGACGAGGTCACCGCCGCCAGAACCCGCGCCCCCCAAACCTACGAGGAGTATAGAGACATGCCATGGCTGGCCCATCTGGATCCGGCTACCGCAACTGCAAGTGGGTCAATGATCCAAAATCTGACCCGGAAGCAGGATACAAGCGAGCCCGGAAGCACCGCCCACACGGCAAAGGAGGCAAGGGCAAGAACAAGGACAAAGATGAAGACAGTTCCGAGGCGATGGATGAGGATGATGCTTCGCCGGATCCCAAGGAAGGATCCGCAGCTAAACCCAACCCCTTTGTCAAAAAGAGTGCGGGTGCGTACCACACCTTCCTCGGAACCCCAACAGTCCGTGCCAGCAAATCAGCTCTCCGGATCCTGAACGCCACAGCTGGCTGTGCCGCAGTATGTTAGGTGGTCGGAAACTCCGTGTACGTTCGACAGGCAGGATCACCCTACCGTCGTTCCGAAGGAGTGCTATGCATTGGTTGTAAGTCCCCGCATCGACGACTATGACTTCTCCAAGTGCCTTGTGGATGGCGGAGCCAGCTTGAACATCATGTACCTGGAGACTCTGGAGCGGATGAACCTTACCAAGGAACAGCTCAAACACAGCACCACTGAATTTCATGGTGTGGTTCCAGGTAAAAAGGCAAGCTCCCTTGGTAGCATCAGACTTCCCGTGGCCTTCGGCGATATCAATAATTTCCATGAAGAGATGATCACGTTTGAAGTCGTGCCCTTCAAGAGCTCCTACCATGTCATCTTCGGCAGGTCCACCTACCATAAGTTTCACGCAAGAGCGTGCTACATCTACAACAAGCTCAAAATTCCGGGTCCCAATGGTATGATTACCGTATCCGGAGACTACAAGAAGGCTCACGAGTGCGAGCTTGGCGAAGCCGCCTTCGCAGAGTCTGTGATATCTGGAGAGGAGCTGCAAGGCTACAGAGCCACGGTGGATCCAAAAGAGATGAATACCACCAAGAAGCAGGTTTCCGAACAGAAAACCTCGTTCAAGGCCGCGATAGAGACCAAGAAAATCGACTTCAAGGAAGGAGATACCACTAAACAGGTCTCGGTCAGAGCCAACATGGACCCTAAATAGGAAGACGCGCTCGTCGAGTTCCTCCTCGCTAACATGGACATCTTCGCATGGCAGCCTTCTGACATGTCCGGAGTACCTAGGGAACTCGCCGAGCACTACCTCAACATAAATTCGGGGGCTAAACCGGTGAAGCAAGCTATGCGACGCTTTGGAGATAAGAAGCGTCGCGCCATTGGAATGGAATTAGCAAAGTTACTAGAGGCAGGTTTTGTAGTAGAAGTTATCCATACTGATTGGGTCGCAAACCCCGTCCTTGTACCCAAAAAGAATTCGAAATACTAAGAATGTGCATCGATTACTCGGCTTGAATAAGCATTGTCCGAAGGATCCGTTCCCCTTGCCTCGCATTGACCAAGTTATTGATTCGACGGCGGGGCGGAACTTCTGTGTTTTCTTGACGCATATTCCGGGTATCCAGATCCGGATGAAGAAGTCCGACCAAAATGCGACCTCGTTCATCACCTCGTTCGGCATTGCTATGTCACCATGCCTTTTGGTTTGAAAAATGCAGGTGCCACCACCAACGTACGATGCAGCGGTGCTTGAAGGACCAAATTGGCCGGAACGTACACGCTTACGTCGACGACATCGCGGTCATGACCCGGAAAGGATCCGACTTGATCGGCGACCTCAGAAACCTTTGAGAACCTCCGACGGTATAAGATGATGTTGAATCCGAAGTGCGTCTTTGCCCACCGGAAAACTCCTTGGATTCATCGTCTCTCACGGGGGCATCGAAGTTAACCCGGAGAAAATCAAGGCAATCCTGTGCATCAAAGGCCAACTTGTCTCAAAGATGTGCAATGACTAACGGTTGTGTTGCAGCAATCAGTAGTTTTGTTAGCCGTCTTGGCGAGAAGGCGCTACCTTTGTACAAGATGCTGAAGAAAACAGACAAATTTGTTTGGGACGACGCAGCAGATGTAGCACTTCAAGGGTTGAAGGAAATACTCACCTCCCCACCTATCCTAGCAGCTCCAGAAGAGTCAGCCCATGCTCCTTTACCTGGCAGCTTCCAACAGAGTCATCAGTCTCGTCATCATGGTGGAGCGAAAGGAAGAAGGTCACGAGTATGGAGTCCAAAGGCTAGTCTATTACATTAGCGAGGTACTGACGGAATCCAAACAAAGATATCCTCACTTTCAAAAGCTAGCCTACGGTGTGTTCCTAGGTAGCAGGAAGCTGAGACACTACTTCCAAGAGCACCCCGTAACAGTCGTGAGCAAGGCTCCGCTGTCCACGATACTTAACAACGACGCAACAGGACGCACAGCAAAATGGGGTATTGAATTATCTGCCTTCGACATCAATTACAAAGCCAGGACTGCGATCAAGTCCTAGATCTTGGCAGATTTCGTCGCAGAATGGACAGAATCTCCAGATGTAAATCTGGAGCCGGAACCTGAAACATGGGTCATGCACTTCGATGGATCCAGCAGCATCAAGGCTCGGGAGCCGGGGTCACCTGAAGTCCCTACCAGAGAAGAACTGCAGTACGTTCTGCAGATTCACTTCGAAGCTACAAATAACATGGCGGAATACAAGGCTCTACTACACGGTCTACGCATCACTAAGGAAATTGGGATCAAGCACATCATTTGCTACGGAGATTCCGACCTGGTGGCACAACAAGTAGCTCTTCCTCCTTCATGGATGATCATCTCGTTGTAGCTATCCATGCCTGAAGCAAAAAAATGGTTAAAATTCATCCACCACAAAGAAGGCAATGAATAGCGATATGTCGCGTCTACCAGACAAGTCGTTGAACACCTTCTGCGTGTGGAAGAGGGGCAGATTTGTTGGCGCATTCTGGGACGCGTTGGCGAAGCGGTGGCAGCAAAAAGGATGGCGAGAGAGCCAGCCGTCACGACGGTGCCCAACTCATGAATAGCGACCCCCGCGCCTCCCACCCCTCCGCCGCCGCTCGATTTGTTTATCTTGAGCAATAAAAAAACATTTGTCCTTTTTAGAAATTATATTTTTTCTATATTTTCAGATCGACCAACATAAAACATAAACCACTATGTGGATTCTAGCTTATTCGTCCTATCAATTCGCTCAATTCCCAAACATATTAATAATATTGGTAGGTGACGAAATGAAGTAGCTGAAAAAGACAAAGGGCCAAATAATTTGAGCAAATGAACAGATAAACAAAAAATTTAGGGATTTTTATTTCTATGCCTCTCGTTCCTTAGTTGTACTCACTTTTGTTCAGACGTTAATTTTTTTGTCACTTTTGCCCAACCTCTTGTCGGAAACTCTCACAAAGTCAACAGGGAGAGGTTAGATCTCGCACCAAATTGTTCTGATTTCTCTCGATTTTCTTGTTATTCCCTTGAATTTGGGATTTAGGGTTCATGTTCGTTTTTAGATCCTGAAAAAATGAAGGCAGTTTGAGTGGATCGATGTGTATATTGATAGGCTTCGATTAGACGAATCAATTGTCGCAAATTGGGAGCTCAATTTTTTGGGGGGGCTTCCTGTGGATAATGTGGCCGATAGAGGAGTTGTTCCAATGATGTGTATGCATGTAAGGGTATTTTACCCTTATCCATTATTTTGGTAACAATGACACCGTGCTAGAGTATTTGTCCTAATACGTTCATAAGGATTATCTCAGGTATTAGGCAAAGATGCATAAATGGTGTATCAAGCAAGAAGGCTAAAGGAGACCCCCCACTTCGACAACAATCAAAAAGGGGTCTACAGCAAATCCGGTCTGCCGCCTGGTCCAACCGGACTACCGACCGGACTGGCCGGCGTGCCGTCCGGTCAACCGGGCGCCAACCGGGCGCCAAACTGTGCCCTGACAAGTTCCGGTCGACCGGCCACCCAACCGGCGGGCCCGGCGTGTGGCCCGGTCAACCGGGCGCCAACCGGGCGCCAACCGGGCGCCGACCGGATGTGCTCCTGGACGACGCAAAGTGGCCTCCGGTCTGTGGCCCGGTCCGACCGGCCCCTGCACTGAGCTGTCCGGTCTGTGGTCCGGTTGACCGGGTTCGTCGAGAGAAAAGCTGAGGTGGCAAGTGACCAACAGCCATATTTCGAAGAACACTATAAATAACCCTTCTCCTACCTCTGAACACTTAGGCACTACACTACAAGCTGTTCTTGAGCTCTCTCTCACATACTCCATTGCTAGAAACACCAAAAGCCTCAGATCTCCCTCCTCCACCCAAACTCAAATCCCTCCGGGGAAACGATAGAGGACCCGATCTACTGTTCTACCAAGCCAAATCTCATTCCCCCTTGTATTCATCGAGATCTTGCTTCCTAGGGTTCCTTGGAAACCCTAGGTGGGCAAGAGAGGTCCGGAAGCTTCCGGGCTGTGGATTTGCTCCGGACAAGATTGTGAAGGTTTGGAGGCTACCTCAAAGTCTACCACAAGTGAGCGAGCTATTCCTTCGTGGGATAGGCTCCGGAGAATAGGGTGAGCCTTCGTGGCGTGGGGAATCCTTCGTGGGACCTCCACCTCCAAACGTGACGTACCTTCTTGCAAAGGAAGGGAACACGGGAATACATCCTCGTCTCCGCGTGCTATCGGTTATCTCTAACCGAACTCCTTACTTGTGATTTAACTGCCTGTGAGAGCCTTCGTGCTCGAGTTAGTTGTATCCTCATATAGGTTGTTTCATCTAGTTTGCATTAGGCTCACCTTTATATTCCGCAAAGCCTAATATTGCAAATAAAGAATTAAAATTTGTAGAAACCTATTCACCTCCCCCTCTAGGTTTACCATCTCTATACTTTCAATTGGTATCAGAGCCTGGACTCTTATTAAGGGCTTCACCGCCTTAAGAGTGAGATGGATAAACTATTCGAGGGTCTAGATGAAGACTCTAACCTTTTGGTTAAAGAGATGAAATCTAGATTCTTGGCATATGATGCCGAGAAGAAGAAAAAGGAGGATGACCTACAAAGCCAAATGGCAGAGATGTCTACCATGCTTAAGAACTTGACTAGTGGGACTCCTAGTGCGGCGTCAGCCTCTCTAGGGAGTTACCATGAAGTTAACCATGACTATCCCAAAAAGACTTCACCCATGCCTCATATAAACCATAGTGGGAATGTTCCCCATTTTGATGGAACTCACTTTCCTTTTTGGAAATCTGCAATGGAATCTCATATTCGCAGCTGCAGTGTGGAGTTATGGGAGATCATTGTTCATGGATACCGGAAGCCACATGATCCGGTTCGATTGACCTCCACCGAATTCTACAATCGTCAACTCAATGCCTCCGCACGTGACAAGATTAGAAGTGGCATCAACCGCAAGCTCCTTGATCAAGTCAACGACATAGAGTCCGCTAAAGAGTTGTGGGATCGAATCGTAGTACTCCAAGAGGGAACCGATTTGATCCAATCAGCTCTTTATGAGACCGCAAAGCAAGAGGCCCACCAGTTCATGATTCGAGAAGGAGAATCCGTGGCCGATGCCTATGCAAGGCTTGGTGCTCTTAGAGTAAGGGTCAAGGGACTTGGTGTTGAGAAGTACAATGATGGCTTCGAGATGAATGAAGCATTCATAAAGTCCAAGGTCATTGCTATGATTGCCGTCAAGCAACAAGACACCAACCTTGCACTCAACTTGCAAATCATGACCAAGAGTGCGGATTTGAACTCCGATGATCTAGTCTCCTATGTGGCCGCCAATGAAAACATGGCCAAGGCGGGAAAAAGACTCATGGCAATGAACCGTGTTGATGAAGCCTCACACAACCATGAAGTGTCACACAACCTTGCTCTCAAAGCTAGAGGTGACCATGGAAGAGAGGAAGACTATGAAATTGAAGAAGATGAAGAGATGACTTCAACTAGTGACATTGCTACCGACTTTGCCTTCTTTGCCAAGAAGTACAAGGGAAAGCTTCCAATGCTCTTCAATGACAAGAAGAAGAAGAGAACTTGCTACAACTGTGATGAAGATAGCCACTTTGCAAATGAGTGCCCTTATGAGAAAAGGGTAGACAAGCCAAAGTTCATCAAAGGGGTCAAGCCAAGATTGAAGCCAAACCCTATCAACGATCGATACAAGAAGAACAAGGGAAGATCCTTTGTTGGGGCCGAGTACTTGTCCGACGAAGAAGAGGAAGATGAGGAGGAAGAAGCCGGAGTGGCCGGCTTTCTCTAAGCCCGGGTCACTCTTCACATATGACTACTCCAAGGATTACTCCACGGAGAATGATGTTGGTTCTTCCTTCATGGCAAGAACAACTCAAGATGATGACTCCGATGACTCTCCCTCCTCTACAATCGTTGGCTCTTGTCTTATGGCAAGAGAAACCAAGGTAATGGAACCCCCACCTTCTCTATCTAGTGTTCTTGATGATGAGAATGAAAATCAAGAAGAATTAATTGTGCTTAAGGAGCTCTATAATGTTAGATGCACCCTTCGTGGTGAAGCTCTTGTCAAGTTTGATTTCTTGATGGACTCTCTCAAAGAAAAGGATGAGTCTATTGAGGAATTAGAATATCATTTGAATGAAAAGGAAAGGATATTCAATCTCCTAAGACAAGAGCTAAAAACTGAAAGGTGCATATCTCAAGGCCTTAAGCAACAAATTGAAACTTATGAACTTGATAAAGTTAAGGATCTAGAAACTATTGATATGGCTCAATCATTGACCCAAGAGCTCAATGACTCAAAGAAGGAGCTTGAAGTTGCTCATGCTTCTCACACTGGGGATCTTGACCACCTTGAAAGAGCTATCAAGCTTGTTAAGGATGAGCTCAAGAAACTTGGAGAGAACCATGATCTTCTCCAAGAAACCTACAAGAAGGCTCTTGGATCAATGAAGGATCCCATTGTTGTAGAAAAGCTTGCTAGCTCCTCCACTTCCTTTACTAGTGAGCATGCTAAGCTTGTTGAGGAACATGTTCGTTTACAAGAGGAACTCTCCTTGCATGTTGAGACCAATGCATATCTTGAATCCTTGGTGACTAAATATGGTCTCGACTATCATCCTAATGAATCTTCTTGTGAGCAAGCATCTATTCTTGAGGAAAATGTTAGGTTAACGAAGGAACTTGCAAAGTTCACCACCGCCAAGAACAAGATGGGATTGGATGACCTGTTGAGTAAGCAAAGGTCAAACAATCAAAAGTTTGGACTTGGATATACTCCCAAGTCCTACAAGAAGATCAACTACAAGAAAGAGAAGCCCGCTCAAGATAAGAACAAGAAGGTCACTAATGATGGCAAAGCCTTAAAGGGCAAAGCCACTAGTGGTGACCGGACGGGGCCAAACAATCACTATGCTTTATTTGTTGATTATTATGGTGATGTTTATGCTAGCTATGTCGGTCCTCGTAATGGCTATGCTTATAGAGAGTACTCAATTTGGGTACCAAAAGATATTGTTGCCATTGCAAAGGAACCCATTAATCGATGGGTTCCTAAATCCTCTACTTGATTTTGTAGGGGTATTCCTCCGGTGGTCCAAAATGGGTGTTTGATAGTGGATACACCAATCATATGACCGGAGGAAGAGGTGTGCTTGATCAATTCATTGAAGATATCAACAAGAAGTCAAGCATCACCTTTGGTGACAACTCAAAGGGAAAGGTACTTGGGTATGGCAAGGTGGCTATCTCTAAGGACTTGTGCCTTGAGACGGTCATGCTTGTTGAATCCCTTGGCTATAACTTACTTTCTATATATCATCTTGCCGATGCCGGTTACAATTCATATTTTACTAATTATTGTGTGAAAGTCTTTAGGAGTGACAATCTCAAATTGGTCCTTGTTGGATATGTGGAGAACAACCTTTACGTGGTTGACCTCTCGAAAGAGAGCTCCTCTCCCTCCACATGTCTAATGGCGGCCAAGCATGACGAAGGTTGGTTGTGGCATCGCCGCCTTGGTCATGTTAACATGAGAAATCTTAAACAACTCCTAAAGGGTGAGCACATTGTGGGACTAACCGGCATTTCTTTTGAGAAAGATCGTGTTTGCAGTGCATGTGTAGCCGGAAAGCAACTCAAGAAGAAACATCCTATCAAGAGTATCGTCACCACATCTAGGCCTTTGGAGCTCCTTCATTTGGATCTCTTTGGGCCATCACATTATGATACTCTTGGTGGGAGCAAGTATGGACTTGTCATTGTTGATGATTACTCAAGATACTCTTGGGTATTTCTCCTTAAGTCTAAGGACGAGACCCATAGAGAGTTCATCACCTTCGCCAAGAAAGCTCAACGTATGTATGAATCCGAGATCAAGGCGATTAGGACCGACAATGGCACCGAGTTCAAGAACTACACAATGCAAGAGTTCGTTGATGAAGAGGGCATCAAGCATGAGTTTTCGGCGCCATACACCCCTCAACAAAATGGTGTTGTTGAAAGGAAGAACCGGACTACCATTGAGATGGCAAGAACCATGTTGAGTGAATTCAACTCACCCCACAACTTTTGGGGAGAAGCCATCTCTATGGCGGTCCACTACTCCAGCCGGCTCTTCCTCCGCCCCCTCCACAACAAAACTCCATACGAGCTTCTCACCGGTAACAATCCTAATGTCATGTACATTCATGTCTTTGGATGCAAATGTCTTGTTAAGAACAACAAAGGAAAGCTCGGTAAATTTGAAACTAGAACCATAGAGGGTATATTTGTTGGATATGCAGAGAACTCTCACGCCTATAGATACTACAACCGGTCCACTGGGACTATTGAAGTATCTTGTGACGTGGTGTTCTTGGAGGATAATGGCTCCCAAGTGGAGCAAGTTGTTTCATGTGTTGCAGGTAATAATGATGATCCATCTAGTGCCATCAAGCATATGGGCATTGGACACATCCGACCCATGGAAGTTCATAATGATGATCAAGATGATGGAGTAGATGTATCAAGCACGGATCAAGTGGAGCCTAGCTCAACTCAAGCCGAACCATCAAGTGCAACTCAAGAACCATCCTCTACTCAAGATGAGTCACACTCCGAAGAACAAGAAGAAAGTCCTCATTCCACGGAGCAAGACCATGATGATGATCAAGAAACATCCTCAACTCATGATCAAGCTCAAGTGATCCCTCGTGATCGAGTACTAGCAAGAGATGAATTCATTGATCATGAAGGAACCATTCGGAAGATTAAGGCCGCTACAAGGGCAAGTGACATGAAAGTAGATCAAGTCCTTGGTAGCATCTCAAGAGGAGTGGTAACTCGTAGACACCATGCATTACTTATCACTTATTGTCAACACCATGCTTTTGTGTCTAGTTTTGAACCACTCAAGGTACATGAAGCCTTGGTTGATCCGGATTGGGTAATTGCCATGCAAGAAGAATTGGAGTGTTTCACTCGTAATGAAGTATGGTCTCTAGTTGAGAGACCCAAGGATCATCGCATCAATGTTATTGGGACCAAATGGGTATTCAAGAACAAGCAAGATGAGAATGGCATTGTCATACGAAACAAAGCAAGGTTAGTGGCGCAAGGGTTTGCCCAAATAGAAGGTATGGACTTTGAGGATACCTTTGCGCCGATAGCCCATCTTGAAGCTATTCGTCTTTTGCTTGCATTTGCATCTTTCCACAATTTCAAACTATATCAAATGGATGTGAAAAGTGCATTTTTGAATGGTCCCCTAAAAGAAACCGCATATGTGGCTCAACCCCAGGTTTCGAAGACCCATGCCGACCCAACCACGTGTATTTACTCCATAAGGCACTCTACGGTATCAAGCAAGCTCCACGTGCTTGGTATGAGTTCCTTAGGCATTTCTTACTACATGATGGGTTTTGCATGGGTACGGTCGATTCCACTCTTTTCACCAAGCGGGTTAAAGGGGTGGCCTATTTATATGTCAAATATATGTTGATGATATTATCTTTGGTGGAACTAACCCCAATCATAACAAAGCTTTTGAGCTATTGATGACTAGGAAATTTGAGATGTCCATGATGGGAGAGTTGAAGTTCTTCCTAGGCTTCCAAGTGAGGCAACTTGCAAAAGGCACCTTCATCTCTCAAGAAAAGTATGTGAAGGACATGCTCAAGAAATTCAACATGACCAATGCAAGCCCAATGAAGACACCCATGCCCGAAGGGGCAACTTGGCTCATGTGACGGTGAGAAGGATGTGGACATAAAGGTATACCGCTCCATGATAGGATCCTTGCTCTACCTTTGTGCCTCTAGGCCGGATATCATGCTAAGTGTAGGGATGTGTGCTCATTTTCAATCCGCTCCTAAGGAGAGTCATTTAATGGCGGTCAAACGGATTCTAAGATACCTTGTTCTCACTCCTACTCTCGGGCTATGGTATCCAAAGGGGCCAACCTTTGAACTCATTGGCTATTCGGATTCTGATTGGGCCGGTGATAAGGTTGACCGGAAGTCTACCTCCGGGGCTTGCCAATTTCTTGGCGGATCATTGGTGAGTTGGTCATCCAAGAAACAGAACTCCACCGCTTTATCCACCGCCGAAGCCGAATACATATCCGCGGCATCTTGTTGCACTCAATTGCTATGGATGAAGCAAACCTTGAAAGACTATGGTGTGCCTCTTGGTACGGTGCCTCTTCTTTGTGACAATGAAATGGCAATTAAGATCACCAATAACCCGGTTCAACATTGTCGCACCAAACATATTGACATTCGCCATCACTTCCTACGTGATCATGTTGCCAATAAGGATATTGATCTCACTCATGTGGGAACAACCTACCAATTGGCGGATATTTTCACTAAGCCTTTGGATGAAGCCCGGTTTGTTAACTTGAGAAGAGAACTTGGTATTCTTGATCCTAAAAATTTGGATTGATTAACTTCTTGCACTATATTCTTGCATTTATCTTGCTATCTAGCTTAGAGGCATAGCACATATGGGGATAGTCATCTTACCATGTCTTGGTATGATGCATACCTATGTGTGCAACATAAATAGACCCAATGTCATTATATGGACCCAAGCATGTCTCTTCGAGGTCTCATGACATTTGCGCTTTCACATAGGGGGAGTAATCCCCCGCCCCTCATTGAGCCTCAATTACAACTTGATTTGACTATATAAGGCTAAATGATCTTATTGCAAAAACTATTTCAAAATGCTTTATGGTTCTTGATATACTTCGAATCATGCCCATTGTTGCTATTTGTATCTTGTTTGGATTTTCACTCCAATGGGTATGCTTAGAGAACGTTGTGTTTTCCAACCCCATGTCTATGCTCATCTCATCATCGTCTATCTATCTATATGTACATGTCAACATCTGAGCATTCATACACATTTACACAAAGAATAGGGGCAAAACGAGGCAAAACGAGGCAAATCGAGACAAAACTGGGCAAAAATACCCTGGCCGCTCTCTGGCCCGGTTGTACCGGCCTCTGCGCCGGGCCAGTCGGCGCCAGGCCCGGTCGACCGGGCGCCCGACCGGCCGCGCGGCTGGTTATGTTTTGGGAGAGGATACCCCTTGGGGTCTTCTTCCTCATTATCCCCCATCTCCAAACCTCCATGGCCGCCGCCCTCTCCACCTTCACCACGATCTAGCACCTTCCCACCACAAGAATCCTTCCAAACTCCACCAAACCATAGATCGGGTCCCTTGGAACATCTCCACCGAAGGATTTGGTCTCTCTCAAGCTATTTTGGGAGATCTAGGAGTTTTTGGCTTTCAAGCCCTACCTAGGTGTTCTTCTTGTTCTCTTGATCAACAAGGAACATGTTTTCGGGTAATTTGTTCGCTCTTTCTCTCTTTTCTCTAGTCCTCATCACACATTGCACATCCTTGAGAAGATTTGAGAAAATTTTAGGGTTAGGGTTAGGGTTTGTAAGTCCTCATGCCATTAGAGTGTCTCTCAACACAATGCACATACTCCACTCTATTGCTATAGTCTATGTCCAAGTTTATGAGTTTTTGCATGATTTTGTGGTCGAAATTCTGGGCAACATCTCACAAATTCGACAGATCCGGTCACCAGCCCGGTCAACCGGACCCTCAACCGGCCGGCCCGGCATGCGGCCCGGTCAACCGGGCGCCAACCGGCTCGTCCGGTCTGCTGCCCGGTTTGACCGGTCTGTGCGCCGGATCACCCACATTTTCGCACAATCTCGTCGAAACACTTGGATATATGCTATGCTTTTTGGTTTCCCTCATTATTGATGACATGTACACTTACCCCACTGCTATCTTCGCTCTCTTTTGCTGATTCACAGATGATTGGAATGGTGAGGACCGTGGCACGGTTGCCAAGAGAGGAAGGCCTACGGTGGCTCCACCCCGCCGTTCTAGTAGCCGCATACCCTCCAAAGCACCTCATACCACTGACACTGGCAGCTCCGCTGGGGGAAGAACCAAGACAGTTGGTAGTAAGAGGAAGGACAAGCAGGCTGCTCAAGAGGATGATGAAATGGTGCCATCCTTTAATGTTGGGGTGGCACATCGTTTTGAGTGGCAGGAGTTGAGGAAGGTCAATCCGTATCGCTATGAGTAGCGGACTTACACTGGTGGAGACCAATTCTTTTGGACCAAGACCCAAGCACGCTTTTGGGAAGATTTCTATGACACTTAAGAGTGTATGAAGAATGGGGCTGTTGTGATGCCCAAGGCTATCAACCGTGAAGAGCTTACCTTGCATGAAGCCACAAAGTACCGCTTTGTGGTTGAGACCTTGAAGGGTTTGGGACTCTATGACCTTGTATGCCTGAAGCCCGATGATGATCAAGTGGACGGCATCTATTGTCCCATTCTAGTGCGTCAATTCCATTGCACCGTCTTCTTCCACGATGATGAGGATCGCTCTATCACTTGGATGACTGGCCGGCAGAAATACTCATGCACCTACACTCAGTTCTGTCAAGCCATGGGTTTTGGTGGTGGCCGTGCTCAAGGGTTCAGAATCCATTCTCGGCCTAAGATGACTCGAGGTGACATCTCCTTTTGCTATCCCTGGAACCCTACAGCTGGGCCTCCCACTATCTCTGGGATGTACTACGCATATCTTGTGCTTGCCAAGCTGTTCCGCGAGAACCTCATCAGCAAGTCTGGGGATACCAGTGAAGTCAGGAACTATCACCTAAATCTGATGTACTACTGCCATCCTGACAGGCTAAGGAAGATTGATGGCTGTGATCTTATTCATTGTGAACTGCAGCGTTCAGTTATGGGCCGCATGACTCCCAACTATGCTCAGTATGTTCAGCGGCTCATCAACTACATAGTACCTCCTCCTCTCAACGTATTTGATCAAAAGGTCATCATGGAACCATTCAAGTTTCCCACTCAGGATGGACGTCCGGAAGTCCCTTCCATGATGCCTTCTGAGCGTCGTTCCAAGGAACGCCATGATCCTGCAGCTAGCTCTAGCTATTCTCGGCGTCCCAAGCGCGGTGCAACTCGCTTCCTCTCAAGCCTATGGAAAATGTGCAAGCGTACCAGTGATGTTGCACATCAAAGTCTAGCTTTGAGCCAGGAGACAAGGAGGCGACATAATGAGTTCAAGGCTACACGGAATGTTCCTGTTCCTCCTGCTGGTCCTGAGATGGAGTCTGTGATTGCACCTGCTTGGGAGATGCCTCCCATTCATGATGAGATGTTCCAGAACTTCGACTTCTCCATGTACGCTCGTGGTGGTCTTCCTCCAGGGCTGCTCGTGCTCCTGCTGCTGATGATATTGAAGAGGATGCCGGTGATGAGGATGATGAAGAGGATGATGATGATGATGATGATGATGATGATGATGATGGTGGCAAGGGCTCATATTCCATTGGACATGAGTTCTACTGATGGGAGCGGTAGCACCTCTCCTCTTTTCTTCGCCTTTTTGGTGTTTCGATGCCAAAGGGGGAGAAGAGAGTAGAGTCTAGGACCACGGGGTTCTTTGATTGTCACAAGCCATGGGTGTTGCTTTATTTGATTCTTATATGGTTGTGCTTATTTGCTTTGATTTCTCAAGAACCATTTTCTACTTCGAATAATTCATGTATGGACGACTATTATGTGTGCTAGTCTATGTTAGGATGATTATGTATGCTATGCTTATATATCTAGTTATACTTGTCCATACCATGCTTGTTTCCTAAAGATATTGGGGGAGCTTCTCATATTCCACAAATGGTGCACTTTGTATTCAAACGCAAACTCTCCAAGTGCACACATTATGGGGGAGCTGTCTTAATATCTTATATGGAATCAAGGTTTAGAGCTTATCATAATATCTATATGTGACTCTAGCTCGGTTTGTCATCGTATACCAAAAAGGGGGAGATTGTAAGGGTATTTTACCCTTATCCATTATTTTGGTAACAATGACACCGTGCTAGAGTATTTGTCCTAATACGTTTATAAGGATTATCTCAGGTATTAGGCAAAGAGGCATAAATGGTGTATCAAGGGAACAAGAAGGCTAAAGGAGACCCCCCACTTCGACAACAATCAAAAAGGGGTCTACAACAGAAATCCGGTCTGCCGCCCGGTCCAACCGGACTACCGACCGGACTGGCCGGCGTGCCGTCCGGTCTACCGGGCGCCAACCGGGCGCCAACCGGGCGCCAAACTGTGCGCTGACAAGTTCCGGTCGACCGGCCACCCAACCGGCGGCCCAAGGCGCCAACCGGCGCCGATCGGATGTGCTCGACGACGCAGTGGCCTCCGATGGCCCGGTCCGGCCCCCATGAGCTGTCCGGCGTGGTCCGGTTGACCGGGTTCGTCGAGAGCTGAGGTGGCAAGTGACCAACGGCCATATTTCGAAGAACACTATAAATAGCCCTTCTCCTACCTCTCGACAGGCACACACTACAAGTTGTTCTTGAGCTCTCTCTCACATACTTCATTGCTAGAAACACCAAAAGCCTCAGATCTCCCTCCTCCTCCACCCAAACTCAAATCCCTACGGGGAAACGATAGAGGAGGACCCGATCTACTGTTCTACCAAGCCAAATCTCATTCCCCCTTGTATTCATCGAGATCTTGCTTCCTAGGGTTCCTTGGAAACCCTAGGTGGGCAAGAGAGGTCCGGAAGCTCCGGCTGTGGATTTGCTCCTGACAAGATTGTGAAGGTTTGGAGGCTACCTCAAAGTCTACCACAAGTGAGCGAGCTATTCCTTCGTGGGATAGGCTCCGGAGAATAGGGTGAGCCTTCGTGGCGTGGGGAATCCTTCGTGGGACCTCCACCCCTCCAAACGTGACGTACATTCTTGCAAAGGAAGGGAACACGGGAATACATCCTCGTCTCCGCGTGCTATCGGTTATTTCTAACCGAACTCCTTACTTGTGATTTAACTGCCTGTGAGAGCCTTCGTGCTCGAGTTAGTTGTATCCTCATATAGGTTGTTTCATCTAGTTTGTATTAGGCTCACCTTTATATTCCGCAAAGCCTAATAGCAAAGAAAGAATTAAAATTTGTAGAAACCTATTCACCCTCCCCTCTAGGTTTACCATCTCTATACTTTCAATGCAGATCTGGTGGAACTGAAGGGGAAACTGAAGAAAATTCACAAGCATTTAAGGCAGCTGATCGATTTGAATAAGCAAGAAAATCTGATGTTTGGGGGATTTTTTGTTGTATAATTGCTATGGTGTTCTTGTACTTGCTCTTCATCAGTCGCTAGAAGTTGTTATAAATTTCGGATTCATGGACTTGTTGTTCATCAATCTAGCTAGTACCGAATTTCAAGCCTTTTCTATGAGGTGAAAGTTGAACTTTAATATTGTAGTACATTTAAATTTAATTTGTTTATCAAGTTAGTGTCTTCGATGGCAATCAAGTGAATCTATGAGGTGAAAAAGAAACTTTAAGTTTTATAGATGGAAGTATAAGACATAAGAAAATGACACAACTCTTGAACACTTTCAAATTAAAAAATACAACATTTGATGTAAAAGAGAGTTTATCATTTTTAGAGGGTGAAAAGTAATGCCTTCACTCAAATCTTTATGTCTCAGGCATATAACAAATTTATAAAACTCGTGAACACTTTCAAATTAAGGAACACTTTGGACATGATAATTTTGTCCTAAGAAAATCTTGAGAGTTTACCATTTTTAGAGGATACAAAAGTAATGCATTCACTCAAATATTTATGTCTCACGCATATGCCAAAATTATATAGCTCTTGAACAATTTTAAATTAGGGAACACTTTGGACATGATAATGTTGTCCTAATTTTTTTTGATAGTTTACCACTTTTAGAGCGTGAAATGTAATGCAGAAAACCAAACTTGTCGAGTAATTGCACAATCTAATTTTTTTTATGGAGGTTAAAGTATCAGTGTCAAACTCGTTATTTCGATGGGGAGGTGAACGGTTGGTGGGCACGATCCACGTGACAATGGTTCGACCAATCAGGACGTAGCCAAAATGAGGGTTTGTGACTAAGAGAGAGAGAGCAGAACTGAGTACCATCAAAAAACCAAGGGCATGCAAATAGTAAACATACTAAGAAATTCAAATAGAAAATACAAACATATTTAAGAAATAAAAAATATGTGTTTCATACAATAATTTTTTTAGTGAACTGCAGGCTGGCGACGCCGCCGATATACTCATCACTGGTGATTTTGTTGCAACAACGCCATTAACTATTATAAGTAGCGACAAGTTAGTGGCGAAAACAGGGCACACAATGAATTTTAAGAGGCTAATTTGTTCTAGTGTTGCTCTGCCAACATCCAAGCTTCCTTTCCCAAGCGGCTTTCTGCTGGGTTTTATTTCAAATATCTTAATTTTTATATTGGATAGGTACTCATTTTGTTTCGAATACAAGAAAAAATCACAAAAATGCTTGACTGAGCTTTAAGCTAGCTCTTTTGTTGACGGCGCCACCCCTAACGTGACGTTGTTTTCCTCCTCTAGCGTAACCCTGCAACCACAACACGTTTACCGCCATCCTTCCCGCCTGAGGCCGGAGCGCTACCACGTACCTTGCCACCCCGCCCTATCCCGAGCTCTTCCTCCACCGGTCCACCATCATCCCAAGCATCCCTCTAAGTTCGGCGCCGTCCCAATTCTCCTGTGCCAGCACACCCCCACCTCCTCGTTGAGTTTCTTGCTTGGCGATAGCGGCTCCGAGTCGCTCTAGTCCTCGTCGTCACCATCGCCGACTTGTGTTCTGTCGCGGCCTTGCATTTGTGCCACCTCTCTCTCTCTCCATGTCTCGTCAGTGTGCCGCGAGGAAGAAGAAATGGCCATACGGATAGGGATAGGGATAAGGAGGGAATGCATGAATATTGGCGTTCTGATCCAACGGTGAACGTGCCCATCGAGGGGGTTGTTCGGCTTACCGAGAGCTAGAAAAAGAAGGGTGTGACTGTTTCTCAGTCGACTGAGAACGAATTTCGTTCTCACTTAGATGATGTCATCAAATTTCAATTGCAAATTATTTTACAACTCATGACTAGCATGAAATAAGATGTAAATTAAATAGTGTAAGAGTTAACTGAGCACGAGGTTAGTTCTCAGCTAGTTGAGAACTAGCAAATCCCGAAAAAGAATGATATAAAGTCATGTTTGGGCGAAGAAAAATATACCATCTCCTATTATTCTCTTGATCAACCTTGCAAAATGATAATACCACTCACACCACGTCACACATTTTATTTCATCAGAAGCAAAGCAGCACACTAAGCTGCACGCATTGGTACATAAACTGTTGTTTCGTCTCAAAACTGTTAATATCTACAAGATAGCCAGGCAAAACGCAGCACCAAAATGCTATGCCCTGAGAGCTAGTACGGCAGCAGTGCACCGGTGATCGTGGATCATTTTCCGAAGCTCATGTCGTAGGGCCTGTCGACAGCGGGCGACGGCGTCATCATCCAGTAGGACGCCGGCGACCTCATCATCTCCATGGTGGAGGTGTCGGCGTCCTTGTTGTCCCGGTTGAGGTTCTTCCTGTCAAGGAACGCCGGCTTGACCGGCGGCGGGATGGTCTGGTCGGTCTTCATGGTGAGCATCCGCACGGCCTCCGACATGGCCGGCCTGGACTCCGGGTAGGGCTGCACGCAGAGCAGCGCGATCTGGCACACCTGCATCACCTCCTTCTCCTCGAACCCCTCGCCGGCCTGCACCTTGGCGTCCACGAGCTCCAGGATCTTGTTCTGCTCGTACAGCCTCCAGGCCTGAGTACAAAAGTTCAGAGCAGAGAACGATTCTTCAGTCCGTGTTTGTGTCGTCGAGCTGGATCGATATTCAGACAGTGACAGGTTAATTTACGAACGTGTTCAGGCAGGTACTGCATCTCGTTGGGGAGGGTGAGGTCGGTGTTCTTCAGGCTGCTGATGATCTCGAGCACCAGCACGCCGAAGCTGTACGTGTCCGCCTTCACCGTCAGCTCACCTCTGATGGCGTACTCCGGCGCCGTGTACCCCCTTTGTTAGGACAAACACAAGAATTAACACCGTTTACTTTCGTTGTCAGGTTCGAAATTCAGTTGACGGCGATATCACTAGCCCTAGCTTACAGCGTGCCGGCGAAGGCGGTGCTGAGGTACGCCTGGTCCTCCGGGAAGAACCTGGCGAGGCCGAAGTCGCTGATCTTGGGCTGGAACTTGTCGTCCAGGAGGATGTTGCTGGCCTTGATGTCTCGGTGCACGATGCGCAGGTTGGACTCCTCGTGCAGGTACTGCAGCCCGCGCGCGATGCCGACGATGATCTGGTGCCTGGTGCGCCAATTCAGGAACGGCAGCCCATCACCCCCTGCACAAGTTTCAGTCAAAGAACAACAATATTTCACATATGCTACTGGCAGTTGTGTAGTTCAGAAAAGACGATGAAATTTGGCGTTAATTACCGAATAGGATTTTGTCGAGGCTCTTGTTCTTCATGTACTCGTAGACGAGCAGGCGCTGCATGCCCTCGGAGCAGCAGCCGACGAGGCGAACGAGGTTCTTGTGCTGGATGCTGGTGATCATGTTCACCTCCACGAAGAACTCCGACTCGCCCTGCCCGGACTTGCCCACGCTCAGCTGCTTCACTGCCACTTTCTTCCCACAGTCCAGCTTCCCCTGCAGATCCACCAAAGCGCCATCAAAATTCAGAAGTTTGTAATGAACTAGTGCAAACTGAGCACTATCTTCTGACGTTGCAGGCATAGTTATTTTACCAGATACACTGGCCCAAACCCTCCTCTCCCGAGCTGGTTCTTCTGGTGGAAATCCCTGGTGGCCCTCTTCAACGCCGCGTAGTCGAAGTAGGTGATGGTGCGCAGGTTGCCGCTCATGTTGCCGCTGAAGTATTCGGGCAGCTCTGTTAAATTTGTGCAGACACAAAAATCGCACTTAGATCTCACGAGAGAGAAGTCTGGTAGTACATGTGAAATTGTGTTTGTCTGCAACTGCACTGAGAAATCAAGAATGGCAGCACGCTCACCTGAAGGGCATCTCCTCGGCCTCAGCAGCCTCCTCATGATGCCTGGCCCGAGGAACTTCCAGCAGACGCCGAGCAGGACGATGATTACTACGAGGAGGGCGATGATCAGGGCCAGGAAGACGGCTCCGGTGGTTGACCCTGTCATTGCTGCCGTCTGTCTATCTCTGCATATAGATGTTCAGGCATGCGTCAACAATGTCAGAACTTGAACTCGACCGACCTAACGCTAACAGAATGTCATGGTAAATTGCTTCAAAAAAAAAATGTCATGGTGAAATCTAAAAAAAAAAAAATCTCATGGTGAAGAAAATCCATTCACGGGCATATAACCTGAAGTTGCAAGTACAGGTAAATCACAAACTGACGTTTATCAGTCGAGTCGAGGTTGGCCTTATAAGATTCAGATAATGTTACTGCGATGCACATCCTAGCAGAGCTAGTTCTCTGTGAGCAGCGAGTAGAGTAGGCCGCACATACCTCGGAGCTCAGACCCTTGGGGAACGCCGACAACCAGTCGTCCTTACCACACCGTGGTTGCCGATCACCTCCTCCGGAGCACTAGCATGGACGCACGAGCAACCCGTGAGCGTTGGAAAACGACGACTAAGCTAAGTTAATCTGGCGGACGGGCGAGAAGCCGGAGGTGTCCAATGGCAAGGTGAAGGCGCAGTTTATCGGTGCCCCCGAGGGAGCGCGCGTGTCCCATCCGACTCCTGGCAGACACACACTGCCGGCCGCGCTAGCTAGCAACTGCTAGCAGCTAGCTAACGCGAGCGAGACCAGTCGAGCTGGGGACATGACAGGAGGCGATGCATCACGCATGCGCGTCTGGGCGACAGCGACCGGCGTTGCTCGTTAGATAATTGCCGGGGTTTTGGCGCCGACCGCGTCCGCCCCGGATTGACTGGTTTGTTAATGGCATGGGGAATGTCTACCACGGACCGGCGGCGAAGAGGACGAGGAGCTGTCGTTGGAATTGATCCGCCGGTGGCCCGACGCCAGTGGGGTCTTGTCCGTACGACCGTGGTGCGTGGCGCGGTGACGGGGTTAGCCGGAATGGGGGATTTTACAACAGTGTCACAGGTCGTCATGGCGGCGAGCGAGCGGCGCAGACAGTATTCGGCGGGGTCTTTGGCGACGGCTGGAACGGCCGCGCGTGGTTGATGGCGATGGATCGGTGAGGACGAGGGGTCTACGGATTGCGGTTGCCGTTGGGAGGCTGGGCCGATGCCGACGGGCTCCCGGGATATCGAGATAGACGGGCCGTCGAAAGCCAAGAGACGATAATAATGGGACGCTAGGAGCCTAGGACAGAGCAAATGCTCATTCCCACTTTCAAGGTCACCTTTTTTTTTTTTAGAACACAGTACGACGCTCATAAACACGCACGCACAAACACTCCTATAAACACATGCACGCATACCCTACCCCTATAAGTCCCTCCGAGTGACTGAGCCGGCATATCTTGAGGTTGACAAAGTCATCACTAGCGCCTCGCTGTTGACGGGCACGTCACTTACCACTGAAAGCATAGCGCCTGTTAAATCATGGAATAAATCCAGGTAAATGCAAACACCCATGCGAAGTCTACGATTTGAATCTGGGTGAGCTGGTTCCACCACAAGGGACCTAACCACCAGAGCCAAACGATGTTTGCTTTCAAGGTCACCTTTGTTGTTTCTTTCTAAATTTTCAACAAAGAGAAATGATATAGATATCAAGAATCAAGTTAAAGTAACTGTATCCCGTCCCTACAAAAACACAATATCCAGATCGTTACTGAATTTTAGAGGTTCTCGAAAAGAAAAGAAAAGAAAAGAAAAACGAGCAATCCATGCCGAGCACCAAACCAGCACGTCAACATCAAAGCATCTACCCCTACCAAGCATTACGAATTCTCCAGGAAAAGCTGTCCGTTCGAAACATGCTCATCTCTTCCAGATCAACTAACAAATTACAACTACTCCGATTGCTACCATACTTCTTCCTCTATTCTGAAACTGAACTAACCGCATTGTTCGGTTCATCAAGAGAAGTTGGTACATTTCTGAAACCCGTCTCTACAATTGCCCTTCTAAACCGTAGTGAGTTTAGTCCTTGGCTTAGCACCTCACTAACTTCCATGGAATTTGAACATCAGACTTTTTTTCCTCAAGTAATCCTGCCAATCAGGTCCAAAGTCCATGGACAATGGAGATCCAATTCCAGATTTAGCTATGTCGAAAATCCACAGAAAGTCAATGTTCTCCATCACCCTGACATAATTTCCTTTTCCTCCCAAATGAATTAATTACCTACAGAAGTTATTTTTTCTGAGTCATTTTTTTAGAAATATAGTACAAGCAGACACTTACATAAACGCGCATACATCACTCACACCTATAAATGCTCACACCCACACCCTACCCCCTATAAGCATCTCCGAAAGACTGGACCAACAGATTGGAAGACTAAACACCTTTTATTAAATGAAGTAGACGTATTGTATGATGCACCTTTGAAAACCTTTGCCATATCTTCACCATGCAAATGCCAAATGAAATTCGTAAACTATGTGACTTTATGAACAGACTAAGCAAGATCGGACCAAGGGATTCCCATAGGCCCCGTATGGTTGTACGCTCAATCTTGGTTCTGAAGGTGAGAACTCGGGTCCTAGTATCGGCGAGAACGAGTCAAACCACCACCTTCCAATGTGGTGGCCCATCTAAGTCTTTAAACGTGTTTGATATCATCACTGATCCTACCACGTCATCGTGTCATACTAGATTCACTTGTAGCTCTAATCCATCAACCGGATGGATCAGAATTCATCAATAAAGCATGACTCTAGCGATGCACACAAGTTCAAACCGGCTTTCGCTGGGAGCAGTAGATCAGGTAATTTAGGCTACAAGGATGTTAAATGCAACACATAGGATAACTATATCTACCGATAAAACATATTAGAATCGTATGCCGTCTATGGGAACCATAAGTAAAAGCATTTAGAAACCATATATGAACAAAGTTATGCTTGCCTTTATCACTAATAAATAAATATGCATCTTCGACGATCTTGTACTCGACTTATTCATCAATGGAGAAGTATTAACATGTGTCACTGTCCATCTTCATCATCGCGGGCACGTGCTCTATAGATCACAAAGAAGCAGATACCGGAAAGGTAAAAGAGCAATCAACACATTGCATAATGCAATGCGCAAACAAGAATGATGACATGACATATTAAAGGTATTGAAAAAATACCTATGGCATGTCCAAATATTTAACTAGGGTTCGGCGAACTAGGGTTAGCAGTTTCGGAAACCTCGAAGGGGTTCATTTTGTTCTTCTAAAACAACTAGCGTTCAAAGTTGTTTAACAATGAATCCTTTTGATACCAAATTGATCTCATTTTTCTGAAACTTTTGATATTTTAAACATATTTTCTGATTTAATAGGAATTAGTTATGAATTTTACAAGTTTTAATCATTTTAAATCATTTTCATGAAATTCCTAGATATTATGAAAAATCTGACAGACATGGCCCACTGTCAGGATTTTATTCTTTTCCTAAATATTTTTGAAATTATTAAATCTCTGACAAAAGGGCCCCACATGTCATATAATTATTAATAACAGAAATTGATTTCAGAATATAGAAAGGAAATATGACTTCAACATGACATCTTCCTCCGGCCGCGCACGGACGCGATGAAGGAGGGTGCGCGGGGCAGCGCCGTTGGGCGCGTTGGATGCGCGCGACCATGAGGAGCCAAAATAGGGCAGTGCCGCTTCGTTTGCGTCACCGGATCTTGGCCGACGGTAGGCCCGAGCGGCGGCGTAGGCAGTTGCTCGGTGTAAAGATGCTACAGAGAGCTAGAGAGCGAGGCGAGAGCACTGGGGCGAGAATCTCACCACGATGTCATAGGGCTTGTCGGCAAGGTGTATGGATGTCAGAATCGAGCTAATTGACGGCGACAGGAGTTCGGGCCGGCGAGCTAGTCGACGAGGATTGAGGACGCACGCGGTCGATTCCTTCAGCAGGAATGCTCCAAGAGGCGGAGCTTCCGAACCACACGGCGGAGCTCGTGCGGGCTCGGAATGGCAGGGTGGCCGGCGTCTATGAGGGCTAGAGTTAGGGTTTTTGTTCTTTCACGCGCGAGAGATAGAGGGAGAGGGGAAGTGGGCAGCTAGGGTTCGTCTCGATGGCGGAGGGGGTATTGTAGGCCACCGGGGTCGGCGGCGAGTTTCTTGGCGCGCGACGAGCTACGGAGCTCGACAGTGAGCTGCTTCATAATTGAAGGTAGGGGATGAAGTTTGGGAGATGAGCTAGGCCAAGTTGGGTTGGGCCGCTAGCTCCTGCCTACAGGCGACAGAGAGGGGAGGAGCAAAGGAGATGGGCCAGAAACTGCCTAGGCCGTGGGGAAGGTTTTCCTTTTCTTTCATCCAAACCCCTTTCTTATTTGGTTTAAAATTCCTTCTCTTGTTTTAAATTTATTTGAAGTTTCAAACTTCTCTAAAGTTTTCAAAATATCCATGGGCATCTTGACATATTGCAAATGTTCCATGTGACCATAGTTTGGAAATTTGAAATAGTTTGAGCATTTGAAAACACAAGGAGATTTAGACTGGACTTAGGGTTTCCAAAATTTTCCTTAATGCATTTTTATTAGGAAAATACTATGATTCCCGTGATGCACATTACAACTCCTAATCTAGGTTTACTAAAATAGGGGTGTTATAGATATATCCCCCTTAAAAGAATCTTGTCGTGAGATTCAAAGGTAAGAAGATATATAGAAGGGGATAAGGACTACACCGGTCTTCAACGATCTTGTCGATACCATGACAATCTTCTTTCTTGAAGAGGTTGATCTACGACATCATGAAGATCTCTTAATTTTTCTTTCTTCACTCTAAAGGAAAGAGGGAATGACACTGGATGGTGGATCTTCACAAAGATCGAGTATCTCATGGTTAACTCATGGAAATATTATTCAAGAACATCTCTTGAGCTAACAAGCATGAAACACATCAAGGTAATGGAGGATATGAAAGAAGTTTCAAATTTTTTTTGGTAGGCAATTTCTCCACGCTTGAGAAGAATATGAAGGGACAAGATAGCGAAGATTTAAACTACCTTTGATACCATCACGAGGCATTCTTAGAGATGGTGAATCGTAGAAGCACAAGTGAGTATCCTGCCAGAGCAACTTATTTGGATTTCAAAATCATAGTCACTCTTTTGGCATGGGTACATGGAACGGCTGATGTACTCAGAAGACCGGGGACCATAGATGACTCACGAATTCACACAACATGTGAGTTGGTTAGAAATTCAGGTACAAAACAAAGGGAGGGAAAGAGCACTGGCTATTGAAGTGCCAATCAACACCATGGAGTGAAATTTCTCCTAACGGAGTTATTTTCAAAAGAGGAAAGGTTTTGCAGAACATATCAAGAAACATTTAGCAACTCTGCTTCTAATGTTTTCCTTAATGTTCTAGACACCTATATTAGGCTATTGAGTGACCTTCAATAGGTCATCAAGCGAAGATCGGACTTTATGATTAAAAATACATCAAAAGGGAAACTCCTAGAATAAGTCGCATAAGATCCTTATGGAGAGTGGTTGTTTTTTGGTTTTTCGAGAGATTATGGCATTAGGCCTTCCGACTAATTGTGTTAACCACATCATCAATTTTGTCGAATTTACAAAGAGGCCAATGTAAAAAATCTTTTAGAAACACTAACCATCATTGCCGCTTGAGATTCAGCTTAGGTTAGGGTGTAAAGACATTTCAGACTTAGCATGCCCGAATGGAAATTTGCAACACTTACCATGAAATTAAAGCTAGATTCTCAAGACATGGACTACAATGTTGAGATCCAAAAGATTGAGCTAGATTGCGTGATAAATATGGTTGCGACTGCCGAAGGCAATTACGTGCATGAACTTGTAATGTAACACACTTGAGTCCTTATGGGGACATCAAAGAAGATATTGAAGCTTTTAAGCTTCGTATATTCTTGAACAAACCTGTCATTGGATTAGTGTGCATTGAGGAAATTTTCAAGACAATGGAGGTACACCTAGCCATCTCAAGAATAGTTCGTACATGCATGCCCGACTTGCGATGATTCCCAAGGAAAGCAAAGCGAACTCTACTCATATCCACGGTGATATCTTTAAGAAAATGCACGTGAACTAGAGGAGGTCACTTCCAACATCTAGAACAGATACTTCGCGACGACACAAAGATGGTTCCTAAAAGTTTCCAACATTAGTGCCAATTGTTCAATATGAACCTCTTTAGACATGGAGAAAATAATGATGTCACTGATGGGCTCAACAGCAGACTTATCAAGATACTCTAATAAGATGGTCTCATATGTTGCATCAATAAGGCAAAATTATTGGTCAGACCAAAGGACATGAAGATGTACTTAGGCAAAACACCATGAATAGAAACACCACCAAGATAGTCCTTGGGCCGAGTTTGATTTAACAATAGCCCTAACTCAAATCAAAGATTGGGCAAATAACGTATCCAAGGACGAGACACTACCTTTCTTCCATACGAACAAAACTACACATCCCTTTAAGAAGAATCCAAGGGGGGTAGAGATCTTGTCTTTCAACTCTCCAAGTTGTTGTTTAATCTCAACCAACTAGTCGAGGATATCCAGTACTGTTTCTTGGAGAAGTAGCGATCAGAGAACCAGATTTTACTCACAAACTCGACAACATGGTCATGTGGCCACATGGCGAGACTTATATAAAGACATCTGGAATATCATGAACCATCAGTATATCAATAAGTTCAAGAGGGAATCTTGCTTTACAAAACAGTTGATGTGATCTTGAAAGCTTTGGTGTGAACCTAACTCTTTTATCGAAGAATGTGTGCCTGATTAAACGGACTTGGCAACACATTCAAGCTTAGCTTAGTGATCTGTTAACCAACAATGCTAAGGATGACAAAAATGTCCTTGGATTTCAAAGCAACAAGAATTTCTAATAATCTCGTAGGGTCGTATCAATACATACACCCAAACATTCCCAAGCACGGACAACTCAAAGGAAGGGCTAGTAAAGATATGTGAGAGCATCACTTCATCAGTAAGGTCATGAGACTCAGCACGACCTTGATATAAAAGAGGCTGATACTCTAAGATAGAACAGAGAAAAAGGTGCATGAACCCCAAATTCTACGGATTACAACACTTTGAACGGGTCTTAGAAATAGATGAGGTATTGGAGTTTTTTTCTCCTGACATCTCGAAGTGAAATGTATTGAAGACCACAAGAGCAACATGCATTGTAAGTTGATGGCGTGTAACTCACACGTTCGTTGGGAACCCCAAGAGGAAGGTATGATGCGCACAGCAGCAAGTTTTCCCTCAGAAAGAAACCAAGGTTTATCGAACCAGGAGGAGCCAAGAAGCACGTTGAAGGTTGATGGCGGCGGGATGTAGTGCGGCGCAACACCAGGGATTCCGCCAACGTGGAACCTGCACAACACAACCAAAGTACTTTGCCCCAACGAAACAATGAGGTTGTCAATCTCACCGGCTTGTCGTAACAAAGGATTAACCGTATTGTGTGGAAGATGATTGTTTGCGAAAAAGTAGAACAGATTGCAGAGATTGTATTTGAAAGAGAATTGGACCGGGGTCAACAGTTCACTAGAGGTGTCTCTCCCATAAGATAAACGCATGTTGGGTGAACAAATTACGTTGGGCAATTGACAAATAAAGAGAGCATGACCATGCACATACATATCATGATGAGTATAGTGAGATTTAATTGGGCATTACGACAAAGTACATAGACCGCCATCCAGCATGCATCTATGCCTAAAAAGTCCACCTTCAGGTTATCATCCGAACCCCCTCCAGTATTAAGTTGCTAACAACAGACAATTGCATTAAGTATTGCGCGTAATGTAACTAGTGACTACATCCTTGAACATAGCACCAATGTTTTATCCCTAGTGGCAACAGCACATCCGTAATCTTAGTGGTTCTTGTCACTCCTCCAGATTCACGGAGACATGAACCCACTATCGAGCATAAATACTCCCTCTTGGAGTTACTAGCATCAACTTGGCCAGAGCATCTACTAATAACGGAGAGCATGCAAGATCATAAACAACACATAGACATAGCTTTGATAATCAACATAACAAGTATTCTCTATTCATCGGATCCCAACAAACGCAACATATAGAATTACAGATAGATGATCTTGATCATGTTAGGCAGCTCACAAGATCCGACAATGATAGCACAATGGGGAGAAGACAACCATCTAGCTACTGCTATGGACCCATAGTCCAGGGTAGACTACTCACACATCACTCCGGAGGCGACCATGGCGGCGTAGAGTCCTCCGGGAGATGATTCCCTCTCCGGCGGGTGCCGGAGGCGATCTCCTGGATCCCCGAGATGGGATCGGCGTTGGCGGCGCTCGGAGGGTTTTCCGTATCGTGGCTCTCGACGGGGGTTTCGTCACGGAGGCTTTAAGTAGGCGGAAGGGTAGGTCAAGAGGCGGCTCGGGGGGCCCAAACCATAGGCCGGCGCGGCTAGGGGTGGGGCCGCGCCACCTAGGGTTTGGCCACCCCGTGGCCCCTCTTCGTTTCGTCTTCGGACTTCTGGAAGCTTCGTGGAAAAATAGGCCCTGGGCGTTGATTTCGTCCAATTCCGAGAATATTTCCTTACTAGGATTTCTGAAACCAAAACAGCAGAACACAACTGGCACTTCGGCATCTTGTTAATAGGTTAGTTCCAGAAAATGCACGAATATGACATAAAGTGTGCATAAAACATGTAGATAACATCAATAATGTGGCATGGAACATAAGAAATTATCGATACGTTGGAGACGTATCAGCATCCCCAAGCTTAGTTCTGCTCGTCCCGAGCAGGTAAAACGATAACAAAGATAATTTCTCGAGTGACATGCCATCATAATCTTGATCATACTATTTGTAAAGCATATGTAGTGAATGCAGCGATCAAAACAATGTATATGACATGAGTAAACAAGTGAATCATAAAGCAAAGACTTTTCATGAATAGCACTTCAAGACAAGCATCAATAAGTCTTGCATAAGAGTTAACTCATAAAGCAATAATTCAAAGTAAAAGCATTGAAGCAACACAAAGAAGATTAAGTTTCAGCGGTTGCTTTCAACTTGTAACATGTATATCTCATGGATATTGTCAACATAGAGTAATATAATAAGTGCAATAAGCAAATATGTAGGAATCAATGCACAGTTCACACAAGTGTTTGCTTCTTGAGGTGGAGAGAAACAGGTGAACTGACTCAACATTGAAAATAAAAGAATTGTCCTCCATAGAGGAAAAGCATCGATTGCTATATTTGTGCTAGAGCTTTGATTTTGAAAATATGAAACAATTTTGTCAACGGTAGTAATAAAGCATATGCATCATGTAAATTATATCTTATAAGTTGCAAGCCTCATGCATAGTGTACTAATAGTGCCCGCACCTTGTCCTAATTAGCTTGGACTACCGGATCATCACAATGCACATGTTTTTACCAAGTGTCACAAAGGGGTACCTCTATGCCGCCTGTACAAAGGTCTAAGGAGAAAGCTCGCATTGGATTTCTCGCTATTGATTATTCTTCAACTTAGACATCCATACGGGACAACATAGACAACAGATAATGGACTCCTCTTTTATGCATAAGCATGTAACAACAATTAATAATTTTCTCATTTGAGATTGAGGATATATGTCCAAAACTGAAACTTCCACCATGGATCATGGCTTTAGTTAGTGGCCCAATGTTCTTCTCTAACAATATGCATGCTTAACCATAGGGTGGTAGATCGCTCTTACTTCAGACAAGACGAACATGCATAGCAACTCACATGAAATTCAACAATGAATAGTTGATGGCGTCCCCAGTGAACATGGTTATCGCACAACAAGCAACTTAATAAGAGATAAAGTGCATAATTACATATTCAATACTACAATAGTTTTTAAGCTATTTGTCCCATGAGCTATATATTGCAAAGGTGAATGATGGAATTTTAAAGGTAGCACTCAAGCAATTTACTTTGGAATGGCGGAAAATACCATGTAGTAGGTAGGTATGGTGGACACAAATGGCATAGTGGTTGGCTCAAGTATTTTGGATGCATGAGAAGTATTCCCTCTCGATACAAGGTTTAGGCTAGCAAGGCTTATTTGAAACAAACACAAGGATGAACCGGTGCAGCAAAACTCACATAAAAGACATATTGAAAACATTATAAGACTCTACACCGTCTTCCTTGTTGTTCAAACTCAATACTAGAAATTATCTAGACCTTAGAGAAACCAAATATGCAAACCAAATTTTAGCATGCTCTATGTATTTCTTCATTAATGGGTGCAAAGCATATGATGCAAGAGCTTAATCATGAGCACAACAATTGCCAAGTATCACATTACCCAAGACATTAATAGCAATTACTACATGTATCATTTTCCAATTCCAACCATATAACAATTTAACGAAGGAGAAACTTCGCCATGAATACTATGAGTAGAAACCAAGGACACACTTGTCCATATGCTACAGCGGAGCGTGTCTCTCTCCCATAAAGTGAATGCTAGGATCCATTTTATTCAAACAAAACAAAAACAAAAACAAACCGACGCTCCAAGAAAAAGCACATAAGATGTGATGGAATAAAAATATAGTTTCGGGGGGGGAACCCGATAATGTTGTCGATGAAGAAGGGGATGCCTTGGGCATCCCCAAGCTTAGACGCTTGAGTCTTCTTGATATATGCAGGGGTGAACCACCGGGGCATCCCCAAGAGCTTTCACTCTCCTTGATCATGTTGCATCATACTCCTCTCTTGATCCTTGAAAACTTCCTCCACACCAAACTCGAAACAACTCATTAGAGGGTTAGTGCACAATAAAAATTAACATATTCAGAGGTGACACAATCATTCTTAACACTTCTGGACATTGTATAATGCTACTGGACATTAGTGGATCAAAGAAATTCATCCAACATAGCAAAATAGGCAATGCGAAATAAAAGGCAGAATCTGTCAAAACAGAACAGTTCGTATTGACGAATTTTAAAATGGCACCAGACTTGCTTAAATGAAAATGCTCAAATTGAATGAAAGTTGCGTACATATCTGAGGATCATGCACGTAAATTGGCTTAATTTTCTGAGCTACCTACAGGGAGGTGGACCCAGATTCGTGACAGCAAAGAAATCTGGAACTGCGCAGTAATCCAAATCTAGTACTTACTTTTCTATCAACGGCTTTACTTGGCACAACAAAACATAAAACTAAGATAAGGAGAGGTTGCTACAGTAGTAAACAACTTCCAAGACACAAAATAAAAACAAAGTACTGTAGGTAAAAACATGGCTCGAGGTCGCCAGAGGAACGCACAGGTCAGTGACGACTGATTCCTACCTTAATTAGCTGCTGCTGCTGTGAGTGATCGATGGTGTATACGCAGTTAGCTGTGTTCGCGTGGGTACGGAGGGGATTCAGCCCAGCTTTCTTCTTCCCTGTTCTTCATCAGTCAGTTTCAGGAGTTTCGTATAGATTGAAACCTGTGACCTGAATACTGATACTGGCTAAGCCGCCCTTGAAAGACATCCCTATCAGTGTCACCATGCCATGCAAAAGTTTTTTTAGAAATTTCATAACTTTTTTTGTTCATATTCACAAGTCTTTTCCGAAAACAAAAATCCAGAAGAATTTATGGATTTGCAGAACATATTTTCCGGCCTTTTCCTACCCGCAGGCATTAGGTGAGTCGAGTTGTGCCAACCTTTGGCTGTTCAGCTAGGCGCTTTTCTTTAACGCCTTTCAGCTAGGCGCAGAAAGTGTGTATCAAGTATTATCGAGAGACGAAGTGTCAACATCATAATTTGTTCTCATAATAGAATCAAAAGGTACCTTCATTCTATTTCTAGGGAAGTGTTCCATACCTTTCTTGAGAGGGAATTGATATTTTATATTACCTTCCTTCATATCAATAATAGCACCAACAGTTCGAAGAAAAGGTCTTCCCAATATAATGGGACAAGATGCATTGCATTCAATATCCAAGACAACAAAATCAACGGGAACAAGGTTATTGTTAACGGTAATGCAAACATTATCAACTTTACCCAAAGGTTTCTTTGTAGAATGATCAGCAAGATTAACATCCAAATAACAATTTTTCAGCGGTGGCAAGTCAAGCATATCATAAATTTTCTTAGGCATAACAGAAATACTTGCACCAAGATCACATAAAGCATTACAATCAAAATCTTTAACCTTCATCTTAATGATGGGCTCCCAACCATCCTCTAGCTTTTTAGGAATAGAGGCTTCGCGCTCTAGTTTCTCTTCTCTAGCTTTAATGAGAGCATTTGTAATATGATGTGTGAAAGCCAAATTTATAGCACTAGCATTAGGACTTTTAGCAAGTTTTTGCAAAAACTTTATAACTTCAGAGATGTGGCAATCATCAAAATTAAAACCATTATAATCTAAAGCAATGGGATCATCATCCCCAATGTTGGAAAAATTTCAGCAGCTTTATCACAGGCAGTCAGTTTTAGCAGTTCAGCAGTTTTTGCATTAGAAGTGGAAACATTGCTAACACCAATTCTTTTATTATTATTAGTAGGAGGTGCAGCAACATGTGTAGCATTAGCATTACTAGTGGTGGTAATAGTCCAAACTTTAGCTACATTCTTTTCTTTAGCTAGTTTTTCATTTTCTTCTCTATCCCACCTAGCACGCAGTTCAGCCATTAATCTTATATTCTCATTAATTCTAACTTGGATGGCATTTGCTGTAGTAAAAATTTTATTATGATGATTCTCATTAGGCAAAACTTTTGATTTCAAAAGATCAACATCAGCAGCAAGACTATCGACTTTAGAAGCAAGTATATCAATTTTCCCAAGCTTTTCTTCAACAGATTTGTTAAAAGCAGTTTGTGTACTAATAAATTCTTTAAGCATGGCTTCAAGTCCAGGGGTGAACTCCTATTATTGTTGTAAGAATTCCCATAAGAATTACCATAGCCGTTGCCATTATTATAAGGATATGGCCTATAGTTGTTACTAGAATTGTTCCGGTAAGCATTGTTGTTGAAATTATTATTTTTAATGAAGTTTACATCAACATGTTCTTCTTGTGCAACCAATGAAGCTAATGGAACATTATTAGGATCAATATTAGTCCTATCATTCACAAGCATAGACATAATAGCATCAATCTTATCACTCAAGGAAGAGGTTTCTTCGACAATTTACCTTCTTACCTTGTGGAGCTCTTTCCGTGTGCCATTCAGAGTAGTTGATCATCATATTATCAAGAAGCTTTGTTGCTTCACCAAGAGTGATGGACATAAAGGTACCTCCAGCAGCTGAATCCAATAAATTCCGCGAAGAAAAATTTAGTCCTGCATAGAAGGTTTGGATGATCATCCAAGTAGTCGGTCCATGGGTTGGGCAATTTTTAACAGAGATTTCATTCTTTCCCAAGCTTGAGCAACATGTTCAGTATCTAATTGTTTAAAATTCATTATGCTACTCCTCAAAGATATAATTTTAGCAGGGGATAATATCTACCAATAAAAGCATCCTTGCATTTAGTCCATGAATCAATACTATTCTTAGGCAGAGATAGCAACCAATCTTTAGCTCTTCCTCTTAATGAGAAAGGGAACAATTTTAGTTTAATAATATCACCATCTACATCTTTATATTTTTGCATTTCACATAGTTCAACAAAATTATTAAGATGGGCAGCAGCATCATCAGAACTAACACCAGAAAATTGCTCTCGCATAACAAGATTCGTAAAGCAGGTTTAATTTCAAAGAATTCTGCTGTAGTAGCAGGTGGAGCAATAGGTGTGCATAAGAAATCATTATTATTTGTGGTTGTGAAGTCACACAACTTAGTATTTTCAGCGTTGGCCATTTTAGCAACAGTAAATAAAGCAAACTAGATAAAGTAAATGCAAGTAACTAATTTTTTTGTGTTTTTGATATAGCAAACAAGATAGCAAATAAAGTAAAACTAGCAACTAATTTTTTTGTATTTTGATTTAGTGCAGCAAACAAAGTAGTAAATAAAACTAAGCAAGACAAAAACAAAGTAAAGAGATTGAGAAGTGGAGACTCCCCTTGCAGCGTGTCTTGATCTCCCAAGAACGGCGCAAATCTAGCTTGCGTGTAACTCACACGTTCGTTGGGAACCCCAAGAGGAAGGTATGATGCGCACAGCAAGTTTTCCCTCAGAAAGAAACCAAGGTTTATCGAACCAGGAGGAGCCAAGAAGCACGTTGAAGGTTGATGGCGGCGGGATGTAGTGCGGCGCAACACCAGGATTCCGGCGCCAACGTGGAACCTGCACAACACAACCAAAGTACTTTGCCCCAACGAAACATGAGGTTGTCAATCTCACCGCTTGCTGTAACAAAGGATTAACCGTATTGTGTGGAAGATGATTGTTTGCAGAAAACAGAGAACAAGTATTGCAGAGATTGTATTTCAAGAAAGAGAATTGGACCGTGGTCAACAGTTCACTAGAGGTGTCTCTCCCATAAGATAAACAGCATGTTGGGTGAACAAATTACATTGGGCAATTGACAAATAAAGAGAGCATGACCATGCACATACATATCATGATGAGTATAGTGAGATTTAATTGGGCATTACGACAAAGTACATAGACCGCCATCCAGCATGCATCTATGCCTAAAAAGTCCACCTTCGGTTATCATCCGAACCCCCTCCGTATTAAGTTGCTAACAACAGACAATTGCATTAAGTATTGCGCGTAATGTAACTAGTGACTACATCCTTGAACATAGCACCAATGTTTTATCCCTAGTGGCAACAGCACATCCGTAATCTTAGTGGTTCTTGTCACTCCTCCAGATTCACGGAGACATGAACCCACTATCGAGCATAAATACTCCCTCTTGGAGTTACTAGCATCAACTTGGCCAGCATCTACTAATAACGGAGAGCATGCAAGATCATAAACAACACATAGACATAGCTTTGATAATCAACATAACAAGTATTCTCTATTCATCGGATCCCAACAAACGCAACATATAGAATTACAGATAGATGATCTTGATCATGTTAGGCAGCTCACAAGATCCGACAATGATAGCACAATGGGGAGAAGACAACCATCTAGCTACGCTATGGACCCATAGTCCAGGGGTAGACTACTCACACATCACTCGGAGGCGACCATGGCGGCGTAGAGTCCTCCGGGAGATGATTCCCTCTCCGGCAGGGTGCCGGAGGCGATCTCCGGATCCCCGAGATGGGATCGGCGTTGGCGGCGTCTGGAAGGTTTATCGTGGCTCTCGTGGGGGTTTCGCACGGAGGCTTTAAGTAGGCGGAAGGGTAGGTCAAGAGGCGGCTCGGGGGCCCAAACCATAGGCCGGCGCGGCCAGGGGGGGCCGCGCCGCCCTAGGGTTTGGCCACCCCGTGGCCCCTCTTCGTTTCGTCTTCGGACTTCGGAAGCTTCGTGGAAAAATAGGCCCCGGGCGTTGATTTCGTCCAATTCCGAGAATATTTCCTTACTAGGATTTCTGAAACCAAAAACAGCAGAAAACAGCAACGGCACTTCGGCATCTTGTTAATAGGTTAGTTCCAGAAAATGCACGAATATGACATAAAGTGTGCATAAAACATGTAGATAACATCAATAATGTGGCATGGAACATAAGAAATTATCGATACGTTGGAGACGTATCATAAGTCATCAATGCACAATCACAACTTGGTTGTTAACTAGTAGACAAAGGTCGGAAATTAACTGAAGAGGAGGAACATAATCAAGATCAGAAGTCCCGAGATGTAAATGCACATATAACATTCTTGTGAACTCATGCTGATAAGGGAGGTGTAGCAGAGTCACTGACATAGATGTGTGATACATCTCAAATGTATCTACTTTTTCAAGCACTTTGTGTCTATTTCGCGGGAAATAAAATCAAGGAAAAATACGAGGGGAGTTTTTCAGCAAAACAAGGGACATGGAGCTTTCGAATTGCACGAGAGGGGGCCTGAGGCCCAAAAGGCAACTGGTGGCGCGCCCAGCACCATGGGGCGCACCACCCAGGACTTTTGGCCCTCAAGCATCGCCTCACCTCGTCCTTTCGTGTACCTTCTTATATACCCTAAAAACCAACGCTGTCAGGAGGACTGAGCTTTTCGCGAAACAAAGCACCACCGAGACCACGATCTTCGTTTCGGGGTCAGATTGATCCTGCTCTCCACCCCGGAGAGAGGGATTTTGAGGGCTTCTTCATCGTCACCGCAACCAACGTCATCACCGACATCCATGTACTCACTCTCCTTCACCATGAGTGAGTAGTCCCATGTAGTTATAAGAGATAGATGGTTTTTAGATGATATTGATCATGTAATCATCCATATGTATCTAGATTTAAGGTCTTTGTCTTGAGGATATTCATGTATGAGTATTGGTACATCTTTGTTATGTCTAATGTTTTTTTACTAGGGCCCAAGTGACATGATTTCAGTACTAAACCTATATTGTTTATCATATATATGAGGTTGGTATCTATTTGCAAGTTGTATTACTTATTATTATGTCGAACCTGTGAATCCCTAAGGTGACAGATAGGGAAAAACAAGGGAACTATGTGATAGTTAGAGGATATTGTGTGTTCATGAATCTTAATGCTTTGTTCCGGGATATTTGAAAGGATAGACCTTAATTGCTTGTAGTTCCGAGTTGGCCCCGGTAAAATGGGCAAGCTGGATAAAAGATGTTATGCAAATTCTCTTTGTTATTACGCATAGCTATATTTGGAGCACACACCTACACACAACTGAATTAGAGATGGATGCTATGATAGTTGGATTACATTATATGATCAATATCATTCATACAACACACCACTACTACCTCATGTCTATGCTTTTATCCACTGAAAGTTACACATCACTACTTCCAGTGAAAGCTAGAAATCCCTTGTTAATGTTTACTATTTTATTTTACTGCTTTGAATCATCAACTACAAAATCACCGCTTTCTATGTGAGTTTATTGATATACAGGTGTGGTTGAGACTGACGTCTCAATTGCTTAAGTATTATTGGTATTCTTGTGTTCCCCTTGAGTCGAACTATAAATTTGGGTAATACTTCCCATCAAAGATTTCAGTGATCCCGGCCCCTATACTTGTGGGCACTCAAGACATTTTCTGGCACCGTTGTCGGGGAGCCTAGCTTTGTTGGTAAGACCACTTGTTATCTATTTTACTTATTGCACTTATTTATTTCTCATCATGAGAAAGGATAAGGAACCTGCTCAAGGACATTGTGCCATCCACTACAAGAAGAGGTACGAATCTGCCTTCTAGACCACACTTTTTACCTAATGCTGCTACTACTCCTGCTATTAAAAAAGAAAGTTGTTGTTTAAACAAGTTCACCATTATCCATGATGTCTATTATTAATGAAAAGGATCTATTGGATGGTGGTAAAGATAAAGAGGGGATGCTTAATTTATCTAAGCCTTTGTCCAATAATGACATTGAATCTGAATATGAAGAAGATGAATTTTATGATAAATATAATACTACACTTATAGTCCTAAAATGACATTGAATCTAAATATGAAGAAGAAGATATTGCCTTTACTGAAGCTTTTATGAATATTGATTTAGATTTTTGGATAAATTTGAGGCTAGTATGAGTTCTTGCTTAGGAGATTCATTTCCTATTGCTAGAGAAAGTGAAGCACCTACAATATACATTAAAGATAAATATTATGAATTTGATGTCGGACCTGAGAAAATAAAAAAGGCTGTAACAATTAAGTTTTATGGTACAGAAGAAGAACTTCCATATGAACACTTGATGACCCACAAGTATAGGGGATGTATCGTAGTATTTTCGATAAATAAGAGTGTAGAACCCAACGAGGAGCAGAAGCTGTTGACGAGTAGTTTCGATAAAGGATTCACTGTAAACATTAACAAACATGTTTGCAGGGATATTTGGTATTGCAGGTAAATAAAGTGCGAGTAAATAAAAGACAGTAATAATAATTGCAGCGAGTGACTCAATCCTTTTCAGAGCAAAGGACAAACCGGTTGTTGTACTTATGATGACTAAACGTTCCTGAGGACACACGGGGATCTCTTCAAATGCTTTCGTTTCATATAGCTAAATAATCTTCATTGGTTTGGTAAGTGTTGTGTGGGTGAACCTATGCTAATGCACTACCCCAAACTTGGACTAATGCATACTTGTGATTATACCTCTTGCAAGAATCCGCAACTACAAGAAAGTAATTAAGATAAATCTAACCACAACCTTAAACTTTGAGATCCTACACTCCCTCGTGCACCGGTTTCCTAAGGGGGGTTTGGATTTCCGTCACTCCCGCAACCCCACAATTAGTAGCCAAATACACGATGCATGCCCCTAGGCCCCTAAAGGTAAAGTATCATGTAGTCTACGTTCACATGGCACAACTCGAAGAATAGCACCACAACTTAAATATCAAATTAGTGGATATTACTCAACATAGTTCCACTACTAACATCATGACTTATACCATGTCCGCAAGAACTAAACGAACTACTCACAAGACATCATATGGATCATGATCAGAGGTGATATAATGATGAACAACAATATGGACATAAACCTTAATTCAATAGTTCCACCCAATAGCATCAACTACAAGAGGTAATCAACACCGGGAAAGTTTCCCCTGTGAAGTAGACAAGTATCAAACCCAAATTGCTGCAGCGGGACGGAGTGGAGATAGCGGTGATGATGGTGATGGTAGTGGAGATGATGATGATCCCAATGAAATCCAGCTCGATGAGGGTGACGATGGCGACGATCTCCCCTCTTCGGAAAGGAATTTACCCAGCATATTTCTGCCGGCCGGAGAGTTTTTCTCTCTATGGTTTTCCGCCCTGTAGCAGCGGCGGAATATTTATCTGTTTGCTCCCCCAATGTTAGGGTTCTCGGGGGATGAAATACGCGAGGGGGCAATGTCAGAGGGGGGCCAAGGTGCCCAGACCATGCCTAGGCGCGACCAGGGGGTGGCCCGCACCTAGGGGTGGTGTGGGCCCTTCCTCGCCCATCTCTGCCTCCCCTTATGGCTTCCTCCGTCATATGGAAAAAATAGTACTTTCCGTAAATTTTCTGGGAATTGTTATTCTTCAGAAATATGGTGTCTTGACGGTCATTTTTCTAGCAAAATCTTGGTTCCGGCAGTTAATTCCCCAATAATCATCAAACATGCAAAAATAGATGGAATAACATAAGTATCATCTCCAAATATGTAATATATCAGTGAATGGCAGTAAATTATGATATAAAATAGTGATGCAAATTGGATGTATCAACACTTAATAAACCTTACTGAGCTAGCTAATTTATTTGGTAACACTGAAATCCAACATCGCTATTACTTCTTGAAATTGTTTCCCTTCTTTTTAGGAGGAAAAGCAAAAGCTTGGTATAATTCTTTAGCACCAAAATCAATTACTAGCAAATAAGCATGCATTTACTTGTTTTATAATAGCATGCTCCCGGAGATTGGAGTGCAAAAACCTAGCACATATCGAAGATTCCTCTAATACAATATAAAAGAGAAATAAAGTCTCACAGTGGTGCAACCTCCCTAAGATTGGGTGTTTGCACAAAGTTGGTGATGTCCTAGATGCCAGAAAACTTGTTGTAGTCGCCCTGAGACTTTTTATACTCCTTTCTTGGTGATGATGTAGTTGCGAGATGCTCTTACAATTCCCTAACAACAATGTTAGAAAACTTTCTGGCAGTTGCTTTAGGAAATTGGCTTATGCTTCCCACACAACAACCACTATGCTGGAGCTCTCCAATTCCCCGGTAGCGGCACCAGAAAACTTCGTCTTGACGACGCTCACTTAGAGTGTCGTAGCAAGTGTCGTTTTTCCCACAAGGGTGACTCGGGGGGTTTATATCGAACTCTCAAGGAGTTGCCTATGAATTACCTCCTCTTTCTCTTCTTTCAGCAATCCTGCAAAGCAAAGTTTTTGCATTGTGTTTCTAACTCCACCGTGTGGTTTTAAAGCACAAGTTTTTGTATAAGTCACTATAGATAAAAGAGGTATTGAAAGTAAAGTAAAGTAAATAATCTAGGCAAACTAGATAAAAGAGGTAAAGATATAGTTTTTTGGGGGGTTTTGTGTGTGACTAAGTAATGAAAGTATTTTTGTATTCTCGGATTTAAATATTGCTGCAAATACAAAGTAATATAAAAGTAGTGGAAAGGTGTTTCCTGTGATTACAATTGGACCGTGGTTCGTAGATTCATTTGTCTACTATCTTTTTAAGTTATAGTGGATAATAACAATTCATCAATGATATAATATTGGTGGAACTTCAATATGTATTTGGGCATCACGTCCTAACATAGAGATGATACAACACATCTCTTTTATACTCCACAAGAAAGAGAAAACTCCAAGCAATCTTGTATTAAGACTTAACAGAGCATAGCCTTAAGTATTTTGACATTATGTTTGAATATCAAATATGGTACCTTGATTCAACAAAATTATAACTATTGTCACATGATAAACATAGTGCGTGCATTCACTTTATCCCTAGTAAGATAGCAAAGGAAAAGGTAAAACCATGCATAATAGATCATAAATTTGTTGTCACTATTCAGTCACTACAACCATGCTACTCCACCTAATACACACCTCTTCCTAGAGATATTCTTACATATAAGTTGGATCAGAATAAGCACTTAAGAACGGGGTACATGATATGCATCTATCAATACATCTTACACATAATAGATTTCAGTCTCATATATCAATATCATATAATAAATAACCACCACATAGGAATTACATATATGACCATAATCATGTTGAGCAGCTCATATGGTACTAAGATCTATGAAGATGAAGATACTGCCACAAACTCATAGTCCAGAGGTGGATTGCTCCCCCTTCATCATGGTGATGATATGGAAGATGTTGGAGAAGGTGTATATCCCTCCGGTGGCGGCTCCGGCGGAGTTTCCCCCTGCAATCTTTGCTGTTTCAGCCTCTGTTATGGTGTTTCGGTGTTTCTGTGGCCCTCTCCTTGAAGGAACCTTGGGGAGGTCATATATATAGAGGTTTTTAGGTCAAATAAAGTCGGTTGGCAAAAGAATCAGGCAAAACGGACGGCCAAGGCTCAAAAGAGCTAGGGTGGCGCGCCCACCCTTACTGGGCTCACCACTTGGCCTCTTTTGGGCCTCCAGATCACCTGCATTATATTCTCACTTTCATCACTTGAATGTTAAATAAAAGCATGATGAAACATCATTAAAGTTCAACGTACGATGGGTGTGGGGGGAGGGGGTATGAAACCTATAAACTGGCTTCAACTTATGGATTGATTAGGACAAGGTAAACCATCCTCTTCATCCAGGAGGTATTGATTCTAAAGTTCTTAGTAAATTATACTCCCTCTGTTTCATTCTATAGTGCCTATAGTTTTTTGGCACGGAAATTAGCGCAAGAGTATTTTTTACACAAAACACATAGCTGAACGATTTGAGATCACCGTAAAATTTGGGAAATCCTATCTTACTAACTTACCATACAAATTTGGGAGCTGAACGATTTGGGAGCTTAACGGGGAGGGGGTAATTGAAAAAAAGCTAAGCTACAACCTTATATTCTGAAACAAATACCAAAAATCTATAGGCACTATAAAAAGGAACGGAGGGAGTATGTCAGTAGGCTGGATTACTGCAGAGTTACTATTGAGAACCTTCCTGCTAGTGTTAGCAAACATTCTTTATCAATTCACGTGCATGGACTGCAGGGCATGATTTGCCAACCTTGGCTAGCAAAATATTTTGCGGTGATGTTTGGATATAATTAAACATATTGCAAAAGTGTGAGATACAGTCCTCCTACCTTCAAAATATGAAGGTTTCCTTATGGAGATAAACATTCCACCCCAACATAACGGCCCTCTCTACAAAGTGTGCAGAAGCTGAATAAACAACTTCAACACACAGCTTCATCGCATGCATCTTCCAAGCAAGCAGTTTACATCTCGAACAATAAACTACGTCAACCATTGCATCAAGAGTTCTCTGAAGAAGCAATGATTCCCAACGTTCAAACTCGACCTCCCCCAGCAGCCTTTGCGATATACTTGGAGGAACAAAGGTTCCACATTTTGTATCCGGACACAGCAACTTCACTTCCTTCCTTGACATGCATTTTGCAATATGTTTGCATGCATTTCTGACAAATGGAATGATGGCATGGAAGTTTAATGAAATCAACAACTGATGAAGCAATGATTTAGACTCAGAAGAGAGACAAATTCAAATAACAAGGATTAACAAATGTAAATGGAAAACATAAAGGTTGGGCATGCATCATGAAGACCACATTACCATGATTCTGAAGTTCAATTTTTCTACAAAAAAGACTGTTTCACTCAGAACAAGGACTCACTGACTGTTGAATTGCTATCTCAAAATGAGAAACTCTAACATGGCATCTATAAATGAGATTACTATATCTTGTCTAATTTTTTTCTTTCCAAAAAAGGGAATACTTTGGGAACTAAACTGCTCTTCGCAAAGACCTGAGCGGTCTTAATGGGTGCTGCTTGGACCTGGTGATCCTTATGACGCTATAAACATTCTTCCAGAAAGGCAGTCAGCTGGTTCACTCCTCTGACATACATACAATCTCTTTTGATTCCAGGAGCTTCTATACATGGTTATGCAGTTTTATTTCCAGCTGTCATGGGGTTTCGCGGACTGCTGGACGACATCACAGTGTTCATCGCCACCTACGCCCAGGTACGTCTCCGCTGCCTACTGGTCCGTCAACGTCACTCAACATGCCGTCATGTTATAGTGTTGTGTTACAGAGATCCACATGACATGTTAGGTCAGAACTCAGGAGATACATGGATATCTTTTGGCAGTATGGGTGTTTTCCTGAATGACTGTAACCTTGTGCTGCCCAACTCCATTGCAGCTCAGCTGCATTTGCGTTATTGCAACCAGCTAGTTTCAATGCTGCCATATGCCGTAGTTGCTTCTGCAGCTTGTTAAATGTATTTTGTCAAGTGTTTTGCATCCCAGGTACATACAAATCTTCCAATCCTGAATATCAGTCCATCTTTCAGGTGCAGTGATATGCTAGGATGATTGAATGATGCTCGTGGAGAACTTTCAGAATATACAGTATGTAGGCCTGCTCCTGCTTGGAGGTTTACCATGTGAGCTTCCTGCTGTGATCAGTTGATGAGACACTGCACCTTTCTCCTGGAACCACCTGGCGTCTCAAAGTGCCAGAATAGAAGGCAAAATGCTGACGAATTGATGAGGATGTTCAGCAATCAGCATGCACAGAAATAAGAAATGCCCGCGTTTCAAGTTCTTATCAACCCTCCTGAAAAGAGTCAGCCAAATGCTTCCAGTCACAGAAATAGCACAACCAGAGCTACATGAGTCAGGTTCATACACTAACCAGACACACAGAATTAGCCTTCATTTAACACTACCTAACCTTTTTACATGTATAGCACAGCACACCAGCTCCTAGCTACCTCCAAAACGGCTTATATTGTGGAACGTAGGGAGTAGAATATACACTTTTGTTCCTCATCATTCTGGCAAGAAGGGACTAAAGATACTGGCTCTATTACACTGAACCGAGATGGCGACACAACGCTTTTACAGCAATACAGAGCCGACAAAATATAGCAGGTACAACTGCACCGGTAATCGGCAATTCAGAACCAGCGTCTGCTGCTGATTCTTCTTTTTGTTCTTGTTCTTCTTCTGAGCCTCCCTGGAGTTATTGGGGTTGGATCTCCCTGCTTGCTTCTGTCCATCGGATCTACCCTTTCCATGGCATGGCTTGTCACAGCGTCCAAATACTAGCACTGGTTCTTCTCGTTTCAGGCAGACACTTGCGAGCACCATCTGTACTATTCTTAGCATATCTTTCATCGGCATGAATTCCAAGATACTGAAATGATGGAGAAAGGTACAAAAAGGACGAGATCAGCTGATGCTTCTTTTGATTTTTTTAAAAGGTAAGAGACAAACTTTTCATTTCTAGAACTAGTACTGGTCTAGAGCTCCAAGCAAAACAACGATTTGATTCTTCATGGCTTCGGCTGTTGATGGATCCCTCAGAGGCGACTCCTGCAGTAGTTCATCAAAAATATCCAACGCTCTACGAAACAAGGGCAGCATTATATTCCCACAAATAAAACGCATTTGATAAAAGTTTTTCTCATACTTATACACACACACCGTAAGCAGAAATCTACATACTTGGAAGCAGCTCGCCTTGACCATTATAGAAAGCATATTTTAGCACATGCACCAATTTGTTTCTTATTAGGATTTAGGTAGCTCGACAGTTCATAATTTGAAACGTAAATATGCTAGCAACAGTTGTATTTCTGTCTAGATTGAAGATAGTGACCTTGTATATAAAAACAGTGTATTTATGTATCAATTCAAAATTCAAGTCAATCCTAATTATTAGTATTTTTTTGTTCACAATACATTTTTTTTCCTTCAAGTGATAACACCAACCAACCTCCACCTCTACGTGTGGGGACACGCGCATGAGGGAGAACCAGCAGCCGCACGTGTTTGCGAGGGAGGGGCCTGGCTCCCATGTTTTTCCCCAATCATCCAAAATCCCTAACCCCACTCCTTCCTCTCACCACTCTGGCAATGGCCCTTCGAACCGGCAAGGGCACATGTTCGATGGGTGCCATCGACGACGGAGACGCGCTCATCCCCGCCATCACTTCCTCCAAGATTGCCGCGTCTCCATCTCCCTCTGCAGTGCAGGCCAACCCTGCCCCTGGACCTTCAATGCCGCCCGTGGTTGCTTCGTACGACGAGTGCACCAAAATCGAGCCCCCAATGAGGTTTGTTTGTCTTAATCTTTCATCTTTTTTTCCCGCATGCATGAGATTCATTTGTTTTCTTCTTTTTTTCCTGTGAAAAATGCCGGATCTAGAATGTATTGGTACTATGATTTGTGTTTTCTTCTTGATTTCAGTAGATCCATTTTCCCCATCATGTTTTTTCTTCTTGATTTCAGTAGATCCATTTTCCCCAGCATGTTCTGGGTTTTTTTTCCAACTGCAATTAATTTTACACGCAACTGGATGTTGATGTTGTAGCTATAGACCAGGACGAAACTATTCAAAATATTTTTACATGTACATGTTACAAATATTTTAGATTCGTCCTGATCTATAGCTACAACATCCAGTTGGGATTAATAAAGCGTGTAAGATTAATTGCAGTTGGAAAAAATCAGAACATGGTGGGGGAAATGAATCTACTAAAATCAAGAAGAAAAAACATGGTGGGAGAAATAGATCTACTGAAATAAAGAAGAAAACTCGTCACAGGGAAAAAAAAGAAAAAACAAATGAACCTCTATGATATAGCATGCATGCGTCACAGGGAAAAAAAGATGAAAGATTAAGGCAAGCAACCCTCCTTGAGGGGTCGATTTTGGTGCACTCGTCCTAGGGAGCAACCACGGGCGGCATTGAAGGTCCAGAGGTAGGGTTGGCCTGCACTACAGAGGGAGATGGAGGTGCGGTAATCTTCGAGAAAGCGATGGCGGGGACGAGCATGTCTCCATCGTGGATGGCACCCATCGGACCTGTGCCCTTGCCGGTTCGAAGGGCCATCGTCAGAGTGGTGAGAGGAAGGAGTGGGGTTACGGATTTTGGATGATTGGAAAAAAGCAAGGGTTGGCGCCAGGACCCTCCCTCGCGAACACATGCGCGTGACTACTAGTTCTACCGCATGGGCGTGTGGGTGACACATAGAGGTGGAGGTTGGTTGAGTTATTTTGTTGGACTTGAAGGGAAAAACAAAATGTATTGTGAACAAACAAAAAAAAAATTAGGATTGACTTCAATTTCGAATTGATACATAAATACATTGTTTTTGCATACAAGGCCACTATCTTCAATCTAGACAAAATTAAATCTGCAAGTGTTGCCTCCGGAAGTGGATACTATCCAGCAGATATTGTGATTCCATCTACCAGCAACATAGTAGATGTTCACCGTCTGGGCGAATTTTTCCAGGTAAGCAATTGGGTCATGTGTTCCGTCGTAATTCTTGGCACGCACATCTCGTGGAACCTCCACATCTACGAATTCCCGAGAGAGGGCTCAACATCCCCAGATGAGCAATGGTCCAGGGTTGTACATCCCTCCGTCTGAACTGCCACGGTCGTGGCAACGCCGCTCGCAGCGCCATTCCTAGTGATCACAGCGCCTATCTCAACATCGTGTCCCTCAAGGTTGCGTCAACGCTAAACCCTACTCCCTAAACCCTAATCCCTAAAACCCTAAACATGTGTAGATAATCCTTTCAGAAACACATCCATGGCAAACCCCTCCTCTCTATCGGGTTAGCTCTCATGACACTACCCGCTGCCCTCTTTGTCCTCTTAGATGTCATTGTCGTCCATATGCTCGACATCTCCTTCGTCCTCTGAGTTGTACGCCACCTCTGTTGACACAGACATCATCGGAACACATTCTGTGGTGTTGAGTTCATCGAGAAATCGCCACGAAACACGTTTGCGGCAAAGTCCATGTCCATGGTGGCGCCGCACGGGGAGGCTAGAAAAGAAGCAGAAAATCTGGTTTCTCAAAAGGAGAAGTTGATGTCTGTTTTCAAAGAGACCGAGGAGGTGCAGATGTCGTGCTCCCCTCGCTCCCGTGACGCCCGCACTTGGATGTGCTCCACCTTGACGGGCAGATATTGAATATGAGCTCCACTAGCGAGAGCCTATCAGCAACAGCAAGAAACGCCACGAACAGGCGGCGGCTTGCCACTTCCGATAGTGGCCTCCATCTCCGCATGAACCGACGCGAACAGACGGCGGCTTGCCACTTCCGATAGTGGCCTCCATCTCCAAGTCTGGAAGTTCTTCCGACACCACGACCAAGAGCTGTCTCCAAGGGGAGTGCGTGAGGCTTAGCCGAGATGCGCGCTTGCCAGCTCCCGGCGGTGGTGGAGTGGGAGTTGTCGCAGCTCGAGGGGCGGCAAGGGCAGCAAGCAGAACCGCAAGCGCAGCATCGGCTCGCTGGGATCAGCGAGGCGGCGGCGATGCAGGCTGCAGAAGACCAGGGCGTCCAAGCAGCCGATCAAGAACCTGTTTGCTTACAACCAGATGGCGAACCACAACGCTTCCCAAGACACCGCTGATGGCGTGTATTTCACACGTTCGTTGGGCAACCCCAAGAGGAAGGTATGATGCGCACAGCAGCAAGTTTTCCCTCAGAAAGAAACCAAGGTTTATCGAACCAGGAGGAGCCAAGAAGCACGTTGAAGGTTGATGGCGGCGAGATGTAGTGCGGCGCAACACCAGGGATGGCGCCAACGTGGAACCTGCACAACAACCAAAGTACTTTGCCCCAACGAAGTGAGGTTGTCAATCTCACCGGCTTGCTGTAACAAAGAGTTAACCGTATTGTGTGGAAGATGATTGTTTGCGAAAACAGTAGAAACGATTGCAGAGATTGTATTTCAAAGAGAATTGGACCGGGGTCCACAGTTCACTAGAGGTGTCTCTCCCATAAGACGAAGCATGTTGGGTGAACAAATTACATTGGGCAATTGACAAATAAAGAGAGCATGACAATGCACATACATATCATGATGAGTATAGTGAGATTTAATTGGGCATTACGACAAAGTACATAGACCGCCATCCAACTGCATCTATGCCTAAAAAGTCCACCTTCAGGTTATCATCCGAACCCCCTCCAGTATTAAGTTGCAAAGCAACAGACAATTGCATTAAGTATGGTGCGTAATGTAATCAACAACTACATCCTTAGACATAGCATCAATGTTTTATCCCTAGTGGCAACACAACACAACCTTAGAACTTTCTGTCACTGTCCCATGTCAATGCGAGGCATGAACCCACTATCGAGCATAAGTACTCCCTCTTGGAGTTACAAGCATCTACTTGGCCAGAGCATCTACTAGTAACGGAGAGCATGCAAGATCATAAACAACACATAAGCATAACTTTGATAATCAACATAACAAGTATTCTCTATTCATCGGATCCCAACAAACGCAACATATAGAATTACGATAGATGATCTTGATCATGTTAGGCAGCTCACAAGATCCGACAATGATAGCACAATGGGGAAGACAACCATCTAGCTACTGCTATGGACCCATAGTCCAGGGGTAGACTACTCACACATCACACCGGAGGCGACCATGGCGGCGTAGAGTCCTCCGGAGATGATTCCCCTCTCCAGGGTGCCGGAGGCTCTGGATCCCCCGAGATGGGATCGGCGGCGGCGTCTCTGGAAGGTTTTCCGTATCGTGGTTCTCTGTCTTGGGGTTTCGTCACGGAGGCTATTTGTAGGCGGAAGGGCAGTCGGGGCCGACGAGGGGCCACACCATAGGGCGCGCGGGCCCCCGGCGCGCCGCCACGTGGTGTCGCCACCTCGTGGCCCCACTGTGTGTCTTCGGTCTTCGGAAGCTCCGTGGAAAAATAGGCCCCTGGGCTTTGATTTCGTCAATTCCGAGAATATTTCCTTACTAGGATTTCTGAAACCAAAAACAGAAAACAGCAACTGGCACTTCGCATCTTGTTAATAGGTTAGTTCCAAAATGCACGAATATGACATAAAGTGTGCATAAAACATGTAGATAACATCAATAATGTGGCATGGAACATAAGAAATTATCGATACGTCGGAGACGTATCAGCATCCCCAAGCTTAGTTCTGCTCGTCCCGAGCAGGTAAAACGATAACAGATAATTTCGAGTGACATGCCATCATAATCTTGATCATACTATTTGTAAAGCATATGTAGTGAATGCAGCGATCAAAACAATGTGTATGACATGAGTAAACAAGTGAATCATATAGCAAAGACTTTTCATGAATAGCACTTCAAGACAATCATCAATAAGTCTTGCATAAAAGTTAACTCATAAAGCAATAATTCAAAGTAAAGGTATTGAAGCAACACAAACGAAGATTAAGTTTCAGCGGTTGCTTTCAACTTGTAACATGTATATCTCATGGATATTGTCAACATAGAGTAATATAATAAGTGCAATAAGCAAGTATGTAGGAATCAATGCACAGTTCACACAAGTGTTTGCTTCTTGAGGTGGAGAGAAATAGGTGAACTGACTCAACATTGAAAGTAAAAGAATGGTCCTCATAGAGGAAAAGCATCGATTGCTATATTTGTGCTAGAGCTTTGATTTTGAAAACATGAAACAATTTTGTCAACGGTAGTAATAAAGCATATGCATCATGTAAATTATATCTTATAAGTTGCAAGCCTCATGCATAGTGTACTAATAGTGCCCGCACCTTGTCCTAATTAGCTTGGACTACCTGGATTATCACCGCAATACATATGCTTTAACCAAGTATCACAAAGGGGTACCTCTATGCCGCCTGTACAAAGGTCTAAGGAGAAAGCTCGCATTTGGATTTCTCGCTTTTGATTATTCTCAACTTAGACATCCATACCGGGACAACATAGACAACAGATAATGGACTCATCTTTTAATGCTTTAAGCATTCAACAACAATTAATTATTTTCTCATTAGAGATTTGAGGATGTTTGTCCAAAACTGAAACTTCCACCATGGAACATGGCTTCGGTTAGCGGCCCAATGTTCTTCTCTCACAATATGCATGCTCAAACCATTCAACTCAGAGTAGATCGCCCTTACTTCAGACAAGACGAACATGCATAGCAACTCACATGAAATTCAACAATGAGTTGATGGCGTTCCCCAGTAAACATGGTTATCGCACAACAAGCAACTTAATAAGAGATAAAGTGCATAATTACATATTCAATACCACAATAGTTTTTAAGCTATTTGTCCCATGAGCTATATATTGCATAGGTGAATGATGGAATTTTAAAGGTAGCACTCAAGCAATTTACTTTGGAATGGCTGGAAAATACCATGTAGTATAGGTAGGTATAGTGGACACAAATGGCATAGTGGTTGGCTCAAGTATTTTGGATGCATGAGAAGTATTCCCTCTCGATACAAGGTTTAGGCTAGCAAGGCTTATTTGAAACAAACACAAGGATGAACCGGTGCAGCAAAACTCACATAAAAGACATATTGAAAACATTATAAGACTCCACACCATCTTCCTTGTTGTTCAAACTCAATACTAGAAATTATCTAGACCTTAGAGAAACCAAATATGCAAACCAAATTTTAGCATGCTCTATGTATTTCTTCATTAATGGGTGCAAAGCATATGATGCAAGAGCTTAAACATGAGCACAACAATTGCCAAGTATCACATTACCCAAGACATTTATAGCAATTACTACATGTATCATTTTCCAATTCCAACCATATAACAATTTAACGAAGGAGAAACTTCGCCATGAATACTATGAGTAGAAACCAAGGACATACTTGTCCATATGCTACAGCGGAGCGTGTATCTCTCCCATAAAGTGAATGCTAGGATCCATTTTATTCAAACAAAACAAAAACAAAACCAAACCGACGCTCCAAGAAAAAGCACATAAGATGTGATGGAATAAAAATATAGTTTCGGGGAGGAACCTGATAATGTTGTCGATGAAGAAGGGGATGCCTTGGGCATCCCCAAGCTTAGACGCTTGAGTCTTCTTGATATATGCAGGGGTGAACCACCGGGTGCATCCCCAAGCTTAGAGCTTTCACTCTCCTTGATCATGTTGCATCATACTCCTCTCTTGATCCTTGAAAACTTCCTCCACACCAAACTCGAAACAACTCATTAGAGGGTTAGTGCACATTATAAATTGACATATTCAGAGGTGACACAATCATTCTTAACACTTCTGGACATTGCATAATGCTACTGGACATTAGTGGATCAAAGAAATTCATCCAACATAGCGAAAGAGGCAATGCGAAATAAAAGGCAGAATCTGTCAAAACAGAACAGTTCGTATTGACGAATTTTAAAATGGCACCAGACTTGCTCAAATGAAAATGCTCAAATTGAATGAAAGTTGCATACATATCTGAGGATCATGCACGTAAATTGGCTTAATTTTCTGAGTTACCTACAGGGAGGTGGACCCAGATTCGTGACAGCAAAGAAATCTGGAACTGTGCAGAAATCCAAATCTAGTACTTACTTTTCTATCAACGGCTTAACTTGGCACAACAAAACACAAAACTAAGATAAGGAGAGGTTGCTACAGTAGTAAACAACTTCCAAGACACAAAATAAAAACAAAGTACTGTAGGTAAAAACATGGGTTGTCTCCCATAAGCGCTTTTCTTTAACGCCTTTCAGCTAGGCGCAGAAAGTGTGTATCAAGTATTATCAAGAGATGAAGTGTCAACATCATAATTTGTTCTCATAATAGAATCAAAAGGTACCTTCATTCTCTTTCTAGGGAAGTGTTCCATACCTTTCTTGAGAGGAAATTGATATTTTATATTACCTTCCTTCATATCAATGGTAGCACCAACAGTTCGAAGAAAAGGTCTTCCCAATATAATGGGACAAGATGCATTGCATTCAATATCCAAGACAACAAAATCAACGGGAACAAGGTTATTGTTAACGGTAATGCGAACATTATCAACTTTACCCAAAGGTTTCTTTGTAGAATGATCAGCAAGATTAACATCCAAATAACAATTTTTCAGGTGGCAAGTCAAGCATATTATAAATTTTCTTAGGCATAACAGAAATACTTGCACCAAGATCACATAAAGCATTACAATCAAAATCTTTAACCTTCATCTTAATGATGGGTTCCCAACCATCCTCTAGCTTTTTAGGAATAGAGGCTTCACGCTCTAGTTTCTCTTCTCTAGCTTTTATGAGAGCATTTGTAATATGATGCGTGAAAGCCAAATTTATAGCACTAGCATTAGGACTTTTAGCAAGTTTTTGCAAGAACTTTATAACTTCAGAGATGTGGCAATCATCAAAATTCAAACCATTATAATCTAAAGCAATGGGATCATCATCCCCAATGTTGGAAAAAATTTCAGCAGCTTTATCACAGGCAGTTTCAGCAGTTTTAGCAGTTTCAGGCAGTTTTTCGCGCTTTGCATTAGAAGTGGAAACATTGCTAACACCAATTCTTTTATTAGTATGAGTAGAAGGTGCAGCAACATGTGTAGCATTAGCATTACTAGTGGTGGTAATAGTCCAAACTTTAGCTATATTCTTCTCTTTAGCTAGTTTTTCATTTTCTTCTCTATCCCACCTAGCACGCAGTTCAGCCATTAATCTTATATTCTCATTAATTCTAACTTGAATGGCATTTGCTGTAGTAGTAATTTTATTATGATGATCAACATCAGCAACAAGACTATCGACTTTAGAAGCAAGTATATCAATTTTCCCAAGCTTTTCTTCAACAGATTTGTTAAAAGCAGTTTGTGTACTAATAAATTCTTTAAGCATGGCTTCAAGTCCAGGGGTGAACTCCTATTATTGTTGTAAGAATTTCCATAAGAATTACCATAGCCGTTGCCATTATTATAAGGATATGGCCTATAGTTGTTACTAGAATTGTTCCGGTAAGCATTGTTGTTGAAATTATTATTTTTAATGAAGTTTACATCAACATGTTCTTCTTGTGCAACCAATGAAGCTAATGGAACATTATTAGGATCAATATTAGTCCTATCATTCACAAGCATAGACATAATAGCATCAATCTTATCACTCAAGGAAGAGGTTTCTTCGACAGAATTTACCTTCTTACCTTGTGGAGCTCTTTCGTGTGCCATTCAGAGTAGTTGATCATCATATTATCAAGAAGCTTTGTTGCTTCACCAAGAGTGATGGACATAAAGGTACCTCCAGCAGCTGAATCCAATAAATTCCGAAGAAAAATTTAGTCCTGCATAGAAGGTTTGGATGATCATCCAAGTAGTCAGTCCATGGGTTGGGCAATTTTTAACCAGAGATTTCATTCTTTCCCAAGCTTGAGCAACATGTTCAGTATCTAATTGTTTAAAATTCATTATGCTACTCCTCAAAGATATAATTTTAGCGGGGGATAATATCTACCAATAAAAGCATCCTTGCATTTAGTCCATGAATCAATACTATTCTTAGGCAGAGATAGCAACCAATCTTTAGCTCTTCCTCTTAATGAGAAAGGGAACAATTTTAGTTTAATAATATCACCATCTACATCTTTATATTTTTGCATTTCACATAGTTCAACAAAATTATTGAGATGGGCAGCAGCATCATCAGAACTAATTCCAGAAAATTGATCTTTCATGACAAGATTTAGTAAAGCAGGTTTAATTTCAAAGAATTCTGCTGTAGTAGCAGTGGAGCAATAGGTGTGCATAAGAAATCATTATTATTTGTGGTTGTGAAGTCACACAACTTAGTATTTTCAGCGTTGGCCATTTTAGCAACAGTAAATAAAGCAAACTAGATAAAGTAGATGCAAGTAAACTAATTTTTTTGTGTTTTCGATATAGCAAACAAGATAACAAATAAAGTAAAACTAGCAACTAATTTTTTTGTATTTTGATTTAGTGCAGCAAACAAAGTAGTAAATAAAACTAAGCAAGACAAAAACAAAGTAAAGAGATTGAGAAGTGGAGACTCCCCTTGCAGCGTGTCTTGATCTCCCGGCAACGGCGCCGGAAAAGCTTGATGGCGTGTATTTCACACGTTCGTTGGGCAACCCCAAGAGGAAGGTATGATGCGCACAGCACAAGTTTTCCCTCAGAAAGAAACCAAGGTTTATCGAACCAGGAGGAGCCAAGAAGCACGTTGAAGGTTGATGGCGAGATGTAGTGCGGCGCAACACCGGGATTCCGGCGCCAACGTGGAACTGCACAACACAACCAAAGTACTTTGCCCCAACGAAACAGTGAGGTTGTCAATCTCACCGGCTTGCTGTAAAAAGAGTTAACCGTATTGTGTGGAAGATGATTGTTTGCAGAAAACGGAAACAGATTGCGAGATTGTATTTCGGTAAAGAGAATTGGACCGGGGTCCACATTCACTAGAGGTGTCTCTCCCATAAGACGAACGACATGTTGGGTGAACAAATTACGGTTGGGCAATTGACAAATAAAGAGAGCATGACAATGCACATACATATCATGATGAGTATAGTGAGATTTAATTGGGCATTACGACAAAGTACATAGACCGCCATCCAACTGCATCTATGCCTAAAAAGTCCACCTTCAGGTTATCATCCGAACCCCCTCAGTATTAAGTTGCAAAGCAACAGACAATTGCATTAAGTATGGTGCGTAATGTAATCAACAACTACATCCTTAGACATAGCATCAATGTTTTATCCCTAGTGGCAAGACACAACACAACCTTAGAACTTTCATCCCAGTGTCAATGCAGGCATGAACCCACTATCGAGCATAAGTACTCCCTCTTGGAGTTACAAGCATCTACTTGGCGAGCATCTACTAGTAACGGAGAGCATGCAAGATCATAAACAACACATAAGCATAACTTTGATAATCAACATAACAAGTATTCTCTATTCATCGGATCCCAACAAACGCAACATATAGAATTACAGATAGATGATCTTGATCATGTTAGGCAGCTCACAAGATCCGACAATGATAGCACAATGGGGAGAAGACAACCATCTAGCTACTGCTATGGACCCATAGTCCAGGGGTAGACTACTCACACATCACAGGAGGCGACCATGGCGGCGTAGAGTCCTCCGGAGATGATTCCCCTCTCGGCAGGTGCCGGAGGCGATCTCTGGATCCCCGAGATGGGATCGGCGGCGGCGGCGTCTCTGGAAGGTTTTCCGTATCGTGGTTCTCTGTACTGGGGTTTCGTCACGGAGGCTATTTGTAGGCGGAAGGGCGAGTCGGGGCCGGACGAGGGGGCCACACCATAGGCGGCGCGGGCCCCCGGGGCGCGCGCCACGTGGCGCCACCTCGTGGCCCCACCGTGTGTTCTTCGGTCTTGGAAGCTCCGTGGAAAAATAGGCCGGGCTTTGATTTCGTCAATTCGAGAATATTTCCTTACTAGGATTTCGAAACCAAAAACAGCAGAAATGGCACTCGGCATCTTGTTAATAGGTTAGTTCCAGAAAATGCACGAATATGACATAAAGTGTGCATAAAACATGTAGATAACATCAATAATGTGGCATGGAACATAAGAAATTATCGATACGTCGGAGACGTATCAACCGCCTGCACCTCTGGTTCTTCTCAGCAAGGTGCGAACATGTTGCTCTCTCTCTCTCTTGGATCATCCACGAAAGAGCACCGCCTGCTTGATGTGGTGGTTAGTACGCACAAGACGTTGTGGATTTTATTTTCCTTGCAAGAACCCGTATGGTTAGCACATGGAAAAGGGGGTAAAGAGCATCATCGGCTCCATGATAATCCTGTTTAAGGGGTAGCACAACGACTAAACCTTAAGGGCACATTGTAAACTTCACATTTTGTGTAAATTCCTTGATAATCATGTTTATGGCATGCATGTCACCATGTAAAACAAATTTCGCTCGCAGGGTTTGGGGAGGAGACGGTGCACGGATTTGGAGAGGAGGCGGCGACGGACGGATTTGGGGAGGAGTAGGAGGCTGCCGAATTTGGGGAGGAGGAAGCCGGATGACGGGACGAGCGCCTTGCCAAGGTCAACAATCGGGAGGGGGGATGGGCCTCGCCTAGCTGCGGCTCGATCTGGTCCGGCTGAACCATGCCAACGTGGACCAATACTGATGTCCACCGTGTCCAAAACCTGGGACAATACAGGCAATCGGTAGTTAGGGGGGTAATTTGCCCGGTTTTGCATAGTTAGGGGGTTATTTGACCCAGTTTAAAGTTAGGGGTGTTAGCGTCCGAGATATGACAGTTAGGGGGGTGATTTAGACTTCTTTCAACAGGTTCTAGAGCAAAACCTGAATCTACCAACAACAAACAACTTGGTACAGCACCCAAACAGCAAGAAGCCTTATGTGGCAGCCAGCACCTTCTGGAATAAGGATCATTCTCTAACCACACAGCCGAGACCATGTGCAATATCCGTTCTAGAATAAGATTTGGTTCCTAAAAATATATTCCTTGTATAATATAGGGATAGGGATTAAGACACGGCCTTTCTCACGATTAAGGGAGATGATGGCATACCAGTGAAGACGAGCGATGCCAGAAATAAGACAATGAGAATCAGCAACCTGACATCCCAAACCATCAAGGCTCTTCGTTCTTTCCTGTCACATGCTAGCAAGAGTTGTATTTCTGTCTAGATTGAAGATAGTGGCCTTCTATATAAAAAAAAGTGTATTTATGTATCAATTCGAAATTCAAGTCAATCCTAATTATTATTTTTTTGTTCACAATAAAAAAATTTCCTTCAAGTGATAACACCAACCAACCTCCACGTGTCCCCACACGCGCATTCGGGAGAAACAGCAGTCCCGCGCACGTGTTTGCGAGGGAGGGGCCTGGCTCCCATGCTTTTCCCCAATCATCCAAAATCCCTAACCCCACTCCTTCCTCTCACCACTCTGCAAATGGCCCTTCCAACCGGCAAGGACATAGGTTCGATGGGTGCAATCGACGACGGAGACGCGCTCATCCCCGCCATCGCTTCCTCCAAGATTGCCGCGCCTCCATCTCCCTCTGCAGTGCAGGCCAACCCTGCCCCTGGACCTTCAATGCCACCCGTGGTTGCTTCCTACGACGAGTGCACCAAAATCGAGCCCCCAATGAGGTTTGCTTGTCTTAATCTTTCATCTTTTTTTTTCCATGTGACGCATGCATGCTATATCATAGAGATTCATTTGTTTTCTTATTTTTTTCTCTGTGAAAAATGCCGGATCTAAAATGTATTGGTACTATGATTCGTGTTTTCTTCTTGATTTCAGTAGATCCATTTCCCCATCATGTTTTTTCTTCTTGATTTCAGTAGATCCATTTCCCCACCATGTTCTGGCTTTTTCCAACTGCAATTAATCTTACAGGCAACTAGATGTTGTAGCTATAGATAAGAACGAAACTTTTCAAAATATTTTTAACATGTAAACCCTTTTCTTACATACATATTTCCAAATTGCATTAACTTATCATATGCTCTCCATGATTTTCTAGCATTCAAAATGCGATGATGCTTAATACTATTTGGAAATATGTATGTTAGGAAAGGGTTTACATGTTACAAATATTTTAAATAGATTCATCCTGATCTATAGCTACAACATCCAGTTGGGATTAATAAAGCGTGTAAGATTAATTGCAGTTGGAAAAAACCAGAACATTGTAGGGGAAATGAATCTACTGAAATCAAGAAGGAAAAACATGGTGGGAGAAATAGATCTACTGAAATCAAGAAGAAAACTCGTCACAGGGGACAAAAGAAGAAACAAATGAACCGATATAGCATGCATGCGTCACATGGAAAAAAAGATGAAAGATTAAGACAAGCAACCCTCCTTGAGGGGTCGATTTTGGTGCACTCGTCCTAGGGAGCAACCACGTGCAACATTGAAGGTCCAGAGGCATGGTTGGCCTGGGAGATGGAGGTGCGGCAATCTTGGAGAAAGCGATGTCGGGGACAAGCGTGTCTCCCGTCGATGGCACCCATCGGACCTGTGCCCTTGCCGATTGGAAGGGCCATCGTCAGAGTGGTGAGAGGAAGGAGTGGGGTTAGGGATTTTGGATGATTGGGAAAAAGCAAGGGCTGGCACCAGGCCCCTCCCTCGCGAACACGTGGGCGTGACTGCTAGTTCTACCGCATGGACGTGTGGGTGACACATAGAGGTGGAGGTTGGTTGAGTTATTTGGTTGGTGTTGCACTTGAAGGGAAAAACAAAATGTATTGTGAACAAACAAAAAAATAATTAGGATTGCCTTGGATTTCCAATTGATACATAAATACATTGTTTTTATATACAAGGCCACTATCTTCAATCTAGACAGAATTAAATCTGTAAGTGTTGCGTCCGGAAGTGGATACTATCCAGCAGATATGGTGATTCCATCATCTACCAGCAGCATAGTAGATGTTCACCGCGTGGGTGAATTTTTCCAGGTAAGCAATTGGGTCATGTGTTCCCTCATATTCCTCGTAATTCTTGGCCCGCACAGCATCTATTGAGTTCCCGGGAGAGGGCTCAACATCCCCGATGAGCAATGGTCCAGGGTTGTACATCCCTCCGTCTGAACTGCCACGGTCGTGGCAACGCCGCTCGCAGCGCCATTCCTAGTGATCACAGCGCCTATCTCAACATCGTGTCCCTCAAGGTTGCGTCAACGCTAAACCCTACTCCCTAAACCCTAATCCCTAAAACCCTAAACATGTGTAGATAATCCTTTCAGAAACACATCCATGGCAAACCCCTCCTCTCTATCGGGTTAGCTCTCATGACACTACCCGCTGCCCTCTTTGTCCTCTTAGATGTCATTGTCGTCCATATGCTCGACATCTCCTTCGTCCTCTGAGTTGTACGCCACCTCTGTTGACACAGACATCATCGGAACACATTCTATGGTGTTGAGTTCATCAAGAAATCGCCACGAAACACGTTTGCGGCAAAGTCCATGTCCATGGTGGCGCCGCGCGAGGAGGCTAGAAAAGAAGCAGAAAATCTGGTTTCTCAAAAGGAGAAGTTGATGTCTGTTTTCAAAGAGACCGAGGAGGTGCAGATGTCGTGCTCCCCTCGCTCCCGTGACGCCCGCACTTGGATGTGCTCCACCTTGACGGGCAGATATTGAATATGAGCTCCACTAGCGAGAGCCTATCAGCAACAGCAAGAAACGCCACGAACAGGCGGCGGCTTGCCACTTCCGATAGTGGCCTCCATCTCCGCATGAACCGACGCGAACAGACGGCGGCTTGCCACTTCCGATAGTGGCCTCCATCTCCAAGTCTGGAAGTTCTTCCGACACCACGACCAAGAGCTGTCTCCAAGGGGAGTGCGTGAGGCTTAGCCGAGATGCGCGCTTGCCAGCTCCCGGCGGTGGTGGAGTGGGAGTTGTCGCAGCTCGAGGGGCGGCAAGGGCAGCAAGCAGAACCGCAAGCGCAGCATCGGCTCGCTGGGATCAGCGAGGCGGCGGCGATGCAGGCTGCAGAAGACCAGGGCGTCCAAGCAGCCGATCAAGAACCTGTTTGCTTACAACCAGATGGCGAACCACAACGCTTCCCAAGACACCGCCTGCACCTCTGGTTCTTCTCAGCAAGGTGCGAACATGTTGCTCTCTCTCTCTCTTGGATCATCCACGAAAGAGCACCGCCTGCTTGATGTGGTGGTTAGTACGCACAAGACGTTGTGGATTTTATTTTCCTTGCAAGAACCCGTATGGTTAGCACATGGAAAAGGGGGTAAAGAGCATCATCAGCTCCATGATAATCCTGTTTAAGGGGTAGCACAACGACTAAACCTTAAGGGCACATTGTAAACTTCACATTTTGTGTAAATTCCTTGATAATCATGTTTATGGCATGCATGTCACCATGTAAAACAAATTTCGCTCGCAGGGTTTGGGGAGGAGACGGTGCACGGATTTGGAGAGGAGGCGGCGACGGACGGATTTGGGGAGGAGTAGGAGGCTGCCGAATTTGGGGAGGAGGAAGCCGGATGACGGGACGAGCGCCTTGCCAAGGTCAACAATCGGGAGGGGGGAATAGGCCTCGCCTAGCTGCGGCTCGATCTGGTCCGGCTGAACCATGCCAACGTGGACCAATACTGATGTCCACCGTGTCCAAAACCTGGGACAATACAGGCAATCGGTAGTTAGGGGGGTAATTTGCCCGGTTTTGCATAGGTAGGGGGTGATTTGACCCAGTTTAAAGTTAGGGGTGTTAGCGTCCGAGATATGACAGTTAGGGGGGTGATTTAGACTTCTTTCAACAGGTTCTAGAGCAAAACCTGAATCTACCAACAACAAACAACTTGGTACAGCACCCAAACAGCAAGAAGCCTTATGTGGCAGCCAGCACCTTCTGGAATAAGGATCATTCTCTAACCACACAGCCGAGACCATGTGCAATATCCGTTCTAGAATAAGATTTGGTTCCTAAAAATATATTCCATCTATAATATAGGGATAGGGATTAAGACACGGCCTTTCTCACGATTAAGGGAGATGATGGCATACCAGTGAAGACGAGCGATGCCAGAAATAAGACAATGAGAATCAGCAACCTGACATCCCAAACCATCAAGGCTCTTCGTTCTTTCCTGTCACATGCTAGCAAGAGTTGTATTTCTGTCTAGATTGAAGATAGTGGCCTTCTATATAAAAAAAAGTGTATTTATGTATCAATTCGAAATTCAAGTCAATCCTAATTATTATTTTTTTGTTCACAATATTTTTTTTCCTTCAAGTGCTAACACCAACCAACCTCCACGTGTCCCCACACGCGCATTCGGGAGAAACAGCAGTCCCGCGCACGTGTTTGCGAGGGAGGGGCCTGGCTCCCATGCTTTTCCCCAATCATCCAAAATCCCTAACCCCACTCCTTCCTCTCACCACTCTGCAAATGGCCCTTCCAACCGGCAAGGGCATAGGTTCGATGGGTGCAATCGACGACGGAGACGCGCTCATCCCCGCCATCGCTTCCTCCAAGATTGCCGCGCCTCCATCTCCCTCTGCAGTGCAGGCCAACCCTGCAGTGCAGGCCAACCCTGCCCCTGGACCTTCAATGCCACCCGTGGTTGCTTCCTACGATGAGTGCACCAAAATCGAGCCCCCAATGAGGTTTGCTTGTCTTAATCTTTCATCTTTTTTTCCATGTGACGCATGCATGCTATATCATAGAGATTCATTTTTTCTTATTTTTTTCTCTGTGAAAAATGCCGGATCTAAAATGTATTGGTACTATGATTCGTGTTTTCTTCTTGATTTCAGTAGATCCATTTCCCCATCATGTTTTTTCTTCTTGATTTCAGTAGATCCATTTCCCCACCATGTTCTGGCTTTTTCCAACTGCAATTAATCTTACACGCAACTAGATGTTGTAGCTATAGATAAGAACGAAACTTTTCTTACATACATATTTCCAAATTGCATTAACTTATCATATGCTCTCCATGATTTTCTAGCATTCAAAATGCGATGATGCTTAATACTATTTGGAAATATGTATGTTAGGAAAGGGTTTACATGTTACAAATATTTTAAATAGATTCATCCTGATCTATAGCTACAACATCCAGTTGGGATTAATAAAGCGTGTAAGATTAATTGCAGTTGGAAAAAACCAGAACATGGTAGGGGAAATGAATCTACTGAAATCAAGAAGAAAAAACATGGTGGGAGAAATAGATCTACTGAAATCAAGAAGAAAACTCGTCACAGGGGACAAAAGAAGAAACAAATGAACCTCTATGATATAGCATGCATGCGTCACATGGAAAAAAAGATGAAAGATTAAGACAAGCAACCCTCCTTGAGGGGTCGATTTTGGTGCACTCGTCCTAGGGAGCAACCACGTGCAACATTGAAGGTCCAGAGACAGGGTTGGCCTGGGAGATGGAGGTGCGGCAATCTTGGAGAAAGCGATGTCGGGGACAAGCGTGTCTCCCGTCGATGGCACCCATCGGACCTGTGCCCTTGCCGATTGGAAGGGCCATCGTCAGAGTGGTGAGAGGAAGGAGTGGGGTTAGGGATTTTGGATGATTGGGAAAAAGCAAGGGCTGGCACCAGGCCCCTCCCTCGCGAACACGTGGGCGTGACTGCTAGTTCTACCGCATGGACGTGTGGGTGACACATAGAGGTGGAGGTTGGTTGAGTTATTTGGTTGGTGTTGCACTTGAAGGGAAAAACAAAATGTATTGTGAACAAACAAAAAAATAATTAGGATTGCCTTGGATTTCCAATTGATACATAAATACATTGTTTTTATATACAAGGCCACTATCTTCAATCTAGACAGAATTAAATCTGTAAGTGTTGCGTCCGGAAGTGGATACTATCCAGCAGATATGGTGATTCCATCATCTACCAGCAGCATAGTAGATGTTCACCGCGTGGGTGAATTTTTCCAGGTAAGCAATTGGGTCATCTGTTCCGTCATATTCCTCGTAATTCTTGGCCCGCACAGCATCTATTGAGTTCCCGGGAGAGGGCTCAACATCCCCGATGAGCAATGGTCCAGGGTTGTACATCCCTCCGTCTGAACTGCCACGGTCATGGCAACGCCGCTCGCAGCACCATTCCTAGTGATCACAGCGCCTATCTCGACGTCGTGTCCCTCAAGGTTGTGTCAACCCTAAACCCTACTCCATAAAACCCTAAACCTGTGTAGATAATCCTTTCAGAAACACATCCATGGCAAACCCCTCCTCTCTATCGGGTTGGCTCTCACGACACTACCCGTTGCCCTCTTTGTCCTCTTAGATGTCATTGTCGTCCATATGCTCGACATCTGCTTCGTCCTCTGAGTTGTACGCCACCTCCGTTGACACAGACTTCATCGGAACGCATTTTGTGGTGTTGAGTTCATCGAGAAATCGCCACGGAACACGTTCGCGGCGAAGTCCATGTCCATGGTGGCGCCGCGCGAGGAGGCTAGAAAAGAAGCAGAAAATCTGGTTTCTCAAAAGGAGAAGTTGATGTATGTTTCAAAGAGACCTAGGAGGTGCACACGCCGTGCTCCCCTCGCTCCCGTGACGCCCGCACAGACGGCGGCTTGCCACTTCCGATAGTGGCCTCCATCTCCGCAAGAACCTCCGCGAACGACGGCTTGCCACTTCGGATAGTGGATTCCATCTCCAAGTCTGGAAGTTCTTCCGGCACCACGACCAAGAGTTGTCTCCAAGGGGAGTGCGTGAGGCTTAGCCGAGATGCGCGCTTGCCAGCTCCCGGCGGCGGTGGAGTGGGAGTTTTTGGCGATGCATGTACTGCAGAAGATCGGGGCGTCCAAGCAGCCGATCAAGAACCTGTTTGCTTACATCTAGATGGCAAACCACAACGCTTCCCAGGACGCCGCCTGCACCTCTGGTTCTTCTCAGCAAGGTGCGAACACGTTGCTCTCTCGGTCTCTCTCTCTTGGATCATCCACGAAAGAGCACCGCCTGCTTGACGCGGCGGTTAGTACGCACAAGACGTTGTGAATTTTATTTTTCTTGCAAGAACCCGTATGGTTAGCACATGGAAAAGGGGGTAAAGAGCATCATCGGCTCCATGATAATCATGTTTAAGGGGTAGCACAACGACTAAACCTTAAAGGCACATTGTAAACTTCACATTTTGTGTAAATTCCTTGATAATCATGTTTATGGCATGCATGTCACCATGTAAAACAAATTTCGCTCGCAGGGTTTGGGGAGGAGACGGTGGACGGATTTGGAGAGGAGGCGGCGGTGGACGGATTTGGGAGGAGGAGGAGGCTACCGGATTTTGGGAGGAGGAAGCCGGGTGACGGGACGAGCGCCTTGCCAAGGTCAACAATCGGAAGGGGTGGGGGGAATGGGCCTTGCCTAGCTGCGTCTCGATCTGGTTCGGCTCGATCTGGTCCGGCTGAACCATGCCAACGTGGACCAATACTGCTGTCCACCGTGTCCAAAACCTGGGACAATACAGGCAATCGGTAGTTAAGGGGGTAATTTGCCCGGTTTTGCATAGTTAGGGGGTGATTTGACCCAGTTTAAAGTTACGGGTGTTAGCGTCCGAGACATGACAGTTAGGGGGGTGATTTAGACTTCTTTCAACAGATTCTAGAGCAAAACCTGAATCTACCAACAACAAACAACTTGGTACAGCACCCAAACAGCAAGAAGCCTTATGTGGCAGCCAGCACCTTCTGGAATAAGGATCATTCTCTAACCACATAGCCGAGACCATGTGCAACATCCGTTCTAGAATAAGATTTGGTTCCTAAAAATATATTCCATGTATAATATAGGGAGAGGGATTAAGACAGGGCCTTTCTCATGATTAAGGGAGATGATGGCATACCAGTGAAGACGAGCGATGCCAGAAATAAGACAATGAGAATCAGCAACCTGACATCCCAAACCATCATGGTGTTGTCTGCCAAAACCCACTGGCGGGCAGCGGCCTGTCAACACAGGTAGAGCCGGGAAGAGCCTAGAGCTGCGGCTGGCTGAGACCCCTCCGAGCGACGGCCCGCAATGCTCTTGGTCACACGCGGCGATGCGAAGTGCAGGGCGTGCCACCGACCTATACCTGTCGGAAGGTGATGGGGATGCCTCGCTTAGTTCTGCATGGCATACACGTAAACATTAAATACGAGCCTCGATCGGCTCTCGGGTTATCTGTGAATCGGCTCAAAGAGCCCACCCATGATTCGTACGGGTGCACGAATACTTGGTGATCTGCTTGATCAAAATATAGCTAATGAGATCTCGACGATTTAGGGTTTTCACCGCATAATCGGATCATCCTACTCGGGTTGGGCCTCGCGGCCACGCACGGTGCTCATAAGCCGATCCTAAACAAGGCCTAAAAACCAACATGACGTTGATCCTCGGAACATCTGTTTAGGACTTGCGACGCCACCCTACGTGCCGCTGGATCCTCCCCCTTTGTAGGGCCTAACTATTGCGGATATTAAACTAATCCTTGCGAACAAGGAGCAATCATAACGGATCAGATCTACTAGATGATGAACAAGCGGTGCCGCCCCCAGTGAGGCGTGAGGCGGCTAGACATGCAAGGGTTGCACTACGTAAGCATGTTATACGGAGAACTATGCTAACCCTAACACATCTATGATAACTACGTTGCTCGCCATCAAAGACGCTTCGGTACGAGCAACGCATGAACAACGTGGAGCTTGTCTGCCTAGATCGCAAGATGCGATCTAGGCATGTCCTTACCTGATTGAAACCCTCGAGATGAAGGAGTTGGCGATGCGCCGAGATTGGTTTGTTTTGGGTTGAACGTGAGTTGTTGTTTATTCCATAAACCCTAGATACATATTTATAGTCCGGACTTTCTAATTCGGACGTGCACCTAACCGTGCACGGGTAAAACTCTAACTCCTAACTTAACATACGATCTAATATATTACAGATAAATGGGCAATCTAGCCCAACTTCGCATATAAGGCCGATCTTCGTGTTCTCTCCAAATATAACCTTCAGGCTTATCTTGATCGTGGCCCACCTCCAACTTGGTCAAATTCGGTGATAACACATGCCCCCTGGTTTTGGAAATGACATTTCCAAAATCATTATCCTTACCGTCGGGTCATGTCGTGGCAGAGAACCTATTGCAGTATTTTTCGTCATGATGTCCTGCCTTCTCGACTGCTCCGCGTGATTTGACCGTTGTATTTGGGCACCGCCTCTCGAAACTGTGGCATTGAATTTCTTCACCATAGCCCCCTTTTATTTAACCGCTTCTGAGCAGTTCGTCACTTCACCATCCTGCTCTATTCTGGCCATCGGCACCAAAACCCCAATCTCCCACAGCCATGTCTTCCTCTTCTTCCTCTTCGTCGTCGGTCTTCCACGACTCCTCCTCCGAGCTTTCCTACGGGTCCTCCTCCTCCCGTGAGACGCCGCGGACATCCGTGCCCCGAAGCATGGGACCTGGAAGACCACGCTTCCTCGGTCTGGTCCGAAGACGACCAGTCCCGACCAGCGGGGACGAAGATCTTCGGTTCCTTGCCGTCGGGAGGTCGGAGCGAGGACGATCGGTTCCCTGGACGGCTGCCCCACCTCTGAAGAAGAGGAAGGAAGAGCGATGACGACGACTCCTTCGAGGGATACCCGCCGGCGAGCGCCTCCGCATGGTGGGACGGCGACGACGGCGATGAAGACGAAGATGAAGCTCGTGAGGGCTATGGGAACGATGACGAGGAACCCATCGGCGGCGGTGCGATGAGAGTTCGAGGATGACGATGAAGGAAGCGATGGCCGTGGATTAGGATCTACTAGTGTAGGCCTAGCGGTAGTAGATTGGTCAATAGACCCTTCTTTTGTTCTTCCTTCTGAGAAATCAACTCTTTCTTTATAAGAAATCCCCTTACTAATGAAGAAAATCCCTTAATTAATCTCACTCCCTTGCCGATTGTCGAAGGGAGTTGTCGTACAGGGAGCCGATAGCAGAGCATCGGCTCATATTACTGTCTGAGGCCAAGCTGTTGTATAAACAGGCCTAAATCGCGTCCAAACCATGAGACTGAATCCCTCAGCAATTATTAGGAGATCTCACGCCGTGGTTAGGAAGCTGTTGTATAAACTTATTTCGCTAAAGTCGATATCAGCGTATCGGCTTTGTTTTCTGAAGTCGATGCCCGTGCATCGGCTGTTCTTGCATACTGTCAATCTCCACACATTTTCTCAAGTCGATGTCTGTGCATCGGCTGTGATTTTTTTACTGGCCGATTCTGAAATCGGCCCCCATATCTTCTGTCCATCATCCCACATGCTTGGGAAATATTTCTTGAGGTGTTGACCATTTGCAGCCACTGGGAACTTTTCGCCGCTCAACTCCTCCAGCATGTATGCATTACCCTTCAAGGCCTGGACAACTTTGTACGGACCGTGCCAATTAGGAGACCATTTGCCATATGCCTTATCCCTGGTTCCCAATGGCAACACAGCTTCCCACACAAGATCACCAACTTGGAACTCCTTTAGCCTAACCTTTTTGTTGTAAGCACCTTGGCTTTGTTCTCCTTAATCTTCTCCAACGACCAAAGCCTGAGTTCTGTCGTCCTCAATAGTGTCGCTCATCAAAGCTGCATATTCTTCAGTTGTCAGATCATTAAACGTGACACGTCTTGATCCAGCCGTAATTTCCCAAGGCAATACGGCTTCGTCCATAGACAAGCTGGTACGGTGAAGTCTTTATGGCTCCATGGCACGACATGCGGTAGGCCCATAATGCTTCGATAACTTCTCATGCCAATCCCGGGTTCTCGTCAATTTTTCTCTTGATTAGCTTGACTCTGATTGGACGCCTCAGCCTGCCCGTTAGCTTGAGCATAGTATGGGGATGATCGGATCAGTTTGATCCCTAAGTCATCACAGAACTTCCTGAATTCTTTAGAAGTGAAGACCGAACCTCCATCGGTCGTGATAGTTTGGGGATCCCAAACCTATGAATGACGTGTTCTTTCACAAACTTGATCACATCTTCGACTTCACCTTTTTCATAGGGACGGCTTCCACCCACTTAGTGAAGTAATCTGTGATAACCAAAATCCATTCATGTTTTTTACGACGGATGGATTTTGCCGATCATATCCATGCCCCACCAAACGGCCAAGGCTTGATGATGGGGTTCATTGCGATGCGCACCATCGAATCTTTCCAAACATCGACACGCTTGGCACTTGTAATAATTGAAGCAATCTTCAAGCATAGTGGGCCAATAAAACCCCGATCGCTTGATCAACCACTTCATCTTATGAGCCGATGATGCGTTCCACAAGCACCTTCATGCACCTCATGTAAGAGCCGATTAGACTCGGTCGGTCCTAGGCACTTGAGTAGCAACCCTTCCAATGTCCTGTAGAACATGTCGTCTCCTATAAGGACATACTTCATGGCTTTGTATCTTACCCGTTTAGGTGCCCCGAGAGCCGAATCTTTTAAATAATCGAAGATCTCGGCTCTCCAATCATTCTGTTCCAGGTGTATCTGAACTTCCGATCCATCGGTTATATCTATGTAGCCTGACGCCATTTGTGCGAGATTGTTGGCATCGGTATTCTGGGATCTTGGGATCCAATTAAAGTTGATGTACCGAAACTGTGTCATCAACTCACGGCATTCCACCCAATATGGGAAAAGTGATCCACTTTCGCAATTATATTCATCCGTGAGCTGGTTAATCACCAACTTTGAGTCCCCAAAGAGCTCCACAGCTTCCGCTCCAGCCTCTAGTAGCAATTCCATTCCCTTGCGTATTGCCTCGTGCTACGTTGTTGGTGCAAGGGGTAGATAATCGATGGAGAAGGAGTACTCGCGAGGCGACACAAGCGAGAATGCCGATGCCACAACCCCGTCACAAACCGATCCATCGAAGAACATAGCCCATGCACGTATAGATAGTGCTATATTGGTGGATCCGTTCGGCGATGAGATCGACAGCGCTTGGCCCTTGGCGCCTCCGGCTGGTCTGGAGATCAAATTCGACGGTGCCAACATCCACTTACCGAGTCGGCCTTTCAAAACAGGGGCCGACAACATGTGCTTGACAACGTCTGATTTGCAGATGACGATGATCTCTGCCGTCGAAGGATGTGATGAAGCTTGGTGCGGGTAAAAACAGGCAGAGGCAAAGTTTCTCGACCTCGGGATATCTTGCCTCCGCGTCCAGCATCCTTCTGAGGTAGAAAACGACTCTCTCACGCCCTCGGAGTTGCACCACCGAAGCAATGGACGTGTCACCTACGCGGGTAGATGTAGAATGGCTGTCTTCTTGGGCGGAACTAGCACGAGCGGCGTCGTCGGATATCGCTTAATCTCATCAAACGCTTGTTGTTGTTCTGCCCCCCAGTGAAACTCGTCGTCGGATTTAGTCTTCACCGGCGCCATGAACGGCTCGATTCGTCTGACAAATTAGAGATGAACCGCCGGACGAAATTGATCTTGCCGATGAGGCGTTGGAGCTCCTTTTCGTGGTTGGCGGCTGCATGGTCACCGCCTCCTGACTTTTCAGGCCGATCTCAATTCCCCGTTCATGAACCAAAAAACCTAGGAATTGACCAGCCGTCACGCCAAAGGCACACTTCTTGGATTCATTCTCAGCCCGAATTTCCGAGTTCGGTCTAGGACGCGCCGTAGATCGCCCAAATGTCCCTCCATGGAGACCGATTTGACCACCACGTCATCGATGTAGATCTCCACCAACTTGCCGATCAGATCATGAAATATATAATTCATGGCTCGTTGGTACGTTGCCAGCATTCTTCAACCCAAAGGTCATGACCACGTATTCGAACAAGCCCACTGCCCCTGGTACTCCGAATGCGGTCTTGTGTATATCTTCCGAGCCATGAAAATCTGATTATAACCGGCGTTGCCATCCATGAAGCTCAACACCTTGTGGCCAGCAGCAGCGTTTATCAATGTTTGCCACGGGCATTGGATATTCGTCCTTTGGGGTGGCTCTGTTAAGATCTCGGAAATCGATGGCCACGCGCCATCGGCCGTCCTTTTCTCCAGGAACGATCTGGAGATCCACTGCGCATGGCTTTGATGAAGCCGGCGGCCAACATTTTCTCGATCTCCTTCTTGACTTCTTCCGAGCCCTCATCGACGTGCTCGCTGTTGGAACGGCAAATCCCTTCTTAGGGAGCCGATGCTCAATGATGCTCTGTCGAAACCAGGCATCTCCGTGTAATCCCATGCAAAGCAATCGGGTATTCCTTCAGGGCTATCATCGTCCCCAGCTGTGGATCTAACTGTGCGATGAAGTAGGTCGAGGTTTATCCCCGGGACCGATGTCGACTTCTTCTAGCTCATCGGCTGATGTAAACCCGTACCCTAGCTTTCCGTCACTGTGAGGTCGACGCCACATCTGGGAGAGCAGGTGCTACGGATACTACGGGCCGATTACTAGCATCGGCTTCTACCTTGATCATCACCAAGATGTTTTGGCGGTGTCGGGGCCGATCGCATGGAGCAGCCTCTTCCTCATCTTTGCCACGAGAGCAGTTGCCCTCGCCTTTATCTCCATCTAGGGGGTGTCCCAGTTCTATCATGTTGACGTTGAACGAGTGTCCTGGTTGGCACCTCCCAGGGTAGGTACCGTTGATCCTGTCAACGGTGCGCGACGGTGAATGAGGCACTCCTGGTGCCGCCGATGTGCACGACAACGGCAGACGGGGCTGGCGTGGCACCTCCTCGGTAGGTCCGAGAGCTGGCTCTAATAGAGAGTGCCGATTCTTCATGACCTCCTTGACCATCCGAACGGCGACATGCTCCAAAGTATTCACCAGGCTCTCGGAATGGAGATGCAACGAGTGAGCCACCATGCCACCGATCTCCTGGCGCACGGCCCTGGTACGTTCCTCGACGGGACGGATAGATCCACTTCATCGAGTGCGCCTTCCGGTGAGAACCCCTTCCGATGCCATACGCACGGGTTACGTGATATGAGCCGATGAGGTCGGCAGGGTGGCCTTGATCTCGTCATATTTCTTCTTGAGCTCGGCGTCTCTCGTAGGTGACTGGCGTGCCGTCGCCATCTCGATGTAGATGGCGATGTGGTTGATGTAGACGATTGTCCCACCGGGCGAGAATGTGTTGCTGCCAAAACCCACCGGCGGGCGGCGGCTGTCAACACAGTAGAGCCGGGAAGAGCCTAGAGCTGCGGCTGGCTGAGACCCCTCCGAGCGACGGCCCGCAATGCTCTTGGTCACACGCGGCGATGCGAAGTGCAGGGCGTGCCACCTGACCTATACCGTCAGGAAGGTGATGGGGATGCCTCGCTTAGTTCTGCATGGCATACACGTAAACATTAAATACGAGCCTCGATCGGCTCTCGGGTTATCTGTGAATCGGCTCAAAGAGCCGATCCACCCATGATTCGTACGGGTGCACGAATACTTGGTGATCCTGCTTGATCAAAATATAGCTAATGAGATCTACGACGATTTAGGGTTTTCACCGCATAATCGGATCATCCTACTCAGGTTGGGCCTCGCGGCCACGCACGGTGCATAAGCCGATCCTAAACAAGGCCTAAAAACCAACATGACGTTGATCCTCGGAACATCTGTTTAGGACTTGAACGCCACCCTACGTGCCGTTGGATCCTCCCCGGGCCTAACTATTGCAGATATTAAACTAATCCTTGAGACAAGGAGCAATCGTAACGGATCAGATCTACTAGATGATGAACAAGCGGTGCCGCCCCACCTGAGATAGGCGTGAGGGCGGCTAGACATGCAAGGTTGCACTACGTAAGCATGTTATACGAGAACTATGCTAACCCTAACACATCTATGATAACTACGTTGCTCGCCATCAAAGACGCTTCATACGAGCAACGCATGAACGTGGAGCTTGCTTTGCCTAGATCACAAGATGCGATCTAGGCAGCATGTCTTACCTGATTGAAACCCTCGAGATGAAGGAGTTGGCGATGCACCGAGATTGGTTTGTTTTGGGTTGAACGTGAGTTGTTGTTTATTCCATAAACCCTAGATACATATTTATAGTCCAGCGGACTTTCTAAT